>JAJHPC010000010.1:5570527-6107971 GCA_024447665.1 Juncus inflexus
AATATAATTTGACTAATTAAACTACCAAATTAGTATTTCATTATTTACCATAGATTTGTTATGCAAAAAGGGATTTATACTGCTAAATGTATGTAGGTTGTGCATAAGAAATACCAAGTCAGATATTTATCTATTTTAAGAATATCATTTTATATTTAAAATATTGTCATGAGTCTGTCATTATCTATTTAAAAAATGCTCCTTTTACATTTCAAATCTTGTCCTCCATTGGACTATAACACATTGAGCTAATATGCAAACTACAAATAAAAGAAGACCTAGAATTAGCAATAAAATTGACAACAGCTATATTTTGAATTTAAAAGGAAAGATGCTCCAGAATCTTCTTTGATAGAGCTTCAATTGTTCAGAATTTTTTTCAATCTACCATGAGTCCATGACTAATATCTTGTTATGGAAAGATCTTTCTATTTTGAAAGACATTTTTTAATTTATTTTATTTTCCTTTTATTTTCTTTAATGGCTATTTTTCTGGGCTACTTTAATATATTGAACAACTTCTTTTGTTAATATAATTTGCAAGCACCCATATTTAACCTGAGACTTAGGTTTCAATTTTTTTTTTGATAAATTAATAGAAATAATATGAGGTACACACCACACTTTTGTTATCTCAAAAAATATATATTTAAGCTCATATTTTGATACTTAGTAATTGTAAAACACTAATCCTTAAATACAATATAATTCAATATGATATCATTAAAAATGCTTTTAAGAGGACATGAATATCACAAGTCCCCAACAAGAACTAACACATAGTTCCATAAAGATTCAGCTACAGAAGATCAAGAAGCCAAATATGTGTCCTTCCTTGCACCATAATAACAAAGTTACTGGTGTCCAAATACTTGTGATTAAATTAAACCAAATTGTGTACCATAATCATAGAATATTAGCGCAATGACAGTATTGTCACCATGGTAATTTACTACTACTATTCTAGGATACCCTGTAACTCTCACAACAATACAACCCCTATAACAAATCCTTACTCTTGAGGCCTTTATAACCAATAACATACTCGATCAAAACTTAATATCAAATCAAATGTACTTTTCTCTAAAAGCAAAAACATCAAACCATGACTCAAATTCATCAAATACACAAGCACAACGACTTCTTCGCAGTTGAATCTTTCCTTGCAGTGACCCGCAACATGGATGGCTACACAGTGGAGGGAATAGGAGATTGGAATGTTAGGGGTGGGGGGTCACGTGCGCACGTGCCGTGGCAGAGGGGCGGTGCCTCGTTAGGCATAAAGAAAAATAAAGCAATCAGATTTCTGTTGAATAGTTTTCCAGTTCTTTTATTATTGTTTTCTAGATGAGAAAAGAAGAGATAACTTGAAATAAACCCTCAAATAAACTTGGTCTTCCGTTAATGTATGCAGTATGAGAGATTTAGTAAGGAAAAATTGTTTGTATGTTGAATGATGTATAGTTTAGGTTGGGTGCAGGAGAGAGGGAAGGCAGGAATTGCGGGGGGATTGTGCCCTGTGCAAAAGACATAATCAAACTAAACAAATAATTCTTCACTCTTCTCTATATTGACCGCACACCTTCTCTCCCTCTGACCAACTTCTCCTCTCTCTCTCTCTCTCTCTTAGGCTCTCAGCTAAGCTCATCAAGTGCTCACTTAACCAACCTACTCTCTCTCTAGTAAAAAAATTATAAACTTTATTATCATGTTTCTGCAAGGAATATCTTTTTTTGACACTGTAAAATAGTTTATTTGTTATAAAAAACTAGTTATTGTTCAGTCTTTGTATTGACCTATCAATTGATTATTCACTTGTCTGGTTGGCCCAGTATTTAGATCAATTGAAATTTAAAACCATTTTATATGGGCCCGCATGAAAGCCTAATAAAAAAATCCCAGGCTCAGAAAACCCTTGCGTGGACTCGGTGTTTGAAGACCCTATGTACTTCAATGAGAGGTTAGATTTGGTGCACAAATTTGAGAGTTTTTCTAGAATTTGATGCTTTTATAAGTTTCATCATTTCATGCTGGGTACAAAACTTTGGAACTGATTCTATCATGTCTAGCTCTAGTGTTTGAGAGTTACTACATGACATGGGTCCATGATGGACCCATCAAATGAGAAAATGCCAAGTCAGCTAATTAAATTGTGTTATTTTTCTACTAAATGGGTGCATGGGGGATTAGTTTCATATTCATTTTATGAGCGGATGGGACAGGAATTATAAATCTTTGCAAGCAAAATTGATTGCATCAAAAAGGATGTTAAAAAGCTGCCCTCTTTTACTTTTCATGCGCAGGCTTGGCCTTTAGTTGAAGTAATTATTTTCTACACTCAGTGAATGAATCAGTACATTTTCATTTTATTCATTAATAATTAGTTCTCCCTTGAGGTAGTTTTTGCTGAAATATACTTCTCGTTTATAATTATTGATTGATAATTTTAAAACATGTAATTAAATTATATTAGTCTATCAATATGAACCATCAATTCTCTCTTTTTACTTCATTTTTGAAGTACAAGCATCTCTTCTGTGATTTCTTTCTTTGAACATTGGATGTTAAACATACGGCCCAAAAGAAGGTGAACCAGCTCCTAATTTGGGCTCACAATCAACATAACTACTACTAAAAATTAATCTCTTCATTTAAACAGACTTGAAAAACGCAAGTAAAATTGTCTTTGACTGAATTACTTAAACCATCAAAAATAAATTGATAAAATACGAAAATATACTTGCATGTTATTCTTTGAATAGGGTTAGAGCATGATCCACTGTCTTCTTCCTCCCATTTCTGTTCTTTATTTTTTTTCCTTTTCTTAATGACACGTGGTTCTTAGTTCTTAAAACAAATTTTGAGATAGATGGTTAAATTGTTATAACTAATTTTCCATAATTAGGCACATCTCCATTTAGGCCTCCAAAGACACCGTCTTTTTTTTAGAATTCTCCAAAGACCCTGTCAACATGAGAATATAACTAACCGACCATTGCAAGTTGGTTGAACGCATCTTTGGCGCTCTTTTTCCTCCATCCATCCCTTTCTTTACCTTTTCTCTCTCTCTGTCTAGTAATTTCTCTCTCTTTCTATTTTCTTATCCTTTTCAATTTGTGAAGAAAAAAAAGGAGATTAACTAACAATGGAGAATTTGATGGGATTGCTCAAGGTTAGGGTGGTACGTGGTATTAATCTTGCGTACCGTGATGCCAAAAGCAGTGATCCTTACGTTGTGCTCCGTTTGGGAAACCAGGTGAGATTTAATTTATTAATGGTTGGATGGATAAGATGTTTATATTGTTGAAATTTGGAAATAATTTCCTTAGAGAAACGAAATTTGAAAACAATAAACCAATATGGAGAAGTATGAAACAGAAGGTTTTGTTGTGTGAATTTCTAGATAAGATTATTTTTCCTACAAAAATTAGGACAACTCAAGCCATCTTGTGCTTCGATTTTGTAAACGATAGGCGGTAAACGAAAAATGTGTTGAGACGTATAATATAATCCTTCTTATTGCAAAGAAAATGAGGAATCTCTCAAACATGCTCGACGTTTAACATCTCTTATTAACCAACAAAAGTTGATTTTCATGCAACTCAATTGTTTGATCAACCACATAATTTTAAGCATACACGATTTAATCAAATTGTAGAAATTGAAGACAAGCGTGAAGTGGAAGAGCGTAAATCCGTTATGGCAGGAAGATCTGACTCTCTCCATCTCAAACCCCAACATGCCCGTCAAACTCGTAAGTCCAATCCACCCCAAATCATACAATTCCAATATAACAAACATTTTAAACTAATCATAACAACCTATCGCAAACGTGTCATGACAGGCTGTATACGACAAGGACACGTTCAGCAGGGACGACAACATGGGAGACGCGGAATTCGAAATAGCGCCGTTCATTGAGGCCGTGAAGATGGACTTGGCAGGTCTGCCTGACGGCGTGGTGGTGCGAACCCTCAGGCCGTGCAGGCAGAACTGCCTGTCCGACGAGAGCCACATCACCTGGAAAGACGGCCACATTTCCCAGGAGATGATCCTCCGTTTGAGGAATGTCGAGAGCGGCGAGATCGAGCTGCATCTCCATTGGGTCACGATTCCCGGGATTCAGATTTGATTTGATTTGATATGATGGGATGAATGAGTGAAAGGCGGGGATTTGTTTTGTTGTTGAAGGGGTAATAATTTTGATTGATTGACACACGCTGTTAAGAAAGATAAATTTGGGTTTGCTGTGTAATATACTGTAACTGAGTACGGATTTGTATGATTGTATTGTGATGAAGACGGAGAGTTGGGTTAAAAATGTAACATCATTTTCTTTTTACTCGTATCCTAATTCCCATTGCAACAGAGGGGTCCTTTGATATTTTTCAATACTGAAGAATCATAAAACGAGGATTGAAGTCTATTTCATGCTAAAACACAGTTGAAGGGAAAATTATTTACTAAAATTTGGCATAACTAGAAAGGATGTAATATTCAAACAAAAAAAAAAGAAATTAAAAAAACCATCTCAATTTAAAATTTAAAATTTAAAACCAAGTACAACAACAGAAGTAAACAAAAACAAAAAATATACTTGATTTGATTTGATTTGATTTGATTTGATGGGATGGATGAATGAAGGGGGAATTTGTTTTGTTTAAGGGGTAATAATTTTGATCGACACTACTGAAGAAAGACCAATGTTGGTTTATTGTGCATTATGAATTTACTGTGATTGATTATTTATTTGTATAATTCTATTCTAATGCGAAGTGGCATCCAATTCTAATATCCTTAATTTTTTAACTCGCACCACAAAATTTACATTCTAATCAGAGGAGAGATGTTTCAGTACTGAAAAATAAGAAAACTAAGAATGTTAAATGTAATTCATACTTAGCAATCATCTACTAGAAATCAAGTAATCTCAATCTACCATACGTTGGATCAATTTAGCCCGGAATATTTACTAACATTTAACATGAACTAACAGGAATGCAATATTCAAACCAAAAAACCATTTCAATTTAAAATCCAAAAAAAGTACAACAAAAAGCAAACAAAATTACTAAATAACACACACACCGTTCCACTCCCCTCACATAACCAACAAAACTCAAAACTCCCAAATTACCAAACCACCCTCACACCTCACTTGAAACACTTGGCATCCAAGAGCGGCTCGCCCTCAATCATCTGACTGACCCTCTCCTTCTGCACCTCATCGCTCAAACCCACCTTGGTCCACTCATACAACTCCATGTCGCAACACTCATCCATAACAAACGACGGAATTTCTTTCCCACGGAACAACCAGAGGCCCTTGACCTTGTAGAGCGTGTTGGCACCAATGACAAGCATCTTGCCAAAGGCTAGGTCCATACATTCAATCAAGAGCATAATTACAACAGATTATTCACTAACATTTAGCATAACTACCAGGAATGTAATATTCAAAAAAATAAAATAAACTAAGAAAACATCTCAATTTCAAATAGCAAGTACAACAAAAAGCAAACAAAATTACTACATAACCAAAGCCACACACCGTTCCATTCCAACAAAACTCTCACAAAATAAACACTTCCATCCCAAAACACTCCTCACTTGAAGCACTTGGCATCCAAGAGCGGCTCGCCCTCAAACGGCTCGGCATCCTCAATCATCTGACTGACCCTCTCCTTCTGCGCGTCATCGCTCAAGTCCACTTTGGTCCACTCGTACAGCTCCATGTCGTAACACTCCTCCATAACAAAGGACGGAATTTCTTTCCCGCGGAAGAGCCAGAGGCCCTTGACCTTGTAAGGAGGGTTGGCGCCGATGACGAGCATCTTGCCAAAGGCGTACTTGCGGGCGAGGTCCATGCGCTGGAGGAAGCCGCCGACCTTGTTCAGCGTCACGAAGGAGACCGTGTTCTCGTCCTGGTATTTGTACTCGCAGAACCACAGCGAGTAGCCTTCCGGGTCGAACATCTCCCAGAACCCTAGAATGAGAAATATAGATATAAATCAAATATTAATGTCATGTGCTTAGAATCTCAAAATATCATGTGATGATGTGAGAAACTAGAAATGTCAAGGATAATACAGCTTCAGAATATAGGAAATATCTAACCCTACGAGGCGAAGGAAATATGAATAAAAATCAAATATCGAATATGATATATACAACTCTGATATCATGTGAAGCTCTAAGAAACTAGAAATGTCAAGGATAATTAATTATACTACACCTTCAGAATATACAAAATATATACTACACCTAGCAAGCAAAAGAAATATCAAGCATACCATTCCCCCCCTCCTATTTGTTTCAAGAGACTTCTAAAAATGAGGCAATTCAGGCATTATTAGAATAACATACCACAGGGATATTCCTGATAATTCTACGTCTTTCAGAGGGTACACAACACATTCCGTTTCGAGGCCCTATCAAATGTTTTTATCAATTAGTTATTTACCTTTGATGGCGACCTCACGGAAGTTGGTCTTGGTGTTAGAATACAGCCTCTTCCACTCGTCCAACACCATCGGACTCGGCGGCAGCAAATCCAACGGATTTTTCGCCTTCGGCTTCGGCGGCGCCTCCTCTTCCTCCACCTCCTTCGGTTTCGGAGCTTCCTTCGGTTTCGCCTCCTTCGCCTTAGTTTCCTTCGGTTTTGTCTCCTTAACGGCAGCAGGAGCGCCAGCGCGTTTCTGCACAGGCAGCACGGACTCGGTCTGTTTAACTTCGCCCATGATTTTCTTGAAGTTGGGCTGGTTGACGAGAGTCCAGAAGTAGCGCTCGACGTGCGGGAACTCGGAGGTGAAGGTTTTGGTCATCACGCGGATGAAGCCGAGGTAGAGGTTGCATGTCATGATGATGTCAGCGAGCGTTACAGACTCGCCGACTAAGAATGTGGTTGTGGCGAGGTGAGTGTTGAGAGCTCCCAAAGATCTCTTGAAGAAGGTAATTGTGGTCTCCTCCGTCTGGATTAGAAGATTTTTTTTTTATTAAAAGGGAATAAAATTGATTATTAAAAATATTAAACCAAGGTAAGGGAAATTACTTGAGCGTTGTAAGGAACGAAGCCCATCCTTGGGTAGATCCACCTTCCGAGGCTCGCGTCGATTTCGGTTGTGGCAAAGTCGATCCATTGCTCGATCTGGGCCTGTGATTCAACGAGATTTTGATATTATTTGTTATGTTTTTAAATAAGAAAATCTGTGAAAAGATCTGAGTTTGTGAAGAGCTTACGTATTCGTAAACCAAGGAGCCGTGCAGAGTGCTGTCGCCCTTGGATTTCACAACTGCAGATCGAAACAAACAACAATTGAAATTTTAATCAAAAATCAGAACCATTGCGCATAATTACAGGAAATGAAATCAAGGTTTGGGGTATATCTCAAATAAAAAGATCAAAATGTACCGTATCTTGCGATTGCGTTGCTCTCGAAGATCGGGCCTTCAGGCGTCTCCAAAACTGGAACCTAAAACAAGAAAAACACAAAAATAAGTTCATTTTGGGCCAGAAAATAGAATAAATTGATTAAATCATGCAATTTTTATTTTAATTTTACCTTTCCAATGGGGTTCATCTTGAGGAACTCAGGGGTTTTGTTAGAAACTCCCATTTGGAACTCCTTCACGAGCTCAACCTTCACGCCGCAGTATTCTGCTGCGATTAGTGATTTGTAGGCATTTTTGTTGCCCTGTCCAGCATGCAAAACCTGCATTTAATTAAACAGAAGTTCTTAATATGATTGCAAAAATAGTTCAGATAAATCAAAACTCCTAAGTGAGATATTCAGATCTTGACAAAGAATCAATTAAATCAGCTGAAATTTTTAAGATGTTACAACAAAACAAAGAAACACTGAACAAAAAATTGCACTAATTGACTTCTAAACCCTACACCGTGCAGTAGTATTTCAGATCAAAAGAAAATATGAGCTCATATTGGATAAATATAAAAGAAAACATTCCATCGTCAAAACAGAATTTCGCTAATAAACATAAGAAATAAACACCACTGCACAGATTCAAGATCCACAATTAGCATTCACTACAAAAGAATTCGAGTTTAAAACGACTCACCAGAGCCATTGGGAGATCGACGGATTCAAATCACTCCTTCTCAAATCTGCACAAAACAAACAAACAAACAACAAATCAACAATCAACACAAACAACTCAATCAAAATTTCCAACAATTTCTACAGATCAGATCAGAGATTCTTACAGCTCTACTGCCGCCGCCCAAAACCCTAACCGAGCAATGTAAACAAAACAAAACAGAACAAAAGAGGGCTATGAATGGAACGAGAAGCGCTTTTTATTCTACGGCCCGGATGGAATAGATTGGATCTATTTATATATATAATACGGTTCGGGTTTCGTTTTAGGATCCGATAAGAGTGGATCCGGAAGAATATACCTCTGCCGCACGAAAGTGTTTTGGGCCGTTGGATTTGGTTTTACTTTGATCTGACGGTAGGAGAAATTGTTGCTTTATTACAGGGTGCTTTCTG
Source organism: Juncus inflexus (assembly GCA_024447665.1). NCBI lineage: Eukaryota > Viridiplantae > Streptophyta > Magnoliopsida > Poales > Juncaceae > Juncus > Juncus inflexus. The sequence goes on from JAJHPC010000010.1 coordinate 5,579,041, forward strand.
AGGGGGGATTTTCAGTTTTGACCCTGCGAAATGTGGAAATATGTAGGGTGTGGATAGAAGAAACGAGTGTGAATTGGGCTTTTATGCAATTGATATTAAGGCCTGGTTTAGAGCAAAAGAAAATCTATGCATTAGAAAAAAAATAGTAATGTATTATTATAAATGAACTGAGTTGCACACAACTCGATAATAAAAAACTAATCATTTCACAAAACAAACCAGAAATTAAGAATTTATAATAAAACTACAGTGCAATATCGGTTACACAGCAGATGAGAGAGTATCCAAATCTTCCCAATTCATCTTTTACAAACACTTGATAACAACTTATATATTTACTTTTACAGTTTCACTTAATTAAAAACCAAGACCAAATTATACTTTAAATTTATCACTTTCAATTCCTGCTAATTACAATTACATCCTTGAGTAGCCTCTGTAATCCTCGTACTCCTCCATGAACCCATCATTGAACTTCTTAAAGCTCTCCATTATCGCCGGCAATATCGTTGTCGTTCTCAAATGAAACACCCTATTAATAAAAAATAAAAAATAAAAAAACATAAGGGCCTAGTTCTATATTATTCATTTAAAAAGGGTAGCAATGAAAATTTACCCTTCTTTCTGGCCGAAACCGGAACCAGGCACGGTGGAAATTCCAGTGGCTTCCAGTAATTTAAGGCAGTAAAATACGTCAGGCAATTTTCCCGCATTTTTCGCCGCCTCGATCACTCTTGCTCGTAATCGGACTTGCGGAAACGAATACATCGCGCATGAAATATTAATTTAATATACTTTTTATTTCATTAATAAAGTTTATAAAATATTTAGTAATTTTTTAATAGGATTAAATGTGCCTTCTGTGAAGTTGCAAATGACGTTTCTGCAACTGTTAAAGCCGTCAGTCATAACGTGGGCCCTCTTCCTAAGAGAGTCTAAAATTACCTTGCTGTAATTTACAAAAAAGTTAAATATTAATTGAATATTTATATGATGAAAAATATGTAAATATTTATGGCTGAAAATGGAATATTGGCTGCAATAAAATAAAATAAAACCTTACTCGCTGGAATTGCGAGTAGGAAATTAATATGCTAATTGCCAAAGATATCAGAGATTTCATTTTTTAATCTCGCAACTTAACCCCTGCCTCAAGCCACTGCAAATAAGCAATACTTAAGATAATAAAGGCAATACTTAAGATAATAAAATAGAACACACAAAAATGCGACATGCAACAAGCTACGATTTTACGATTGATGTTAAAATTATACTTACATCTCCCACTAAGAAGAAACAGTATCAAGGTATTATACTAAAATACCGCAAACCTCGCTCACCGAGGCCACATAACCATGTCTCCACATCCCTCAACAATTATTCAAACAAACAACTCACCTAAAACCTAAAACCCAAAACTAAAACTAAAAATAAATTGATCATCATCATCATCATCATCATCATCATATAACCATATCCCCTAACCCCCAACCCTAATTATCACTATCATCAACTTAGCCGCCGCCAGAGCCGTACTTCTTGCCGAAGAAGATGACCTGGAGCTTATCATACCCAGAGAGGACACCGGCGCCGGCAACAGCACGCAGAATATTAGCGCCAGCGCCTTTAAAGAGGGACTTGGCGCCCTCCTTCTTCATGATCTGCTGGAGCGCGTCCAAGGAATTCTTGTACTTCACGGCCTCGCCTGACGTCATCATCATACGACGCCTGACCGTGTCGAGTGGGTACGAGGCCAGCCCCGCTCCGATCGTGATTCCCCATCCGAGCAGGAATGAAGCGAAGAAGTTGTCCTGGTAAGAAAATTTGGGAGAATAGATTATTATGTTATGTTTTCATTACGAAAAAAGGACTACATTGATGGAAGAAAATGACAGAAGTTATACTGTTCACTTCGGAAAATGAATTATTATTTATAAAACAAACAATTTCTCACAAAATTGCAAAAATGGATTTTGCGAAAAAACACACAAAACCCTTGTATTATGGCTATATTGAAAAAGAGGACTCTGTATAATTGCAAATTACATTACAGAACAGCATCTCAATTCTTATGGGAAGAAACATGTTAATTTCTAACAGACTGAGGGACTGCTTTTCAAATTTCCAATAAAATATAAAGGGCCATTTGCCACAAGGTCACTGGTGAGAACGACAGGTTTGAGCAAATCATACATCCTGAAATACAGCCCCCTATACACAATAATCCCCACACAGGATATTTTGAAACCCCTATAAAATCCAGCCACACCATCAGTCACGATCGTCTTCTTGTACACATCAACCAGCCCGAAACTGCCTTTCGCCATCCTTCTTGGCAGCCGTGGCCTCATTAGGCGAGACAGGGTTTATAAGAGGGTTTAAAACATCGTGTGGGGGGATTATTGTTTATCGGTCGCTGTATTTCAGGATATAGACTTATTGAAAAAAATACTACTTTAAAAAAATATACAAAATTGGAAGAAAAAAAACAATAAAAAAATAAGAGACTAACCTCAAGTTTGCCGGTGAGCACAACAGGCTTCAACGAGTCATACATCCCAAAATACAACCCCCGATAAACAATAATCCCCACACACGATATATTAAACCCTCTGTACAATCCAGCCACGCCGTCACTCGCGATCGTCTTCTTGTACACATCGACCAATCCATTGAACTGCCTCTGGCCGCCCTTCTTGGAGGCCTTGGCGTCGTTGGCGAGACGGGTTCGCGCGAAGTCGAGGGAGTAGACAAATAAAAGGGAGCAGGCTCCGGCGGCACCGCCGGAGGCCAGGTTGCCGGCGAACCACTTCCAGTACCCGTCCTTGTCTTTTTTGAAGTTGAACATTCTCTTGAAGTGGTCCTTGAACGCAAAGTTCAACGCCTGGGACAAGAAAGAAATTGGGGTTAAAGTTGCGAAAAAGGAGAAGTTTGATAAGTAATATGCGAAAAGTTTTGAGTAGTTTCGTCGCATAGGGTCATTTTCTTTTTAAATTTGGAAAAATAGATTGCTATTTTTTAGTTTGCGAAAATAGTATTTGCTACAACTCAATGTCTATAGTGTTTGTATATGAAATGACAACGTTAATCTCAAATAGGGCAAACACTATTTTGCAAACTACAAGTTATTTTTGCAAATTAAAAAGAAAGGAACCTAATTGACAAAAAAAACTTCAATAAGAAAGGAATGCAATTTACCTGAGTGGGGAAATAACGGATGACATTGTAAGTTGGGAAAATGGTCTAGTTCCGCCAGACCTACTGGCGGAACTAGCTAGTTCCGCTAGTTCCGCCAGTGGGTCTGGCGGAACTAGACCAATTTTTTTGGCGAAACTACTGGCGGGCGGAACTAGCTAGTTCCGCCAGACACACTGGCGGAACTAGCCAGAGCATCCGGCGGAACTAGACCATTTTTTTGGACTTTTTGGTTCAGATTGTAAGTTGGGAAAATGGTCTAGTTCGGCCAGACACACTGGCGGAACTAGCTAGTTCCGCTAGTTCCGCCAGTGGGTCTGGCGGAACTAGACCAATTTTTTGGACTTTTTGAGTCAGATTGTAAGTTGGGAAAATTGTCTAGTTCCGCCAGACCCACTGGCGGAACTAACCGGCTCCGCCACGAGTGCCGGCGGAACCTATATTTTCGTCATTTTTGGGCCAATTTCACCGTCTAAATTGGGCCAAAACTAAATTTTACCTAGTTCCGCCAGACCCGGTGGCGGAACTAGCCTTTTTCATTAATTAAGGCTATTTAAGGGTGCCAAATGGCCGAGATTAGCAAAAAAAAAATTCCCTAGTTCAGCCAGACCCTCTGGCGGAACTACTTCAGTTCCGCCAGAAGGTCTGGCGGAAGTGCTACCTACCCAAATATTTTGAAAATCATGCTATCTGATTAATTATTCTTCAAAATAGTGCTACTATTCAAAATAATTCCCTCATAGATGCATATCAACGGAACAAAAGGTATAACAAAGAAAAGGAAGATCATCTCAAATACTACCAAATGATGGCTACCTCTGTTCGTGTTTTCACCGAAAAAGAAATAGAAGTAGCAACAAACAATTTTGATGAAAATCTAGTTTTAGGCACCGGGGGCCATGGGAAGGTCTACAAAGCATTCCTAGAAAATAACATCGAAGTGGCTATAAAGAAGTCAAAAGAAGTTGAAGAAATCGAAAGAGAAGAATTTGTGAAAGAAATTATCCTTCTTTCTCAAATCAATCACAGGAACAAAGTTAGAATATTGGGTTGTTGCCTCGAGGTAGAAGTCCCAATGTTAGTATATGAGTTCGTCCTGAACGGGTCTCTCTTTGATTTACTTCATGGAAAAAAGAACAACCAGTCTATCCCTCTTGCGACTCGTATAAAAATTGCTTTGGGGTCCGCTGAAGCTCTCGATTATCTTCACAACTCTATCTCTCGCTCCATTCTTCACGGCGATGTCAAATCGGCTAATATTCTACTAGATGATAAGAACATCGCTAAGGTTTCTGATTTTGGAGCTTCAAATCTCATGCCAACAGATGAGGCGGAGTTTGTCAAGCTCGTTCAAGGGACTCGTGGGTACTTAGATCCCGAATGTTGGAGCACTCAGGTAATAACAAAAAAGAGTGATGTGTACAGTTTCGGAGTAGTACTCTTGGAGCTCATTACAAGAAAGAAGGCCATTTATAAAGACGATACAAACGAGGTGAAGAATTTGGCTACGAGCTTTGTGTCAATGGCGAACAAAAGCAATATGAATGAAATGCTAGACAAGGAACTCATGACCGGCAACGAGAAGCCGATCGAAGTTCTCAGCGAAGTTAGCGAGCTAGCTTTGTGGTGCTTGAGTGTGAAAGGAGACGACAGGCCGACAATGACACAAGTGGTGCAGAAATTACAATCAATAGTAATATCCAACCAGGATCTCTTCGAGCAGAGCGATGCGGAAGAAACAGAGAGCGTGCTCGATGAATCGTCTGTTTACACTGCACCAAATACTTCCGCGTTTCATAGCACAGAGTCCAGCTCGGTGCTGGAGATCCAAGTTGGGACACCAAGGTGACTCAGGGACCTATTCACAAGCAAGAACTTTTCTTCAGTATTGGCCGTATTGGTCATTTTTATCTTTTCTATTATGTTGGATGTTTTTAGCACTTGTATTATGCATATGTTGGATTCAATTTAATGTTATCTTTTGTACTTTGTTGGATGTATTAGCATTTGTATTATGCATATTGTATATGTTGGATTCAATTTAATGACAACTCAGCATTGTTACTATAAAAAAGTTCGTGAATATCACTAGAACCCTTCTTTCATCCTTCCACAGTTTCACTATAGTTTATGCAAATTGAAAATGCACAAGTTCTTCGACAATAAAACACATCAAACAAACTACTAAAGAAGATAAACCCAGCTACTAAAATGTTAAATATATACTCAAATCTCCGACTAAGTATTAAGACCCAAAACCCGCAACCTCGCTCACCGAGGCCATACTCAACACAAACACGAAACCAAAAAATAAAAAGGTGCCCACCTCCCTCGACAATTATTCAAACAAAAACACTCACCTAATAACCAAACCTAAAAATAAATTGATCATCATCATCATTATATCATATCCCCTAACCCCCCTGCACAAACCCTAATTATCACTATCATCAACTTAGCCGCCGCCAGAGCCGTACTTCTTGCCGAAGAAGATGACCTGGAGCTTATCATACCCAGAGAGCACACCGGCGCCGGCAACAGCACGCAGAATATTAGCGCCGGCGCCTTTAAAGAGGGACTTGGCGCCCTCCTTCTTCATGATCTGCTGGAGCGCGTCCAAGGAATTCTTGTACTTCACGGCCTCGCCTGACGTCATCATCATACGACGCCTGACCGTGTCGAGTGGGTACGAGGCCAGCCCCGCTCCGATCGTGATTCCCCATCCGAGCAGGAATGAAGCGAAGAAGTTGTCCTGGTAAGAAAATTTGGGAGAATAGATTATTATGTTATGTTTTCATTACGAAAAGCTACATTGATGGAAGAAAATGACAGAAGTTATCCTGGTAAGAAAAATTGGGAGAATAAATTGTTAGCTCTTGTATTATTATGCCTAAGTTGAAAAAATAGGGACTGCATTATTGAAAATTGAAGAATATGCATCTCTCGTCTCACGGAAAGAATGCAATTTTTGTAATATTTGTTGATGAAATGATTAGAATAACTCAACTAAATACAGTTTCTAAAGTGATAAGTGTAACGTTAGTCCTTGGTAGTTCAACCGGATTACAATTTATACCCTAACACTATTGATTTGAAATTTGATCCTTGCACTTGATGGAAAACATGCATGAATAACCTAAAGTTTCGGACTAACCATCTACAATTCTGTGAAGTACTAAGGACCAAAAAGTTTAAATCAATAGTTCAGGGACTCAACTAAAATGCAATCCAATTAAAATACAGGAGACTAACGGTAGCGGTCAATTATCCCAAATTCAAAAATATAATTAAAAATACTAAAAAAGACTAACCGCGAGGTCGCCAGTGAGAACGACAGGCTTCAACGAATCATACATCCCGAAATACAGCCCCTGTACACAATAATCCCAACACAACTTACATTACAACCCCTATACAATGCAGCCACACCATCAGTCGCAATAGTCTTCTTTACACATCCACCAATCCGTTGAACTGCCTTTCGCCACCCTTCTTGGCAGCCTTGGCCTCATTAGGCGAGACAGGTTTTATAAGAGGGTTTAATATATCGTGCGTGGGGATTATTGTTTATCGGGGGGCTTTATTTCAGGATGCATGACTTATTGAAAAAAAATAATAATTAAAAAAAAAATACAAAATTGGAAAAAATAAAAATAAAAAAATAAGAGACTAACCGCAAGTTTGCCGGTGAGCACAACAGGCTTCAACGAGTCGTACATCCCGAAATACAACCCCCTGTACACAATAATCCCAACACACGAGACATTAAAACCTCTATACAATCCAGCCACGCCATCACTCGCGATCGTCTTCTTGTACACATCGAGCAATCCGTTGAACTGCCTCTGGCCGCCCTTCTTGGCGGCCTTGGCGTCGTTGGCGAGGCGAGTACGCGCGTAGTCGAGGGAGTAGACGAATAAAAGAGAGCAGGCTCCGGCGGCACTGCCGGAGGCCAGGTTTCCGGCGAACCACTTCCAGTACCCGTCCTTGTCTTTTTTGAAGTTGAACATCCTCTTGAAGTGGTCCTTGAACGCAAAGTTAAACGCCTGGAAGAAAAACAATTTGAGGGGTGTTCAGCGAAAAAGGAGAAGTTTGGGGACTAGACGAATGTGAAACGTGAGTAATGTTGAGTCCTCTCTTTTTTATATTTGCAAAAATAAAGTACCGTTTATGAGGAAGGCAAAGAATAGCATTTGCCATTGCCATGTAAGACGCACAAAGATCGTCATTTTGCCAACTGGTGTTTTTGATTAAAATAACCTTCTTTTTGCAAATCTAAAAAGAAAGAAAGGACCCTAATTGACAAAAAAGAAAGAAAGATCTGTAATAATTTACCTGAGTGGGGAAATAACGGATGACATTGGTAGTATTACTCCTCCAAAGAGCAAGCATACCCTCATCCTTAATGGTCCTCGCAAAACAGTCCCCAATGCCCTTGTACGGCTCAGAAAGCCGCCCTCTCTTGATCATCTCATCCTGGTTCTGAATCATGAGCTTCACACGCTCGATCGGAGCAGCAGCCGTTTTAGACACCGCAGCCGAAACTCCGCCCATCATGAAGTCTATTAGAAATCCGTACGGTCCCTTTTCTGACGGAGCGGCAGCGAAAACAGGGGAGGAGAGAGTGGGGAAGGAAGAGAGGTCCATGGTGGAGGAGGGTTTGAGGAAAGGGGTGGAGAAACGGGGAGTGGATTGGGATGGGGCGAGGCGGGTGAAAAGACTCGATCGCCCATGGTGGATCTTTTGGATCACGGATGGAAGGCGGAATTCTTCCGCCATGCTTGATTGTTTATTTATCGGTGATGAACTTACACGGGAATTGAAATCACGAAACGTTCGAGAAAACAAAGAGAAAAGAGAGAAGATTACCAAAAGCAAGGCCGCCTCCCGTTTGAATTGAGCTTTCTTTCTTTGGTTCGTTACCTGATGGTGGGCAGAGTGAGGGCGAAGGAAGAAATTTAAAGATGAGAACAATTCTGATTTTCTATGAGTAAAAATATGTAAGATTTGTGTAGTGTCATAAGTAATTATTTAAGAAATGACTCGCTACATAGATACATGTACAGGAGTCAATTTGGAATGGATGCAAAATCCTATTTCATTTGTGTTCCTCCCCTTTTCTTGGAGATTGAAAATTTGAAATGTCTACCCTTTACGCTTGTTTGTGACATCATTTTCGTAGTCATATTCATTGTTTTTTCTTTTAAATATAATAAAATCACCAATGTCTTAATGTAGTTGTAGAAAGAAATTAAGGAAGAGTAAACAGATGACGCAAGAGATTGTATCATACTAGAAGAGTGACAATTCAAAATTCAGATGAGAACAAGATTTTTCTAGTTCTACATCAGTACATGCCACTAGAAATATACCATTGCGACGATTCAAATTTTACCCCTGTGGGAATTGAGATATTGAAATATGTAGTGTGTAAAGAAGAAACGAGATATGAGGCTTGTGATTAAGGACATGAATCAGCCCATTGGTTAGATCTTTTTTTTTTACAATAAGCCCATTGATTTTTTTAATAAATGCAATTGAAAATATAGCCGTCTAATAAGGCAATAAGCTTAATTTCTCAAAAAATTAAAATAATTCATTCTAGATTGATGTATCTAGTTAGAAAGAACTTCGTATATGATACAAAAATATCTAAAAAACTGTCGTTTGGATGGATATTTCAAAGCCTTCTCCAAATTTTCTCAAAATTATAAAATAAAATCATTCATTCCGCAAAACAAAACAAAATAGAAAATGAGATTATATAAAAGCTATAGAGCAGGATAAGTGTATCCAAATTTCCCAATTCACATTTTAGTATTACAAACAATTCAGAACTTATATTTACTAAACCATATGGATAAAAACATATTACGAATCAGCCCTTGAATCATCACACTATTACATCCTTGAGTAGCCTCTGTAATCCTCGTACTCCTCCATGAACCCATCATTGAACTTCTTAAAGCTCTCCATTATCGCCGGCATTTCCTCTTCCGCCGGCAAAATCGTCGTTCTCAAATGAAACACCCTATTAAAAACATCAAAAATTTAAGGCCTTTTGTCATAAAATCATTCATCTAAAAGTATGGGTGTTCATTCGGTTCGGTTTATTCGGTTGTTCGGGTGATTCGGTTCGGTTCGGTTTAAAAGCTTGAGCTATTCGGTTAGTTCGGTTCGGTTCGGTTTTTGTTGGGAAAAAACCGAATAAACCGAACCGACCGAATTATATATCAAATTGCTAAGTTATAATAATTTAATCATAATTTTTAGATTATGCATATTAATATTAATTAATATAATCATTAGTTAGTCTAACAAATATTAAATTTGACTTAATATTGTTTGGAATCCTTTCTAATTCGGTACAACCGAATAAAACGAATTAAATTTCAGTTTATTCAGTTCGGTTCAAAATTCGGTTCAACTTTTATTCGGTTCAAATCTTATTCGGTTCGGTTTAGTTCGGTTTGGCCTTATTCGGTTCGGTTTGAACCGAACCGACCGAATGAACACCCCTACTAAAAGGGTATAATGGTAAATTTACCCTTCTTTCTGGCCGAAACCGGAACCGGGCACGGTTGAAATTCCAGTGGCTTCGAGTAATTTAAGGCAGTAAAACACGTCAGGAACTTTTCCCGCCTTTTTCGCCGCCTCGATCGCTCTCGCTGGTAATCGGACTTGCGGAAACGAGTACATCGCGCCTGAAATATTAATTTAATATACTTTTTATGTAATTAATAAAGTTTGTTGATTAGATTGTTGGATTGTTAATTAATTGCCTTCGGTGAAGTTGCAAACGACGTTTCTGCAACTGTTGAAGCCGTCAGTCATGATGTGGGCCCGCTTTCTGAGAGAGTCTAAAATTGCCTTGCTGTAATTTATAAAAAAAATTATTAATTAACTATATATTAATAAAATTGTATGACTGAAAATGGTATATTGGTTGAAATAAGTTAAAAACCTTTCTCGCTGGAATCGCAAGTAGGAAATATCGCCTGGTTTCGGCGGATTAACCATCAGTCCCATCTGTTAAAATATTTTTATTAATTTTTTTATAAAAATAATATAAATAAATAAATGAAATTCATAAAAAAATTATGATTAATTAACTTACAAAGATCTGGCCAGGCACATTTGGGCTAAGCGCAATAGACGCCACCTTATAAATCTCATCCACAGTCTAAACAAATTCAAAAATTTAAATTACAAATACGCATAATTCAACAACTTGCGTATTAAAATATTATTATTAAAATACCTTGGGGGGTAAATTGGTCATTTCAAAATATCCGCCACGCTGGCCACATTCGCCCCAATATCCTTTTGAGACGGTATGGAATGAAATTAATTGCACCTCTTTGCTCAATGGTGGGCCCATGTCAAATAATATCTACACAAAAATTAAAATGATAATTCAAAAAGTCCTTACATTATTGGAATTGCAAAAACATTTACAATGGAGTTTTTTATTTGCAATTTCCAATAATGGAGGGACTATTTTTTTGCAAATTAAGCAAAATGCAGAGTTTTTTTTTTCTCAAAATCTGATACAAATTAATTAAAACAAACTCCACACAATATCAAGGTAACTTTTCCGAAAAGTCCCTGAATTATGCTCAAATCACAAGAAATCCCCCTCAATAATAAGCACAACGCAGGGCCTTTTTTTTTTTTTTTTTTGCAAATTTCTCAAAAATACAATTTTCTTACTAAAAATATAAAATGAATAATTATAATATAATTAATTATACCTTGCGAGCGCTGACAAAGGGGCGTTCGTCCTGATACACGTTCTGTTGGTAAACTTCATCCGCTAATAAAACCAAGTTTTCATTGAAACAAAATTGCAATAATTCTCTTATTGTTGAGTTGCTCAAACACTGTCCAGTCGGATTTCCAGGGTTTATTATCACCATTGCCCTCACCTAAAAAATAATTACAATAATAGCATAAATTGAAGGAATTTTTTTTCGAAATCATTATTTGTATAAACGCCCAGAACTTTTGGAATGTTAAAAAAACGCTGCTTTTAACTTTTCATTTCAGAAAGAAACTGCTGATTTTTCGAAATTTCCGAAAAGCCCAGTAAAAGATAAATAATGTTATTTCTAAATTTTTTCGTACAAACAACAAGTCAACTTTCAAAACTGATAAACGTTTCAAAACTGCGTCAAATTTCATAAAAAGATATTTCGCAACATTATCTTCTTCAAACTTTTTGTATTAAAGAGATTCTTCTTGATTTATTGAAATTTTCGGAAAACCCAATAATAGACAGATAATGTTATGTACGTAATTTGTAACCTTTTTGTAAAAACAAGTCAACTTTCAAAAACCAATAATACTTCAAAATGTTGTCAAACATTGTTAATTCAAAACATTATCAACATCAAAATTCAACTAGCTGCGCCTACAAAAACTTCACAAATAGTTACAAACACCCATATAAAGGCAAAAAAAAAACTTAAAGAGAGAGAGAGAGAGAATATGCATACAGTGATTCCATTGGATCGGGCTTGAGAAATGGACTGTTTAATAGTATTAAAATCAAGGCCCCAATTCGCTTCCTCTTCCAAATAATAGGGCACGAGCGCACCGCCAAACAATTGAATCGCCGCGGAGTAAAGCGGGTATTGCGGCACCGGCACCAAAATCTTAAAAAAATAAATAAATAATAAAAAAGTATATTCCAAAAATAAATAGTATATTGGTTAAGAATAATTGTTTATTTAATTACGCCGTCGTTTTGGTCTCGGATGATTGCGTTGAGCATTTGCATGACGCCCTTGCTGGCGCCGTCCGTCAGGAAAATCAGCTCTGGATCGCTGAAATTACCAAAATACCCACCAAATTTTTAGAATTATTTATTTCTTTTTATTACTTTTGTTTTTATTTTTTTATTTTATTAACCTTGGGTAGCCATCACGCCTCTCGATAAATTCCGCAACTTCCTTTCTAACTCCAGGTAAACCTCTTGAATCACTATACGCACCTAAAAAATAAAAAAATAATATATAATATATCATAAAACATTTTTTAAAAAAGAGAGAAAATTAATTAATTAATTAATGAATAAATAATTACCTAAACCGCCAGAAGTGAGAGAAAGGTAATGCTTGGCTCTCGCGATTGCATCAGCAGGGAAAAGAAGGCCCACATTTGGATCATCCAGTAAAAACGGCGCTTGACACAACGCGACAACCTGTGATTTTGAAGGGTGTAAATGCAAAATTATGTTTTTGGAGGGTTAAAATGCGTAAAGTTGAAGAGGGATTTATTTACCTGGCGAGGGAATGTGAGGGGCTTCTGTCCTAATGCGTGTGGGTTTCCCACATTTGTGAAGATAATCTGAAATGAAATTAAAGGAGAAATTGAATAGTTAGTTTAGTAAATGATAGATTATAATTATTTATCAAATTCTATAGAATAAATCTCATGTTTCACTCGCAGCCCAATTCTAGATACAGAAAGAAAAGTCCATTCCAAGTTCAATGTAATTAAATTGATTCTAAAGAAAAAGTTGGACTTCAATTCCCAATTTTGTTAAGCTATTAAACATTCAGTAGGATTGCTTAAAAATAGAAAAGAAAAAATGATAATTAGAAGAACAAAGTATATAATCTTTGAAAAGACGAACCTTTTTGCCTTCTTTCTGAAGCTCAGAAGCTCTCAAATAAAGCTCGCCTCTGACAGCATACGCAGTCTTTTTCACATTCTCATTGAGCGAATCGTAATCCAACGGCTTAGACATGATCACTGATCTCAAACCAAAACATCAAAACAGATTATCAGCACAATTCAACACTCCAAAGCATGATTACAACAAACAATAATCTGTTGTTCGATTACCTTACAAACAAAAAGTGATTCCAAAATCAAAGAACTGAAGGAGTTCACTGAGAGAGTAGAGACTAGAGAAAAAAATAGATTACTGAATCAGTGTAGGTGAGATTTATAATTTTCTGGTGTTAATTATTTCAGGATAATGCAATGGATCACAGAAACCTCTCGTTTTTTTAATTCCACTTTCTTTTATTAATTATTGGAATTTTGTCCCTTCCATTCCTGTGGAGCTGTCAATACGAATCACTAGAAAAACTAAAGATTCCTACATCTCATCGGTCCACCATAGCTAAACCAATACAACTACACCAACTCATTCGTTTATTGACTTCTTATATTCACTTCACAATGGACCAGGCATAGAGATAAGTGGAATAGGAATAGTCACAAGTGGGGATAGATAATCGTGAATTGAAGGCCACAGGTTGATAAGAGAGAAAAGAGATCAGGATTGAGAGGAGGCCTGATTGTTGCAAGTGTGGTTGAGAATAATAGAAACTAATTATAATTCCTGGATGATAAATTATTGGGCTGCAATTTAATTTCATGATTTGGCCCATGAATAGTAGTAATTCATCAGGCCTTATTTAACATGGACTGGGTTTTAAACTTGTAATTTCTTTCTTTCTTCTTAATTTGAACTCAGCAATGGAGGAATCAGGGAAGAAGAAGGAAGAGTTTGTTTACAGAATTAGCACGCAGGATGAGTGGGACGAGCTTCAGAAGAACGGATCTACGTTTGGAGGAGAGCTGGATCGTAAGACTGGGTGTTTTCATCTCAGTGATCTTCACCAGGTAATTGATTTTGTTTTTTGTTTTTTTTGAGATTCACCGGGTAATTGATTTAGATCTTAGATTTGATTTTTCGTTCGATTTTGACTTTGATTTGATGTTTGGGATTGATTTTTTGAAATTAAATCGTTGAAATCTTCAATTGAGTAAATGCGAAGATTGTGATTGATGCAGGTTAAAATGACATTAGTGAATTTCTTTTCTGGCAGAAATGATCTTTTTCTCCTACAAGTAAATGCTGCTAAGGTAAAATCTTAATTAATTAATTAATAAATTACAACAAATCTGTATCACCGTTTTTTTATTTTTCTAATTTTTAATCTATATATATGTTATAAATCAGAAATTTTTATTTTCTGTGCAGATTGGGGAAGGATTAGTATATGAAACAGCTGATGGATCGAATTATTTTCCTCACTTATACGGCCCAAATCGCAGTTTCATACCTCTCTCACTCGATTACATTGTAAACGCTGAGAAACTGGTTTTTGTTGGCAAAGATTTTACTTGTAGCCTACTTGATTAATTATATTGTTATAAATCTCATTGATTGTGATGTTGCTAGTTGTAATGTTGAAGTATTATTTTGCTGTTGGAGAACAATTAAATAAGTATACAGGTTATAATAATAAAGCACTACTCAAGAAATGCTGTAAAAAACTCTCCATATCTTATATATTTGCTTTGGAACAGGGATGTGAAAGCTCTCTCCAAATTCCTCAATAATAATAATAATAATAATAATAATTCCACCCTTCTAATTTTTTATCCACTTTGGGCATTCTTATTTTACCACAGAACTAATTATTTTAGCAAATTTTAATATAGATGACATGTTATGAAATCTAAATTTGATTCTCTCGGTCAGTGGCGGATTTTGACCTAAAACTCAGGAGGACGATGTGAAAAATACATTAAAAATTTAGAAAAAACAGTATATATATATTTTTTAAATTTTATACAAAATATACTAATTTAACCATATATATATATATATAATATAACTTCAAAATCTTATAAGGATAGCTGCCCCACTAGTTTCTATTAAGATCGGCCACCGAGTCAGTCAATACCAATAATAATTTATTTATTTACTTGACTCTTTTATCTTTTTTGTTTTACTTGGACGACTAATTTCGCAGCCAGCCTTCTCATTTGCAGCATTGGTTTAGTATTAAAGGCTTTGAAAGAAGGTGACGTTTCAACTGCAATCGCCTCACTTTACTCCTCGTGTCAGATTCCGTGTTTCCCATGCACAAATAAAAGAAATCATTATTAATCATCCATCTTTATCCCAACAAATTCACAGCACGACTGTCTCCCACTTACATGTGGGACCCCATTAACAAGTCAGGTCACCGCTTTCTCTCCCTGACAGATAGGACCCAGTTAAAGAATCAATTGAAATACTCTGTACGTGCCACTTGTTTGTACGAAGCGGCGGCGAAAGAGTAAACTATAAACAAAATAATAACAATCTACGATGTATTATTATAATAATAATAATAATAATAAAGTTAGGAGGGAAAAGTAATGATAGATTAATGGGGGAAGAGTGACACGTAGACGGGGAAGAGAGGAAAGGGCGGCGGGGCCGATTCCGGTCAAACCACTTCTCCTCTTACTATTTGTCTATCACGCCGCTCTTTCTCCTTCTTTACCACGCCACCAGACCACCATTCATTTGAAAAAAAGGCTTCATGTTTCCACCGGGTCCCTGTAAAATAAAACCATGTATTTGTGGTCATGTAAAAAAATAAATCTTGAAATGATGAATGTAGTGACTAGGTGAATGGGATGTGTTGTGTAATGTGTTGCTTATATATAATTTATTTTATAATACTAAATTAAATTAGTTATAAAAAATTTATTTTCTAATACTAAATTAAATTATTTATAAGTAAATACTAATACATAAATATCTTATATAAAACTCTTGCGAAAAATTTAGATTTATTTAATTAATTATTATGTAACATAGTTACTATGGTATATCACAGTTCTAGACTATGGAAATAACACTGCTAGTGTTGTTTTCATAATTTAGAATGGGTGATAGGCGGCAATATAAATGTTTATAGTAAGTTTAAATAAAATTTAAATTAATTTCCTCAAACTTTTAGATAACACTGAATAGTTAATGGAGTGAAGTAACATTTGTATATTTCCTAAATTAAAGTCTATTATGGAGGTATTTTTTGTAATTCTTATATGATTATTTATTAGAACTTTTCTTCTCTTTTATTGTTCTTTTGTCATCTTATAAATCAATTTTATTTCTCCATTTTATTGTTCTACGATTCCGTCTTACGAAAAATAACAAAGAACTATCTATAGTCGCATATAAGCTCAAAGATTTTTTTATTAAATAGTTTATTATTTTTGATATATAATAATTAATCAAATTTACTTCGTAATCACATATATTATGGCTAACAAATAATATAATTATCTATAATATAACATAATATGTTGATCAGTGGTGAATCTTAACCCGAATCCTCGACGGGAGGGGGGGGGAGGAATTGCCGTAGTGGAAAATATAATAAAAAAGATTAAGAGACGGGATACATATAAAATATAAATTTATCACAAAATATCAAAATCTTAGAGAAATAGCTGCCTCATCTATGTCCCTACTAACATCCGTCACTGATGTTGATGCAAAAATACTAAAGCACAAGTATTTGAATGTAAAAAGGAAATCTCATCCAGGCTTACATCCAACAATACAGAAATTTCCGAGGTCCAAACCCGAAAATTCCAAGTATTCATCGTAACTTAACGAAGCGTCCCTACACGCTCTTCCTTCACACATACTCCCTATAAATACTCCCAACTACCTTCCTCCCCTTCCCCCCCAACCCAACAATGGCACCTCAAAAAGATAAACCAAACTCAAAGCCGGCCTCAACAATGGCGGCTCAGGATCCCAAAGTCCACTACAGAGGAGTCCGCAAGAGACCCTGGGGCCGGTACGCGGCGGAAATCCGAGACCCGAGTAAGAAATCCCGAGTTTGGCTGGGAACTTACGACACGGCCGAAGAGGCGGCTCGAGCTTACGACAAGGCTGCGCGCCAGTTCAGAGGCCCCAAAGCTAAAACTAACTTTCCTCTTTCTCCTTCAAACAACAGCGCTAGTAGTAACAGTAGTATTGTAGAGGATCCGGTACCGACTGTACCGGCCATGAATATACCTGTACCGGTACAGCCGGTGGCGGTACCGGTGAGTTTGGACTTGTTTCAGTTCAGTAACGGTCGGTTTCCGGTCGTGGGTCCCGCTGGTCAGACTCAGAGGTTTTTTATGTTCGATCAGATTGTGAGACCAAAAAAAGCTGAACTGTTGGAAGAGGCTTCATCAGTCGACGTGGATAAACGCCGGCCGTTGGATCTCGATCTGAACCTCGCACCGCCGTCCAGCTGGGATCCTTGATCGAGAGACGAAATGAACTAATTAATTAATGAGACTAATGCATGAGAGAACTGATCGGACGAATAATCTGTTTTGTACATAACGTAGCATTTTCCCTTTTCTTTTTCTTTATCTTTGCTGGCTGGATCTAATATCGTTGTAAGCTAGTGTTAAATTAAAACCACGAGTTTTGCAAAGTTTTGTCACACTAAATATTTTGTTAGATTAATTTCAACAATATTACGGACTAAACACGAAAAATTACTCTGCAAATACTCGATTAAGAAACCAAACCACAGGCTACGCCACCCATCCAAACACTGCCACGTCACCACCACAGACTGCTGTCCTTACAACTCCTTTAATAAATTAACTCATTTTTCAACAAAAAAAAAATCCTTTAATAAATTAACTCAGATCGCCGTCTCCTCCAATTCTTTAATCCATTCTGCGGCTAACCATGCCCATTCTTTAATCCCACCCCAAAACCCCTTACACCCGTTTCACTACACCGTAAGCATTTCCTAACTAGCGGGCTCCAGAAGTCAGTGATAGTAGAGATATGGACCGGGTGTATGGAGAGGTGTGAAGTGGGAGTGGATAAAGAGGGCCGGCCGCTGCAGAGGAAGCGTGGGCTGACCAGCATAAGCCGGCAGCTTTTTGTCGCTTTCCTCCTCCCTCCTCTTCTTTTTTGTTTTTTTTATTTCTGTGTTCAGATTTGACTCGTTTAATTCCAGATCTGTTTTCCTTTACCCCCTGCACGTGGTGTAAACGATACGGTGTGCCGAAACTTGTCTCGTGGTATGGTAAAGAGGTATGGTGTATTTCGTACGTAATATACCGGGTGCGAGAAGTGTTAATTTGTGTGGGAGCGGTGGATCCATCAGTCTCACGAGGGAAATGAAATGCTGTTAGGTGGGCCCGGTTCAGTACACCGTGATAGAGAAAGGAACAACGTAAGGCGAGTGTGTAGTTCTGTCGACTGGACTCCTGTGGACCGCAGATCCGTAGACCGTAACAGGCAGCTGTCGGTCACGGAAATGAAAGACCTCGCGGTTTTACTCCTCGAGTGACTGACAGTTGTCAGTTGTCGAAATGGAAAGCTCATGGTTTTGCTGTTTGAGAGACCGGCAGTTGTCGGTCGTCTGTTTGGTCCCGAAACCAGATCGGGATTGACCGTTGGAAGACTGACACGTGTGAGTCTCCGTTGTTACGGTCCAAGGAGCAGATGGCGACGGCTACCGGCTGCTGTCCGTTGCGTGCGCGTAGGGATTACGGAACTGATTCACTTCTTTCTTTCACTTGATGTGTGTGAGATGAGAACAACTTTTGTTAAGAAACCCTACAAGGCTACAATTAATTGTTTTATAATAGTTGGAGAGTCTAGATGGCAATAATGAAGAAGAAATACTTATTTTTATTTGTAGTCTAAAGAAAAAAAAAACTTTATAGTTAAAAGTTGTTCTGTCTAATTTTTTGAGGAAAAAGTAATGGCTCTTGCAGCAGAAGAAGGAAATAACAAATTTAAAGTTATCTCATCTATTTGTTCCGAAAGAAATATATTTATGGGTTTTAAGTGAGACGTGATGTCACTTTTGATTTTTGTTGTGCGGACACTTTAAAAATCCGACCGTGTTCGTGTCGGACACCACGCTTCTCGGATACTTCTCGAACACATTATGTGACGTGTCAAATATTTTATTATTAAAAATCATCAGGACACTTCTCAGACACTTTCAGGATATTTCTTATACACGTTCACTGGACTTGTTAGCGTAATTATTATACTATTTCATTATTCTTGTATTTTAGAAACTTAGTCATCTCACTTTTCTATTCCAGTAATTGTAGGACTACACATTTAAAATATATTTTGATTATTTAGTGTCAAGTTTCCATATACAAACATGTAAAACGTCAAATATCTTGTATGCACGTATAAAAATGCAACTTCAAATGTTTATATAATGTATTAATTATAAAATATTACGTATAACTATCTAATTATAAAGTAAAAATATTATGTATAATTCTTTAAAATAAAATAAAGTTGACATAAATAATATATACAATAATTAACATATATTTTATTCATAAAAATAATATAATAATATATATATAAAACGTGTCGTGTCCTGATGAATTTTGAGATTCGCCGTATAGCCGTGTCCGTGTTGTGTCGGACATGACACCCGTATTCGTATTCGTGCAACATAACTTTTGATTGAGTTTTCAAATTATGTCAATATTGGTAAATTGACCTTTTAGAAAAGTGCACTTTTGATTAAAAAAAAAGTAAGAGAAGAAATTAGTGATGAATATGTATGTTTGATTTTACTAATTTATTAATCTAGTAGCTCCACACCAGCCTTATGATTGGACTTATAAATTACTTTGAAGTTTTTCATGGGTGAAATAAAAAATTAAAAAATAACTAATTGCGCCTCCTTTTTGGATTCTATTTTTTTTTTTTTCATTTGTAGTTGTGTAGAGCTTGTCATTTTCTCATAATGAAGATGTCTAATGTCTTAGATAAAAAATATAGGAAGCTGATACGGTGCGACGGGTACTGTAGTGATTATATAGTGACGGTATATAAAATTGAAAACAGTATATACAAACATATGAACCGAAGACAAACAGTATATAAAAATTCATTCTATAAAACAATATATATTTAAAAAAAAATGAAAACAATATATACTAACATATAAAATGAAAACAAACTGTATATAAAAATTCATTTGGTAAACAATATATATTTAAAAAAAATGAAAACAATATATAGCTTATATAAGAACGTGAGTAAAAATTATATAATTTCAATATGTCGCTACAACATCTCCGCGTGATTTCCAATTTCCCAAAAATATATTAATAAACTTTTCACTTAATAATCCAAAAATAAATTTCCATAATTACCATATTTCTAAGCGTTAAGCGTTAATTTTTACAGTACACCATCTAGATAATTCCGTCTTCATAATATGACTCCTAAATTTAAGAGAATTTATTTTAAGAAGAGTAAAATAATTTAATCCACCTTTCAAAATTAAAAAACTTTTTTTTTTGGAACAAGCCCTTAGTTAAATTTATCGATAATAAAATCGGGTTACAGTACAATTCATAAAGACAACCATAATACAGTCTACGAAATACATAACAACTTAGAAATTAAAAAAACATTTTCGTGCTAAATACCATAGCTTCTAAATTCGAACTTACAAACAACCCAATTGATCACGTGAAGCATATGAAGAAATAAATCTAGAATAACATGATACTGCTGAATTGTGAGTTAGAGTTAGACAGACACGTGTAGGGTCCATGAAAAAGGAGGGGGGGGCCGGTTTGTCCCGGTGGAGCGAGCGGCGGCCGCTTTTGAAGTGGAGCCCGGTTCAGTCTTTGGTCGTCGGAATCTGCGGAGGAGATTTAGCACTCTTGACCCTTCACTTTTCACCACGTATTTTCCTGTCTGTATTGGCTTTTTTCCTTCTGGCCATTAACAGTGTAGAAATAGGAGTCACTCTAGATGCATGAATATTGATTATTGATTATTTATGGGGTTAGTGAAAATGATTGATGTTGTTGCATTATGGATTGTAAATATTAAGCACGAGTTTATTGCTTACGCTTTGATTTTTTTTATAATAAAATGATTGAGTCCATTAAGTAGGAAATAATTTGATAGTATATATTTTTTTAAGAATATATTATCATGTCATGACTTAGCAACATATTTCAATAATTAATCAGAAAAATGAATCAAATAAAAATATTGTAAAATATTTTAAAGTCTGATTTACAGTAAATACATTTAGTTCAATATTGAGCAAATCTAATAATCCATTGAGTTGCCTATTTGAAAATTTATTCTAACAAATATTGAGAAAAGTCAAATTCAAATCATCCGAAAATATATTTATATTATATGGTAATATAAAAATGGAACATAATATATTGTTTTTAGAATTTTTTTTTTCTAACAAATATTGAGAAAAGTCAAATCATCCGAAAATATATTTATATTATTTGGTAATATAAAAATGGAACATAATATCTTGTTTCTAGAATTTTTTTTTTCTCATATCCGAATATATATTTCTCCAATATATTTATGATAGACCTTTCAAAAAAATATATATATTTATGAGACGTGCGAATGTAGTTTTTAAGGAATACAAGGTGCATCCTATAAAACTACAAATTGCTTTCAGACATATAAAGCCGGCACATAATTTGTTTAATCAAGAAGATAATGGCCAGAATTAATTACTTTATAGAGTAGTTAGTGAAAGAAAGATAGCTAAGTCAAAGTAATAATTACGGGCGTGCTACGTGCATGCACGTCACAGGAGTTGCTTCGATCCTTGCGTCACTATGGGCCCCACTTTCTCACTCTTTTGCCTCCTCGTGACGTCATCACTTTAATTATTTAATTTATTTTTCTTATGCTAATTAGGAGATTATTATATTTCATTTTCAGATAATAAGACCCTACCGGCCCCGCACAAATTAAGCAATATGTAAATTTAAAATGAAGTTTTTTAAAATCCCTTTTAACTTTGTAAATATTTAACGTCATATATAATAGATTAGAAAATATAGGTTGTATTTTTAAATATTCATGCTTAAATAGTCAAAAAGTAACAGGAAATATTATCCTAACCACTAAATTAAATAATTGTTTGGTAAAATTTACCAACCATAATTAAGTTAACCAAAGTTAAACCTAACCAACCAATATACCAAGTTTAAAAACATAACCATAGTTAAAGTTACCCAATGTTAAACCTAACCAATTTACCAAGTTAAAACACAACATGCACCAAATTAACTTTACAAACTCTCTCTCTAAACCAGTTTAAAAACTCTCTCCACTTCCAAATTTAGTTAAGACTTAAATAATTAAACATCTTTAATAATTATTCACATCTTTCCATTCGTTCAAATTACGCACATGCCCCCCCTCCTCTTCATTTCCAGCTTTCACCTCATAAACCAACTCCTACAAACAAAAGCAAAACAATAAACATTTACTTTATGACATATTTCACATATTAATAAATAAAAAATAATAAAAATAAAATAAAGTACCAAATGGGCTGGATTGAGAGAGAAACTGGAAACAATCTCGTGAAGTGAAGTCTCTCCATTCAATTTAACATTTATTTCCTTAGCAACAATCTCCACTTTTTCTGCTTCACAATTCACCCTCTCAGACACAACCTTCACCCAAAAAAATTTAAAAATAAATATTTCCATTCATGCAAATTTCTAGAGAGAGAAAGTAAGAGAGGGAAAATTACTTTGCAAAGATGATTAACAGAAACCAAACTCCTACACCTCAGATAAAAACTCTCCTCTCCATCCCTCTTTACCAACATCACATTCAACTCCTCCACCTGCAAAATTACAAAAACACCCCTCAAAACCCTAAAACCTCACAAAAACATAAAAAATTTACTCACATACCTCATCATCGTTATTATTTCCATCAAGGCCCCTCAAATACTCAACCAGCCTCGCCAGCCTGTTTGCTCTTGAAACCCTAGAATTTCCCCCACCCGAATTATTACCATTATTATTATTGTTTAAATGGCGAGTTCTCACTCCGTTCTTTCCCCACGCGCGAATCGGTGACACGTTCAAATTATCCCTCAAATTATTATTATTGTTATTGTTATTGTTATTGTTATTATTATTATTATTATTATTGTTATTGTTATTGTTATTATTGTTACTGTTATTGTTATTGGTGCTGATGTCAGCGTGATGGTTGGATCTCGGTCGGCCTCTCTTTCTGGTTGGGGGAGGAGGAGGTGGAGGAGAGAGAGAGTCTGGTGAGTGGGGCCCGTTTGGATTATTATTAATATTATTATTTTCTAGATTATTATTATTGTCAGTGTTGTTTTGAAGTTGTTGGTCTTCTTCTGATGAACCTGAACCTGCACGTGGTAAACGAAACATGTTCAAACTCATTTTAAGAAGTGGTAAAGGGAACATACATAGGTGGTAAGTGAATTTTGAAAGATAAATCACCAGTAATACATGTTTCAAACTCATTTTATCAAACTTTTTTTTTAAAATCATTATGAAAAAAATGTGCAAGTGGTAATTGAAACATAAATAGCTGGTAAGCCAATTTTCAGTTCCACCTACACATGTTTCAGTTAAAGGATTTCACAGAAAATGCACACGAAACAAGCATTGGTGGCAAATACATTTTCAAAAAAACGCTTACCACCTAAACATGTTTCGCTTACCACCTCTTATAAATTTTGATAAATAAATACCTGCGGGGCCCGCATCGCGTCTGGACCTCTTTCTGGACCTTCTGATAGGATTTGACTTTGATGCAGCACGCTTTCCGAGGCACTCTGATTGCCTTCTGAACGTCTCTGCTATCGTCTCTTGAATCTATACAATATATATTATTTTATTTAAAATAAATAAATAGAAATGAAATTGTGTAAGTATAAATAGATGTATAAATAAGAACAATTATAGTGAAGAAGAAATGAAATTATACAATCTTGTTGCGGTTTTTCTCCTCTTCATTAAAAGCCAATTCCTGCAAAGTAGAAAGACAGAATGAATAATTTGTTTTATTTATACTAAATAATTAATTGCTAAAAAATAAAATAAAATAAAATAATGAGAATACCTCCTAATATCTGTTATATCATACTAAATCATTAAATGAAATAATTAAATAATTAAATGAACGAACCATGTGTTTCTTTATTTATACTAAATAATTAAAATTAAAAAAATAAATGATAAAAGATTACTTGTTCTTCAAATTTGTCAATATCAGGATAAAGAGCGGAAATCAAAGCATCATAGTTCGGATCGTCTCTCAAAGACCGCCTGCTCGCGCAATGCGTCCTACACGCTGGACACTCATTATTCCTAAAATTTTTTTTTTTAAAAATAAATAATAAAATTAATTAATTCAAATCGGGGATAAATCAGAAAAATTAGATAAATTAAAAGTAAAAGTGTTTTCAAGTACCTAAAACGCATGGAGTATTCCTAAATTAATTAAATAAAAAAAATAAATAAAAAAAAATTCTTTTTGATTTAAATTATAATAAACAACATACGGGGGTAAATAATTTAGATAAATTAAACAAAAATAAATTTAGAAAATAAAAATAGTACTAAAATTAATTAATTTAATGGGGGATAAATTAGAAAAGTTAGATACGTTAAAAGAAAAAGTTTTTTAAGTACCCTAAAATGCATGGACTGTTCCTAAATTAATTGAATAAAATAAATAAATAATAATTTTTTTTTCTTTTTGATTTAAATTATAATAAAAAAATCAAAGGGCGTAAAGAATTTAGATAAATTAAACAAAAATAAATTAAAAAAATAATTAATTTAAATGGGGGTTAAATTAGATAAATTAAAAGAAAAGTTTTTTTTTGTACCCTAAACGCATGGATTTGTCGATACATTCGCGGCAGAACCGGTGCAGGCATTCCATCACTGTTCTTGTTTTGCGAATTATTCCTAATAAATATAATTATAAAAAAATAATAATTTCACTAATTTTCAAGTCAACTTTTGCAATCGTTTGTAATGGTATTGATACGAGTTCCAAATCCTGGTACATGTTGGTACCAGTAAAACTTTCTAAAAGAACCCTAGAAAAGTTATATTGGATCAAATTTACTTAAAGAACCCTAGAAAAAAATATATTGGATCAAATTTACTAAAAGTACCCTAGAAATAATTATATTAGATCAAATTTACTAAACGAACCCTAGAAGAAAATTATATTGATCAACTTTACTAAAACAACCCTAGAAAAATAAATAAATTTAGTAAGAATGTAAATTTGCGAAATGTTACCTAAGCAAATGGGGCACTGGACTTCTTTGCGAACTCCATCCAGTTTCACAAGCATAAATCTGAAAATGAATAGTAATGTGAAAATAAAATAAAATAAAAATAAATGAAACTTGGTACAGTATAAATACCAGTACTGTACCAGTAGGCTCCGATTGGTACGTTTCTTTTTATTATTATTATTCTGTTCAAAATTCTATGTTTGTAATTGGAACAAAAGGCTGAATTTTCAGCTCAAACTTTCTGTTCAATTTGCTCTGGAACAAAACATTATAATAAATGACTGAATTTCGTGCATAATTATTCATTGTTAATTTCCATAACCCAATATTTTTGGAAATAAATAAATAAATAAATAATACAGAACATTAAGTTTATGCAATATTATCAAAAAAGAAATATTAAGTATAGTATACTGATATATCAGATTATTTATACACTCATACTGAAGGCAATATTAATATATATAACTCAGAAACATTATGTCCTAAATAATCTTAGGTCTATAATCCATTAGTGAAAAGCATGAGGATTAATTCTCAAACAAAACAAAAAAAAAATAGCATGAGGATTGTTCAATAAAAAAAGATAGAAATGCAATGAATATGAACAATACTAACGGAAAAGTCAGCACATTGAAAGAAGAAAAATAATCCAGAAATTGAGAGAAACCCAACGGATCTATATGCACACTAGAATAAGAAGGAAGAAGAAGGGAGAAAAGAGAGAAGAAAGGGAAGAAAGAGAGAGCTTTACTCGTCCTTGTCGTCAAACGAGTCTTCGCTTTCTTCTTCCTCGTCAAAATCTGTGACAAAAATCACAACTTTTTCAGATCACACAAACAAACAACTCGGGATTTTGGGTGGGTGATTAAGCGCATCTATTACCATCTCGTTCCGGCTTGAGTTTCAGAACCTTCTCTGTTTCCTTCTCTTCTTCTTCTTCTTCTTCTTCTTCTTCTTCTTCTTCTCCTTCTTCCTTTTTGGGTTCTTCTTCTACTTCCTCCTCCTCCTTGGTTTCTCTTTCTCCTTCGTGATTCTCTCTCGTCTTCTCTTCTTCTTCTTCTTCTTCTTGGTACTGTTGTTCATCCTCATCCATGGCGTCGTGGGTCGATGGCATTCCTCTCCTTTTCTCCTTCCTTTTCTAGGTTGCGTTGAGATGGATTTCGAAAGAGGGATTTTGATTTTTGCGAGAGGAAGGAGGAACGTTTATGCTATGCAAAGCATGCAAAGGAAATAAAAAGAAGAGAAGAGAAAGAGAATGAATGGGATGGGTTCTTCTTATTCTGCTCTTATACCATCGACTGGTCAAGAATTGGAATAAGTCCGTTGACTTGAGAATAATACCATGCAATGGTATTCACAGCTGGTTTCTTTATACGGACAGAACTTCAAAGGAAGAATATTCAACAGTATCGAACTGTTGGTATAAAATTCAGTATTGTGAATATCACTACACTGTTTGGTTTTCCACACAAGGCTGAATTGAATCGTCACACGTTTTATTATATTTCTCTCCTTTTATGCAATTTATGATGCACAATTTGGGATAATAAGATATGAAAAATTATTAGAACCTAATATATGTATTAATGCTTTATATAATATTTCGATCAAAATAAATATGACTTATTCTAAGTTTCTAATTCTGTATTTTTATTTATTTTTAGAAAGAAAAAAAATGACACATTACGATGCCGTTGGATTAAGATCAAGTAATAGAGATGGTATACCTTTTATTGGGAGCTACGAGTATGAATTTCTTGTATATGTGAATTACAATTTACAAGTATCTATTTTAGACTAAATATTTTTATTCTTAACAAAAATAAAAATAATAATGCATTTCGTTGAATTTATCATTAGAATTGACATTCACTATGTGATGGGTGATTTATAGGTGAAATTATAATTATAAATTATTATTATTGGCTATTTGTTCTTAGAAAAAAAAAATTACTGCACACGTGTCACTCAAAGGACTCTCTTGGAATGTCCGTCCTGATATTTTTTAGCCTTTCAGAAAACCCCCAATAAATTATGAGATGTTTTACTTAAAAAACAAAAAATGTAAATAATTAAGTAAACAAATGAATCACGAAAGAAAAAACAAAAAAGGAAAAAAATATAAGAAAAAGCTATAAGAATTCATCCATAGATTCATCACAAAAACTGATGAGATATGCGTATAAAAGAAAAAAATTTGAATAAAATATTAAATAAAACCCATAGATTAAGAAAATATAATAACCTAATTATGGGCAGAAAAAATAAAGAATCTTACATGAATAGATTCTCAGAAGTACAGTGACAATCTCCTTTCATGAATAAATCTGTGAACAAAGCTTATTGATTAGATCAATAAGGAGTACATAAGTATTCAGATCTAATCTATATTTGTTCTCCTGATATTACCACAAACTGAACAAATATTTAAAAGAGATCGAAGGCAATCTATTTTTTTTTCGCATTGAGATGTGAAAAGAGAATCAAGCTAGATAATACAAAGAGATTTTTACCATCTTGTTCTTCCTTTCTTTCGTCTAGTTCTTCCTTTTCTGGCTCTTGCTTGACCAGATTGTCTAGGTACTTATCTTCTTCCATAATAGCGCACCGCTTTCGTCGATTAGAGATTTCTTTCCCCGGAGGTGTTGCTGAATGCAGATCAATTCAGGAGGCGAGGTTTGGAGGAAGGCACAAAGACTAGAAATAAAGAGGTGTATCTTTGGGGTGGTTTAGCTATTCTTATATCATTAAGTTTTTCTAATTATGCAGTAATATATCATATTGTTTCAAATTCATGAAAAAGGGCTCCGTAACAAAAAAAATAAGGAAAAAGGTTGAGTTGTGTTATAATATCTTTAGTACAAGGTAGGATAAAAATTAATTCTTGGATAAAACAGTATTCTTTGTATATATGTTTCACTTTGAGACAAATATTTTAGAAGTTGTGTTTACTGTTCACAATAACAATTTTATAAATACTGTTTGACTGAAAAATGTGTTTTGTTTTATTTTTCACAATTTAAATGTTTTGCATGAGTGAGAATAACTTGCCTAATTTTTCAACCAAGTACTATATATATTCAGGCTTTTTGCCAGGTCACCTAATTCTTTATGTTAAATATATTTGATAGAATATAACAATAACAATTTTCTGTAACTTTTCCTTACATTTCATCACAACTTAAATATAAATGCTTACTCAGTTTTGTTTTTGTACTTCACCAAATTATTATCCAAAACTTTTATTGTGTTGCATTGATAGTATGTCATTTCTATTAATATAAATTACATTCTCATGCAATTTAGATTTCACTAATCTCTTCATGCAACTTAATATTTAATTAATTATTCCAAATTGTTAAACCAGTAAGCAAGACTGTGCGGTTTAGTTTAGAGACTATTTTGGGTCTACAAAGCATCTAGTAGATTAAAATCAGGAAATTTCCAAATCTAATGAAATGTAAATTACATAGGACATCGCAAGACTTAAAATCTCAATAAATACATTACCATGGTTCATACCTACACATAATTTTATTTCTTAGAACACGCTACAACAGCATAAGCTTCAGAACAAACAAGACTCAACAAGATTAACTAACAAGTTCAATTAATTGACCTGACTGATAACTGATACGATCCAATGATGCAGCCGGTTCTATGTCATATACGTTGCCAAACTCATCTGCTAATTTTTGCCAATGAACATACGATGAACCTCCTTCCTCAACCGCCTGTCTGCATTCCTCTTTTATCTTCTGCACTATTGCTCGAACTCTCGTTCCTTCTTCAGAATCTCCCATTAAACACACAACAGCTCTCTCAAGCTCTTCGGAACTAACAAAACCTTTATTTTTCCGATCAACCTTAAAATCAACCGCAACACCCATCTCTTTCACCATTTCAAATGCATTCAAGTGCTGCTCAGCATAAAGCGGCCATGGAATCATCGGTACGCCAAACCACAGACTCTCGAGACATGAGTTCCATCCACAATGCGTCACAAATCCACCAATTGCCTTGTGAGATAATATTTCTACCTGTGGCGCCCAGCTCGGCCACACTAATCCTCTCCCCTCTGTCCTCTCTAGAAATCCTTCGGGTAAAATTTCGTCTAGGTTTGCATCAGTTGGATTCCTATTAAAGAAAAATAAAAAATACCTTTTAATTGATTTTTTGTTGTTTCAAAGGTAAAAATTGTGGTTTCCTGTCTTTTTCATACTCATATTTATTTATTTTTACTTGAAACCCATAGGTCATACTCATTATATTTGTCATTTGTGGAGAACAAGTCATAGGGGATAAAATTAAGGAGCCCAATTAATAGGAAAACCTTCTCCAGAAAGATTTTTTGAAAAGACAACATTAATAATTGAGTTTACATAGAGAAAGGGTCAATCATAAGAAGAGAAGAAAATTGAAACCTCATAATAAAATAGAAAAGAAGTACAAAATAACTATAAGAAATAAGCAAAAGGGGCTTTTTGTATTGATGATTTAAAAAATTAAAATATCATGACCTTAATTATGGATCAGAAAAATTCTCCAAAAATATCAAATAATTAAGATCTTGATTATTTACCATATGAATAAATCAAAATGATATCAAAATACATACTCGACAAAAATATTAAGATCAAGATGTTACCTCATTTTTTCATTCGCAGGCGTACGTATAGCCCACAAGAACCGGTGTCCGCTCTTCTCAAGTCCATCTGCCATCTGCTGAATTTGTGAAGCCTCAAAGGCTCCCATACTCCCAAAACACAAGAAAACGACTGTTTTTTCAGGCTGCATGTCCAACCACTTCAAACACTCTTGTTCTTGCGACTCACTTTCCCGAATCGTGATAACTGGTCCGACATGATAGATTTCTGTCTGACCTAATTTCAAGGCCTTAACGGCTTTTTCCTCTATATGAATGTTGGAATTGACGATTAAGCCCTTGGCCTCCTTGTATCGCATCGCATAATGCACAAACCATTTGTAAGTCACACTTTTCTTGCTCATAAGAGGTTCCGCCATCGAAAGAGAGGGAATGGGTGCGATTCCAGGAACCTTTATCTCCCCCTCAAAATCCCAAAAATCTAACTCAAATTTTTCTTCAAAACTAGGGAGATGAAGTACCACATTAAGAAAAGTGGCAGTGGAAGGAAAATAGATATAAGATGGTATATTAAGCTCATTCGCCACATCTATAACATCGCCTGCAAACATGTCTAAAACAAGGCCCGAAATGGGGGAATCGGAGGCAGAAAGAGCGGCTTTGATGTGTGGTAAGTAAAGCAGAATGTAGTGGGAAACGAAATCCTCAGCACCCTCAAAGAATTTCGTGGGGGGGTCGACATAAGGGAGTGTATGGAAATGAATTCTGAGATTTTGGGGTTTCAGGGATTCAATGTAGGATTGAATTAGCGGAAACGGGTTTGGATCAGGTTGCATGAGAAGAAAGTTTACGGAAAATGGAACGCCGGAAATGGAGGTGCCGGATTGTAGGAGGCGTTTGGCCGCCTCAACCATGGAGATGAGATGGCCTGGTGCATAGACAGGAAGGAAATAGACACTTGGTTTTGTTGCCATTTCTCTTTCAATCAAAATAATCTCTCTTGGTTTACTAAGACAAAATGAGGGAGAGCGAGAGTTACAATAATGGTGTCTTGTGGAGCCTATTGTATTGGCGTAGAAATTTCTTCTAAAAGCATTGGTTGTTTGTTTTATAATTGAGATATGGTTGTTCACTTTTTTTGAGATGCATAATTAAACTAGAGATTTTTTTTTAATAATATAATCGATTTCTAGAAGCATACTTGGTGAGGTTAGGTGAGCTTACGCAGTATGAATCTCTATAACACATACAATTGATGATTGTTTCTCTTATGAATGGGACAATGGGTTGTGTAGCGACTGGTGACTAGTAGACGTGCACTGTCCGCACATCTATACAATTCGGCCACAGCAAGTTGGGGCTCCATTTGTATGAAGATAAAATGATAAATTTATCTATCTCGTGCTAAATGCTTGGTTATGTGCTTTACATGACATGTATATATACTGGAATCAATCAAATTTTTATTTTATTTTATGTTGAGATTGTAGGGGAAGAAATCCAATAATTTTACTTTATTTGGCACGCTGATGTGATACAAAAACCAAATAAATAAATTGTTAAATACAATTGGACTTAGAGTATCAGATTATTATCCTAACTATGTTTTAATTAATCAGATTATTAGTTGGAAATCAGATCAAGAAAATGCTCACTGAATTAAGGTTCACTCTAGGGATTAGTCTCATTGGCTCGGTCAATCATGGACCAATGGCATCTCACAAGCTCCTTATTCTGATGAGAGTGGTTACATGTATCAATCATGGAGTGGGAGTTACTTTAACTCATAAATTAATGTTGCTACCTCAATTTTTTATGTAGTGGCTGCAGATGCGTATTAATTAATCAGAACCGATTATCATGACCTGTTCTATCAAAATTTTTGTTAAATCTTAATTTTTCATTTTCTCAAATTTATTGATATTTTATAACAAAATATATGTGGTTATTAAAACATAATTATATAATTAGTTGAATTGGTGTTTTGTGTTCCATTTCCGATTTAGTGAGACCGTTGAATTAGTTTCTGACTATCAGATCTGAATCCAAATGGTTTCAATGAATAATGATCCAAAGTTATATTCAATTAATACAAATAAAAACGAAGATTTCACTCATTAAAATATAAATATTTTTTTCTTTTCTTCTTTAAAAAATAATAATTCTTAATGAAATATTTTATTTTTCATATTAAAATCATCAAATATAAATTTGTTGAAATTTTTACTTTATTTTGAATTCTATATTGTAATGTTTTCAATTAATTTTTTTTCTTGCTAAAATTAACCCTAACACCTTATTTTTCACTTCCATTTGCGCTCTCTCATTGAACCACATCATCACTATTATTTCAATCATTTGATCAATTTTTTTTGTTAAATCTTAATCTTTCATTTTCTCAAATTTATTGATATTTTGTAGCAACATGGATCAAAAATTTTGTTACATCTTAATCTTTCATTTTCTCAAATTTATTGATATTCTGTGGCAACATGTGTGTAGTTATTAAAACATAATCATATAATTGGTTGAATTGATGTTTTGCTTGAATTTGTTTTAGGCAATCATATATTAATTAAATAGTTTCAATAAATAATTATCCAAAGTTATATTCAGTTAATACAAATAGAAATGAAAAGTTCACTCATTAAAATATAAATAGTTTTTCTTTTCTTCTTTAAAAAAATAATAATTCTTAATGAAATATTTTATTTTTCATATTAAAATCGTCAAATATAAATTAGTTGAAATATTCACTTAATTTTGAATTCCACATTGTAATGTTTTCAATTAACTTTTTTCTTGCCAAAATATATGAATATAAACTATATAAAAAAACATGTAAAAAGATGATATACTCATTAACTTCTACCTTATTTTTCACCTCTTTTTGAACATTCTCAAGAGACCTATTATCAATTTTTTTTCGGCCGTCGGATAAAAAATATTCTCAAATCTTAGTTATTCATTTAAATTATTACCACAATATCACATGATCATTAGATTAATGTTTCGTGTAAATCTCCAATTACATAAGAATTATCATATAAAAAAAATTCAGAATATTTAGAACTATATTATATTTTTATGTATTGCGGGTTTCAAAATAATATATATAATCAATTTATACATAATCTATATTATTTTAACAATTAAAAAATAAAAAATAAGACATACTAACAGGGAAGCGTGACTATTATCTTAGTTTTCTCTTAAGTTTTCGGGACCAAATTACATTCCAATTACCACATTGCAATTTGTTTTTTCACTGACAGTATTATATGGTTTTTCTCATTTTTTTTTTGAATGGGGATTTTTCTCATTTTTTTTTCTGAAGGGATTTTTCTAATTTTTACTGAATCATTTCTCAGTTGAGAAGTATTTGCTCTCGACATAAAATCCTAGCATCTAGTCACCAATCAGAAATAGCTAAACACCTCACAGTGAGAGAAAAAACATTAGCTAAGACAAACAGAGGATCGCACTATTAAAAACAGAACACCTTTTTCTCTCTAGTCTGTTTCAGCCCCTGCTTTTAGAAACTGATAAACTAAATCAAAATTCTTCACTTCAAGATAGAAAAAGGTGTGTGTGTGTGTGTGTGAGTGAGAGAGAGAGAGATGGAGAGGAAACCATGTGTATACTTCCTTCCAATATACGCACCAGGTCACCTGATCTCCATGGTTGAGGCAGCCAAGCGTCTCCTCCAAAGCACCTCCACTCCCAGTTCCAACTTCTCCATTACTTTCCTTCTCATGCAGCCTCCAAACCCTGAATCATCATCCCCTCTTTCAAACTCCTACTTACAATCCGCACAAACCCTAAATCTCCCAATTCATTTCCTCCAACTCCCTTCCGTCGAACCACCGTCAACCTTCAATGGTCCAGAAGATTTCATTTCCCACTACACTGAACTCCACTTACCACACATCAAAACTGCCATTCAATCCTCGCATTCTCCTCCTTCTGCTCTGGTTCTCGACCTTTTCTGCACTTCTGCCATTGATGTAGCAAAAGAGCTCGACATACCATCATACATCTTCTTCAGCTCCACAGCAACTTGCCTTGCATTGATGCTTCATCTTAAAACTCTCGACGAAAAATTCGGTACCGACTTTTGGGATTTGGAAGAGACGGTACCGATACAAATCCCTGGAATTGCACCGGTACCGGCCATTTCAATGCCAAAACCAGTCATGAGTAAAAAACTCTCATCCTACAAATGGTTCTTGCACCACGGATCCCGCTACGTAGAAACCAAGGGTATAATCGTAAATTCAAACTTAGATCTCGAGCCGAAATCCATTCAGGCTTTGAATGAAGGTCAGCTCGTGCTGGGCAAAACCGTACCAGAAATATTTCCGGTCGGCCCGATTATTACGATTGGAAAAGAAGATGGATCGAAAGAAAAACATGAGTGTTTGAAATGGTTGGATGAACAGAGTGAAAAATCGGTTGTGTTTTTATGTTTTGGAAGTAGAGGTGCATTTGAGACGTGTCAGGTTCATGAAATGGCAGTTGCATTGGATCGGACTGGGCATCGGTTCTTGTGGGCATTACGGGCCCCTGGTCAAGGCATCAAGTAAAATGTTTCATTTTCATTAATTGATTTAAATTGATCATTGTTTGTGTAATATAAGTTTTAAAATTCAATCAACAGGATGTGACATAACTAAAATGGTTATAAGATACCAAAAAAAAAAAATAGTACAATAACTGTCACTAGTAAAAAAAATAGTACAATAACTATCGATATTTTTGTAGAATATTTTGTAGATTTATAGACTCAAAATTTGAACATTTTTTCAATTTATTTTATTTATTTAGAGTGCTTCATTTTTATATATTTATTATTTATACAATATAACTTTAATATATATATTTTTTTTCCTAGATTTCCAACTGATGCGAAACTAGATGAGCTATTGCCAGAAGGATTTATGGAAAGAACAAAGGAAAGAGGGTTGGTCTGGCCAAGCTGGGTTCCACAAATAGAGATATTAGCTCATCCGTCTGTTGGGGGATTCATGACACATTGTGGGTGGAATTCGGTTATGGAGAGTCTTTGGTTTGGAGTTCCGATGATTCCTTGGCCTATTTACGCCGAGCAACACTTAAATGCATTTGAGATGGTAAATGAGATGTGTGTTGCTGTGAATTTGAAGGTAATTCCAAAATTAATCTTTAATATGACATAATTAGATAATTATATTGTTGGTTGATTGTATTATTTATGTGAAGGTTGATAGGAAGAATAATAACTTTGTGAAAGCGGAAGAACTCGAAAGAGCGATTAGATGTTTGATGGAGGATATAGAGGAAGGGGGAAGAGTTAGGGTTAGAGCTGAGGAGATGAAAAACGCATGTAGAAAGGCTGTAGAGAAAGGAGGATCATCGCATGTTCATTTGCAACGTATCGCTAAACAGATGAGCAAATTAGAACTTGAAAACTAATTATTGTGGAATGATTAAGATAAATTGAATACTGTGTCGTATCTCTTTCTTAATTTTTTGGAATAAATTCAGAGAAGTGAATGTACATACAATGTTATGTTTTTTCAGATTCTGAGTAACATGTGTCATGTTGTTTTGTTTTATTTTTCATTTTTGTGATTTTGTTGGGACTGTGAGGGCCTTACCTAGCTATAATTGTCATTTTTCGGGAAAATTATGTCTTTCGAACATACCAGCCTAAGTGATGTTGGATTATTGAAAACAAGAAGAAGATGTGAATTCATGTTCGTCATTCAACCAATTATTCAAACATTTGATTAATTATTCTTGAAAATACAATATATAAGACTATAAAGTATAAATTCATCACTCGAGCCCCGAAGTAAACAAATCAGCAAAAGCATCCATATACTGGGCTGAGACAGCAACTGACATTTGAATTGTATTTTCCTCTCTTCCTGCCAACAACGTAATCTCTCCATCGCCGTTCATTACCTTCACCACCCTTTTCGGTCTTCCCCATCCAAAATCAATATCGTAACCCCTATATCTACAAGATGATACAACATTCACCCTTGTATCTCGTGGCGGGCTTGCAAATGTCTCGTGCCATTCCATACACCCTAACAATAACTCATTTCTTCTTTTATGTATTACATTTTCTATTGTAGTACATGCGTATGCTAGACCAGTCGGAGATAATATTTCAGAGGATAGAACTTGAGTGAAGCCCGGGCCTACGCAGTTACCAGTGTAGAATTCATCAATAGGAGGATCAATGTAATCCCTAAGGTCAATTGGCATGACTATGAATGCTGTGGGGTCAATCGGCTCCTTGGAGTTGTCGATTCGAGCACGAGTGAGACATATCCATGCACGAGCTATTAGTGAGACAAACCTAGAAGGGGGTGAGGTGTGTTTCGAGTCAAGTGAGATTGCAGATTTTTGAAGTGCTTGGATTGAGGATTCATTGACTATGAAAGTTCTTCGTGGCACAAGTGGCATCACCTGCGAAAATGGAAAATAAATAACAATATGCAAGTATAATTCGGCGAACACGAAATTTGAAATCATGCCTTTGGTAAATCTGGTAACGTCTCCCTAAGACGGCGGATAAGCTCATCATCTCCTGCGAATCTAACGGCTGATCTATCATGCAAAGCCATCAATTTTACCGGTGAGTTATCACTCCTACAAGTTTTCGCCCATGCATCAATGAACCGTTGGTTCCCCGATCCATCCATTACCCCATGGTGTATGGAAATCCCCACAGCAACACCTCCATTAGAAAACTTTGTTACCTACATATTTGTGTCCTCTTTGCTACCATCATTGCATATTTTACAAGATATGTATATAATACAAAAAAATGTTGTCCACTACCTATAATGCGCAAACCAGTGCAGGAAGTTCAAACGACATGATGTTTGGCACGAGTTGCTTGAAGGCCTCCATGTCATGAACTTCTTCTTCAGCGAGACGATTAATGTGCAGATCAGTTTCTGCCTCCAGAAAGAGGACACCTTTGTCTACTGCACGAGTCGAGCAATCAATTATGACGGATTTAGATGATTTTATATACTTAATTTTGCCGGCGAGGATATGAAAGAATGGTAAGGTACGGCTGAAGGAAGATTTTAGGGTTTCAACGACTCTGGTAAAAGGTAGGTTTGTTTCCGGATAGAGAAAGAGGTTTTGCATTTCTCGGCTTTGAACCCAAAGCGTATCATACAAAGAGAGTTCGATAATTTTGCGCAATGTTGGTTGAGAGCTGGAAATTAGAGGAACATGTGATGTTTTCGATATTTGGACCCATTCCATTGTTGGAGGGATTGAAGAAGAAAATGGTTGGAGTTGGAGAGGATGATTAGTAATCAATGCAAAATGTAGGTCTTACATATATAAAAGAGAATTTGATTTGAGATAGAAAGAGAATATTTGTTGAAATTGGTGAAAGTCCTCAATTATTAATTTTTTTTTTAAGACTGTTTGGTACTTGAAAGCCCATTTATTTATTTTCTGAACAAGTAATCGAAGTGCAAATGAATATGATATTTTTTGTTTATGAACCAAAATTGTTAAGCATAATGCAAATGGAGCTATGTTCATAGAGAATCTAATTTTCATTGAACATAACATTGCCCAAATGAAAATTATTTTTTTTATACTTTTTTATTGGAAGGTAATGAGAAATAACGTACTAGGGATCGATGCATGCCCTAATTCGGTCAACTCTCTGCATTCAATAATTACCACTGGAATTTATTTTAATTAAAAGTTGCTTGCCATCCTTTTGGCAAGAAATATATATCAACTGACCTCGTTTTAAGAGAGAAAAATATTTCAAGTTGTTTTGTCGATGCAAGATTCTCTCAGCTACTAAGTTTTCATTCATCAATAAAATTTTCGTGTGATTGATTTGCCATCTTTGCAATCAAGATGCCCTCAAAGTCAATTATTAAGGTCTTATTAATCAATAACATCTCGGCATTTGAAAATAGAAAATTATTATCAGAAACCAATAAAAGAGAGATGTCAAGAAAGAAAAAAAGAGGCAAAAAAAACGCTCCATTTAAGTAACAAGGGATTGGCAAAGAAGATTGAAATGTATTAATTAAAGAAATTGAGGCTGAATTTAGATGGATGGGAAGGCTATTGATTTTCTCTTTCTTCATGCCAGTTTATTATCTTTTCTTAATTGTACGATTTATTTGAAGGTTGACAGGGAGAACAATATGTTTCTAAAAGCGGAAGAGCGATTAAATGTTCGATGAAGAGTTAGGGTTAGAGCTAAGGAGATGAAAGTCGCAATGCAGAAAGGCCGTGGGAGAAAGAAGGATCATCATATGTTAATTTGCAACAAATCTCTGTACAAAAGTAGAGCAAAAAACCTAACTTTTCTGAGATTATCAGTCTAAATTATGATGTATACAGTTTGGATGTTGATATACAATTTAGGCGGGTATATTTTTTTCCTAAGAAGTGGAGGAAATTATTTTACACTATTTTCATCTTTCTAGCTACTTATTTGCAGTCTCAATGTGATGATGAAAAATAGTTAGCCAACTTGAAATGCAATTACAAATGCATGTCCCTATGGTGAAATATGTGCATTAGATCGTCAATAAACTGATTGTCTTGCCTTGGCAAGATTATTAATAAAAAAGATCGTGTTCGTAATCATGCATTAAGATGCTTCCAAGTCCCAACTACTGCTAGGTCATAATACAAATATTCCTACATGAACTACATTTTTCTAACACCACTTGATCTTCAAAACAACCTTCACTTAGATCAAATACTATTCGACAATTGAATCGAAAGAAGAAAATCAGACCAAACTTATCAATGGCTAATAAAACTTGTCTCTTCTTCATTCTTTACGCGGTCCCAAGTCACCAGATACCGATGGTGGGGCGGGCCAAATACCTCCTTGAATGCAACTCCTTCTCTATCACTTCCCTTCTATTGGAGCCCCCGATTACTGATATCACTTCAAATGTTTTTTATTCCTATCTCGAATCTGTTCAATCTCTCAACCTCCCAATCCACTTCCAGAAACTTCCTTCGGTTGAACCGCCACCTGATTTTGACGGACTAGAAGGTTTTATCGCCAACCACGTGCAACTCCACTTACCACATGTCAGAGATGCTGTCCATGCTTCCACTCTGCAAGTTACCGGGTTTGTCCTTCACCTGTTTGCCACCTTACTCATGGACCTCGCTTATGAGCTCAACATCCCTAGTTATATTTTCTTCGCATCAAATGCGGCTATTCTTGGCTTAATGCTTCATCTTCTGACTTTAGATGAAAAGATGAAATTGCTATCTTCTGATCAAAATGAGGTGATTCGCGTTCCTGGACTACCAGCCATACCATCGCATTCAATGTCAGAAATGCTCATGAATAAGGAATCGCCTCTTTAGTCTTTACACTTCGCTAGTGTACCATGGCAGGAGGTTTGTGGAGGCTAAGGGTATAATACTCAATTCGAATATAGCACTCGAGCCGCGAGTGCTCAAGGCTGTGGCTGAAGGCCAATGCACATCTGGCAAACCGGGCCCTGAATTATACCCAATTGGGCCTATTATATCAGTTCAAAATGGATCAGAAGAGCATGAGTGCGTCAAGTGGCTTGATATGCAACCTCCTAAATCAGTAATCTTTTTATGTTTCGGGACTAAAGGAGCATTTAAGATGCCACAATTGAGAGAAATGGCGAAGGGATTGGAATATAGTGGGCATCGCTTCTTATGGGCTATCAAACAATCAGGCAATGGGCAATGGTACAAATTTATTTTTTCATGTGGTGATATTTATTAATAGAGAAAATGTACAACTTCCATTATTTGGTAACAGTGATTTGAACTCCTGACATAGATTTATTATATTTTGCACTTAGCCAACAAGACTATCAGCCATTGATAATAAATTGCTTATTATGACCTTGTTTTAATAATTATCGGTTATTTTTATCACATTAGGTCTCCAACTAAAGAAAACCTTGATGATATCTTGCTTGAAGGATTCAAGGATAAAACAAAAGCGAAGGGATTCGTATGGACAAGTTGGGTTCCACAGTGAGAGATTCTTGCTCATCAGTCAGTCGGTGGATTTGTAACTCATTGTGGGTGGAATTCATGTCTCGAGAGCCTATGGTTTGGAGTGCCAATGATTCCATGGCCATTATATGCAGAACAAAGCGTGAATGCATTTCTGATGGTTAATGATATGAGAGTCGTAGTGGATTTGAAATTAGATGTGAAGAATAACGGTTTTGTGAGTGCAGATGAACTTGAAGGAGCGATTAAATGTTTGATGGAAGATAATGAGGAAGGGAAGAGAGTGAAAACCAAAGTAGAAAAGATGAAATCAGAGTTTAGAAAGACGGTGAAGGAAGGAGGGTCATCTTATGTTCATTTATAGCGACTTGCGGAGGAGTTTGGAAAGCTAGAGAGATGAAGTAAAAATTGGATCGTGATTAAATCGTTGTTTGGTTTAACATTTGTCATAAATAATAAAGATAAAAAAGGAGCAAACAGAGTAGATTGAGTTATTTATTTTTGACATTTCTACATAAAAAAGGAAGTCCTTTTTGGTGAAATCTCTCTATTGAATAGTTCAATATGATACCAATAAGAATATAATGAATGCTTACCAAACCAACTAACTTCGTTTTAAGCGAAGAATAAATGTAGATTAGTTCAACTTGCATTAGTGATTTAAAGATAGATCCTGTTGAGTAGGGTTGTAGGGGAAAGTGTAACTTTTGGTTTGTTTTTTATTTCTTTTGGTGGTATTGTGACTTAATGTAAATACGAAAGTTTTATTTAATATAAACAATAATAGACTATCTCCTATTGCATATTCTCAAAAAAAAAAAAAAAAAAACTTGCATTAGATAATTTGAACTTCTTTTGTAACTTGTAAACAATATTTCATACAACCATGTGCAAGCAAGCAGTAATGTCTGTCTAGGCATCTAGCTACCACAATCCTCCTGCAAGGCAAAAGAAATATTAAAATGATCTTTTTAAGCTCAAATAATCCAATATAAAGTTATACATATGAGTAAATGTCATAATAAATCCAAATCACATAAATTCACACCACACATCCAAGTCTCCACTGGGCCACTTATCACCACTATACCTCCAAACAAGAAACACAAACAGTGGAGGATCAATCAAGCTCATCATCAATGGGGACTCAAACTTGTCTCTTCTTCATGCCAATTTGGCCGCCTGGTCATGTCATACCAATGGTGGAAGCAGCCAAGCGTCTCTTACAAATCCAAACCAACTCCATTTCCAAACTCTCCATTACTTTCCTTCTCATGCAACCTCCAAACTCTCACTCCATTTCCAACATCTCAACTTCCTATCTTCAGTCCATGCAATCCCTAAACCTTCCAATCCACTTCCAAAACCTTCCTTCTGTTGACCCGCCGACCCACTTCGACGGACCTGAAGATTTCGTTTCCATTTACATGCAACTCCACTTACCACATGTAAGAGATGCGGTTACCACCTCCAATGTACCGGTTACTGGATTTGTACTTGATTTATTCGCCACCTCACTCATAGATCTCTCAAACGAGCTCAAAATCCCTTCTTATATATTCTTCACATCAAACGCATCTTTTCTTTCTTTAATGCTTCATCTTCCAACATTAGATGAAAAGATAAAACAAGAGTTTTGGGAGCTAGAAAAGGAGGTAAACATAAAAATCCCTGGAATTTCACCGATTCCGCCGCATTTTATGCCGCCCATTCTAATGAACAAGAAATCCGCTGTGTATTCTTCTTTTGTGAATCACGGTCGTCGTTTCTTAGACGCCAAGGGTATAATCATCAATTCGAATCTAGCACTCGAATCTGAAGTGTTTAAGGCTATATCTGAAGGCCAGTGTGAGCCAAGTAAACTGGTTCCTGAGTTATACCCAATTGGACCTATTATATCAATCGAACCGACTGGAACTGAACAACATGAATGTGTTAAATGGTTGAATCTCCAGCCGTCTGAATCAGTAATTTTTTTGTGTTTTGGAAGTAGAGGAGGTTTTGAGATGCCACAAGTGAAGGAAATAGCGAATGGATTAGACAATAGTGGGCATCGATTTCTTTGGGCCATTCAACAACCTAGCAGCGGAATTAGGTATAAATCTTAAGTTGTTCCATTCATCGAATTGATCAAATGTTATTTTGTCGCACGATTATAA
Source organism: Juncus inflexus (assembly GCA_024447665.1). NCBI lineage: Eukaryota > Viridiplantae > Streptophyta > Magnoliopsida > Poales > Juncaceae > Juncus > Juncus inflexus. Next base: position 5,620,932 of record JAJHPC010000010.1, read on the forward strand.
TCTTATTATATGTGTGTTATAACTAGATTTCCAACCAAGGCGAACTTGGAGGAAATTTTGCCGAAAGGATTCATAGAGAGAACAAAGGAGAGGGGATTAGTATGGCCGAGCTGGGTCCCACAACCAGAGATACTAGCTCACAATGCAGTGGGTGGGTTTATAACACACTGTGGGTGGAATTCATGTCTTGAATCTCTTTGGTTCGGAGTTCCGATGATTCCATGGCCGTTATACGCAGAACAGAGCTTGAACGCATTTATGATGGTAAATGATATGCGAGTCGCCATGAATCTAAATTTGGATGTGAAGAATGATGGATTTGTGAAGAAAGAGGAGATTGAGAGAGCAGTTAGATGCCTGATGGACGGCTCAGATGAAGCGATGAGAGTTAGGGTTAGAGTTGGAGAGATTAAATTGGAGTTCAGAAAGGCGGTTGAAGGAGGAGGATCGTCTTGTGTTCAATTGAGACGCCTTGCTGAGGAGTTTGGAGGGCTTGAGAAGAAATAATTTGTGTTTTTAGAAGAAGTTTGCTAATTTGGTTAAAAAAATTTGCTGAAAAATTAGCTTGTGGCTGTAGCGAGATAATAAATCGAGTATTACAGGACTCATTTGTGCTATTACAATAAAAACAATAATAAGTCGACAACTCCGCAAATAATAAAATTATGGCAAATAATAAAACAACGAAGGCATCACACAAACATTTTTGCTATTTCCACTTATTCCAACTCTACAAATAACCCGTAAACCCTAAACTCTAAACCCTGGAAAACAACACAATGCTACCGAAATAAACAAAACCCTAATTAATATAAAAAAAATTCTAAACCTTTTTGTCATTTGGAGGCATGCTTCTCCAAATCCCAGCTAAAATACTTCCATAAACCGAGTGACAAATACTCGAAACGGCACAAGGCACAGCTGTCAACGGATTCCCAAAATGCTGAGTCGCCAACACCACTCCAAGCACCGAATTCTTCCAAAACAAACATCAACAAATTTTACAAAAAATCCCCTAAATTATGCATAAATTGCAAAAAATAACCCATACACTACCAAAAATTACAAATAAATCCCTCATCCTTGAGAAATTCAAATTCTAGCCCCCACCATAAAACTTTTCTTGTAACAATAGAGGTGATTTTTCTCAAAAACAGAGGGTTCTTTTCGCAATTCAGGCATAATACAGGGACTCTTTTACAAAATACTTCACCTGCATTCCAACTTCAATTGAAATAGTCCTAGAGGAAGACACGTCAACTCCCAAAATCCGGCTCAAGAAATAACCGAAGAAGAATCCGGAAGAATGGAGGAGCGCGACGGCCATCACGACCTGCGAGCCGAAGGAAACTTTCAGAAAGCTCAAATGTAATGTAAATACTCGGCTTAGATTTTTGTAATAATATTGTTAATTCTAGTCTGTAGCACTACGATTGACGGTATCTAATTCGTTTATTTCTAGTTTCAGAATTCAAAATGGGCAAGGACATCATGATTTTATATAAGATTATTGTAATTTGATGCAATCATTATAATTTGTTTACTATTCAGGCGAGTTTCAATACTTAAAAGGGGCAAGGCAAGTACATCATGATTTCATAACATGGTCGTAATTTGACGTAAGCATTAAAATTAAGAAACGAAAGAAAGAAAGACCTGCGAGCCCGACGACAAAATCGCGGCCGCGTTCTGCGCGATGGCGTTGCCGCATAAAACGGCAACCGTGAAGACGGCCACGAACGGCATCAAGGGGGAGAGTACATGGACCAGCTTGTTAAAATATTGGTTTAGTAATGCGCCGGCCAGGACCGGGGCCAGGACCACCTGGAAATTATGGGAGGGATTGTGTTGTCAAAATATCTATCTATCTATCTATCTGTATAATGGGAGAGATTGTAATTGATTTTCATACTTAAGACTTTTCATCCATTGGATGTGCATCAAGATTCATGCTAAGCAATAAATGAGGTAACTCTCTGTCTATGAAAGATGTGAAGACTTGATTGTTTTATTGCATTGTACGAATCTTGATGCATATCCAAGTGATGAAAAGTCTGAAGTATGAGAAATCAAGTACTCAGATGTATATATAGACCTAAACCCTCAAACACTGACTAAACCCCACATAGGACTGCTATGAAATGTGGACGAGTTTGTTAAAATATTGGTTTAGTAATGTGCCGGCCAAGACCGGGGCTAGGACCACCTGCAATTGTATTGTGGTTAAATTATTTGAAAGATTGTATTGCGGTGCAATTTGGTTGACTTGCAGAGTTGAGGGTGCTTTGGTTTGGTTACCTGAACTGTGGAGATGAAGAGACCTTTAGGATCAACGGCTACGAATTGGCCGGCAAGTTTTGATGTTAAGAATGGAGTCATTATCTACATTTTGATAATTTAAGATGTATATTGTATTAGATTTTTTTTTTTGTTAATTGTTTGTTAAAAAAATTAAATATTATTATTGTATTAGATTACAGCAGCAGCGAATGTGCTGGCGGCTGTCATTAGCACCGAAAGAGCAACATTCCCTCTATAATGCAAAAAAAAAAAAGTAAATAAATTATTTCTCAATGAAAATTTGTGTAATGTATTTATTTCGAGAGGGAAGTTTGTGTAATATATAATAGAAAATAAACCTTGCGAGATAGGTGACTATATTGCTGGCGGTACCTGAAAAAAGAAAAGTTTTGTTATGTTTTTTGTAGATATTAATTTTAGAAGGGCTTATGTGTAAAATTACCGCCAGGGCAGCAAGATACTAAAATTAGTCCAGCGGCATAATGTGAAGGGAGATTTAATAATCTGCTGATTAATAATCCTGACAGTGGCATTACCTGTAATTCAAAATTCAAAACTTCATTCAAATTTTAGATTAATATAATTACATTACGAATAAATTAATTTGGATTTTAATTTATAAATTGACAAACATACCGTGTATTGAAGCACAAAACCAGCAGCTAATTCTTTCGGCATTAAAAGTGCCGATTTAAGATCTTCAAGTGTAAGTGTCATTCCCATTCCTTAATATAAAACCAAAATCAGAATAAATATTTCAGTACAAAAATCACAATAATGCAAGAAAGAACATTCTTTTCACTCCCTTAAATTTGAATTTCTCATTCAATTTGCAAAGGAATCAGTAAGGAAGCATTGTTGAAGAAGACAAACGATTGAATTATTATACAATACCGAGCATGGTGAGAGTGATTCCGACGAGCTGCGCGCTCCGACTGACCCACAGAAACGCCGGCGGCCGCCATAAAGCGAGCGCACAGGCGGAGCCCACCCACAGAGGAAACCCGAGCGATAAAACCTCGCCGACCCGCACAATCACGTCCCTTCCACTGATCTTACCTTCCGTTTTACCTCCGTCTTGTTCATCTCCGTCGAAGCTGGGATCAGCTGAAGCACGAGGGGTGATGAGTTTCGAGAGTGAGGGATGGCGGAGCAATGCGGGCGGAGTGTTTGATGGTTTGACTCTGAGAGTGAGGGGTGGCGGAGAGAGTGAAAGGCGGAGATGGAGAGGAAGGGAGCGGATGAGGAGGAGAGACATTGATGATGATGATTGAGCTGCTCCTCTCTCTCTCTCTTTCGATCTGAGTATCAGTGAAGTGAAGGTGTCGTCAGCCTTGACCAGACAGATATATCATATATGTACTTCTGCAATCTTTTGACACCATGGTGAACCAGATTCATCTAACTTTCTGCCGTCCGGGTCGTCTTATATTTGACGGCTATTTCATAATGGGCCTGGCCCAGTATTTTGATGCATTTGCAGGTGGGTCTCATGCATGGGCCTATTTTGTAATGAGGAGATAATGGTTTAGAGGGTGTTTTACGGTTTTGTGTTTTAGTTAATTTAATCATGCAAATTTCAATTTGAGAATTATGTATGTCATTTTAATAATGCAAACTTCAAAAATATTAATTTGCTAAATGCATGGGCATACACAGCTAGAAAATCGTAATACGTGAAGTAGAGTCAGTATTTTTTCCGTAAACCTTGGGGATTTGAATTCTTAATATTTGTAGTATAATATAAGAGTAGCTTAAGATAACATTAAGAAGTCAGAACTCTGAATGTCGCACAATGAAACATGCATTTCGTGAAATTAATTGAAGAAAAAAGTGGTCCTACACGCAGTAAGTTAGCTCGGATAGGATGGAAGCTTCTCAAACAGAGAGAATGAGAGACGACTTGGCTTGACTGTCAAGCACAGGCACAACTTTCTTGATTAATTATTTACAATTAATACAGTTAGCGCTGACCTCTAAGCTTAATATTGTATATTTTACATCAAAATTAATGTATGATACATTGCAGACAGAGTGGTATTGCAGTGCTTTTTGGCAGTCATTATCTGCACTCTGGATAAAAATAATATATTGCCCGACAATCAAGTTTGCATGTATATATGTGAATTAGAATTAATGGTGAAGAACGACATAACCTCCTTTGTGTGTAAGTATTATAAAACAACAATAGCTGCCATTCGGCATTCTGTTTTTAAATTTCCACTCAAACAACAATTAGCTGTGAGTCTCTCTACCCATCCTAGTTTGTAGAACTTCACAAAGTACACAGAGAGATCTAAGTGAAAGAGATTAATCATGTCTCACACAAGCTCCTTACTATATTTCTTCTTCCTGACATTGGTAAGTCTACTAAAGTTGGGGATAGCTTCAACATTGCTCGGCTGCCCGGATAGTTGTGGCAACATCACCATCCCATTTCCATTTGGCACCATAAAAGGCTGTTACAGACCTGTGTTTGACCTGAATTGTGATGAGACCACAAACCCCCCTAAACTCTTTTTGGGAAAAAGCAGTATCCAAGTATTAAACTTCAATCTTTCAACTGGCGAAGCTCAGGCACTAAAATATATGTCCTTTTTCTGTTTCGGTGGACATGAAGGGATCCGTCATAACGCAACTTCATCCATAGATCTTAGAGATAGACCCGCATATCTCTTCTCTGCCAAACGCAACAAATTCACTGTCATTGGCTGCTCTTCACTAGGGTATATAGTGGGTGAGCCAAGTAATGGCTATGAATCGGGCTGCCTTTCGTTCTGTAGTAAGGGGGACTGGAGCAGCAAGACTAGTGGGTCATGTGATGGGTTGGGTTGTTGCCAGATCTCAATCCCTGTAGGACTCGATTACTACCAGGTGCAATGGGGTTATCGTTATTACAACAACGCATCGAATTTCAGCTACCAGTGCAGCTATGCTGCTCTGTTGGAGGAAAACATGTACCAATTTGAAGGGCACAATTTAACCAATAAGGGTGACATACAGGTGCCTTTTGTGCTTGACTGGGCAATTAGAGATAGTGGAGTGTGCACTGATCCTAGGGGTGCGAATGTCGCTCCCACTGCCTGTCTTAGCAAGAACAGCACCTGCTATAACACGACAAATGGAGAAGGATATCTCTGTAATTGCACGCAAGGATATGAGGGGAATCCCTACATTCCTGATGGATGCCGAGGTACTCAAGTCATTCTTGTGTTTGTTTTCCTTGTCCAATTTCTTGTTTAATTTGAGGGATTATTGTAATCTTGGTATTGGCCATATTTTTTGGACTACAAAATCTAGATTTAATGTCAAATTTTAGTGAATATAAAAATAATTCCTAATCAAAAAACTTATTGATATTATTATTATACAATAAATATTCAACTGATGATGAATTTGTAGTAAGTTTTCAATATTATACATAAGAAGTCATAATTTCCTTATTTCGAAGTTAGCACATTAATCAACCAATATAAAATTAAAAACTTAATAGATTTTGTATTCAAATTTTAAAATTCCACAAAATTTAGAAATTGCCCACAAATCCTTATGAAATAAATTATCTCTTAAGAAAAAAAATTCTTTTTCCTTGTTCCAACTACAGATATCAATGAGTGCGAACATGAAGATATATATAATTGCTTAGGTTCTTGCATCAACACAGAGGGAGACTACAGGTGCACTTGCCCGAAAGGCACACAAGGTGACGGAAAGGCCAATGATTGCCGGGAGAATATTCCATATCCTGCTCGATTGGCTCTTGGTATAAATGCATGCTTTTTAATTTTTTCCTTACAGATTCAAAATGTGTTGTGACTTCATTTGCAAGAAATTGCTGCCCATGAAACCTAATGAGCATTTCTGAACTAAAAGCTGAGATCACAAACTCCAGATATATAAAGACATCAAACAATTCTACTTGGTTGAAGATATCTATATCTTCTCATGTCATTCTTTAACATAGCTTGTGTTGTTCTTATAAAAGATTAACATCCTAATCAGACTCTAAAAATTCTGGCACGTAATTTATTAGTAACAAAATTGTATGCGTGAACTCGATCGCAAAGCACCAATCCCAATTCGAACATAGTAGCGTTTGCATTTTTCCATTTGCCTAAGAAACCGACTTCTGTTTTGAGATAGAAGAAACCAAACTTCTACTGCATATGTACTAATTGTTTAGTTGTCTATTCTTAACAGTTTCTACTATTGGTGTTGCCATTTTGGGGGCATTATGCTTCCTCCTAGATGCATATCGACAGAAGAGAAAATACACTAAAGAAAAATTCGCACATCTCAAATACTACGAGATGATGGCTAGCTCAGTTCGTGTTTTCAGTAAAAAAGAAATAGAAATGGCAACAAATAATTTTGATGAAAATCGGGTCATAGGCACCGGAGGCCATGGAAAGGTCTATAGAGGAGTCTTGGAGAATAACAACCAATTGGCCATAAAGAAGTCGAAAGATGTGGAAGAAATCAAAAGAGAAGAATTTGTGAAAGAAATTGTCCTTCTTTCTCAAATCAATCATAAGAATATAGTGAGAATATTGGGTTGTTGTCTTGAGGTAAAAATCCCGGTATTGGTATATGAGTTCGTCCCCAATGGGTCACTCTTTGATTTGCTCCACGGAAAAAATAACAACCGGTCTATTTCTCTAGCGACTCGTATAAAAATTGCTTTGGGATCTGCAGAGGCTCTCGATTATCTTCACAATTCCATCTCTCGCTCTATTCTTCACGGTGATGTTAAATCAGCTAATATTCTATTGGATAATAATAACACGGCGAAGGTTTCTGATTTTGGAGCTTCAAATCTTGTGCCAACCGACGATGCACAATTCATCAAGCTCGTTCAAGGGACTCGCGGGTACTTAGATCCCGAATGTTGGTGTACCCAAATAATAACAATGAGTAGTGATGTGTATAGCTTTGGGGTAGTTCTCTTAGAGCTCATTACAAGAAAGAAGGCAATTTATACAGATGAAACCAATGAGAAAAAGAATTTGGCAACATCCTTTGCATCAAGGGTAAACAAAAACAAGGTGAACGAGATTTTAGACAAGGAAATTATAAACAATGATGAAAGGGTAATTGAAGTTCTTCGACAAATTAGTGAGCTTGCATTGTGGTGTCTGAGTGGCAAAGGAGACGATAGGCCCACAATGAAGCAAGTCGTAGAGAAATTACTGCCATTAGTAAAAGTCAACCCACTCTTCGAGCAATCTGATCTGGAAGATACAGAGAGCTTGCTCGTTGAATCATCCTTAAATACTGCACCAAGTACTTCTGCTTTGTACAGCACAGAGTATTACTCGGTGGTGGATACGGAAAACAGAACAGCTAGGTGATGTGGAATTAAGTGTCATTTCCTATCATCTTATGCTGATATTGTTGTAGTATTGTTGAGTATTTGGGATTTTGCGCACTTGTTGCATCTATTCATGATTATGTATCAGTATCAGCACAACGTCAATAGATACCCTGTTATGTTGTTTGCTCTTCGGACATGCATATTATTGTTTTTCGTAAATGTTATTTCTTTTTTTTATGAATGTCATTTCTTTTCCTTCTTTCTTTTATTTCTGCAATTTGATTGGTTAGTGGTGGTTCTAATTCACAGGCCATATTATAGTTTATCACAAATGTTATTTCTTTTTTTTTTCATAAATGTTATTTTATTTTATTTTTTTCTTTCCTTCTTTTCTTACTGCAATTGGCTAGTGTCTTAGTGGTTCTAAATTTTTTTGTGTATTAGAACATTTCCGTTTTTCTGTTTTTCGTTTTTTAAAAACAAAAATTAATTTTCTGTTTTTGTTTTCAAAAAAACTGTTTTTTGTTTTTAAAATCGATAATAATTTTTCCTAATTATTATTTTATCAAATACACATTTATAACATTTTTCAACGTCAATATATCAAGTTTTCAGTGTCAATATGTCATTTATAGTATCAACATAATATTTTCAGCGTTATTATACCGTTTTAAGTACCAATATATCATTTTCGAGTATCAATATACCATTTATAATGTTGATTTATCATTATTGAGTATTAATATCCTATTTTCAGTAATCATTTTTAGGGTTAATATATTATTTTTAATGCCAATATATTGAGTATTCACTGTCAATCTACCGTTTACAATATTAATATATAATTTTCTGTGTCAACATACTATTTTCAGTGAAAATATATTGTTTTTAGTGTATCAAAATACCGTTTTTTAGTATCAATAGAACACTTTCAATGTTAATATATCATTTTTAATATTAAAAAATGTTAATATATCATTTTTAATATCGGCATATATCATTTCTAGTGTCAATGTACCATTTCAGTGTGAATATAAAGATTTCAGTATTAATGAATCCTTTTTCGGTATCATTATATTATTTTCAGTGGTAAGTTACTTTTTTTACTGCAATATAAAGTTTCAGGATCAATATTTTTAATTAGTGTCAATTTACCTTTTTTAGTGGATATAAAGTTTTACGGTCAAAATTTCATTTTAATATGAATATACTACTTTTTACGTCAACTTACTTTTTTTAGCACAATACAATATTTCAAGGTCAATATTCTTTTTTAGTACTATCATATTATTTTTGTATGGTTTCGGACATTTATAGGTTTGACAATGAAAAACAGAAAAGAAAAAATAACTTTTTCTTATTTCCAAAATCCTGTTTATTTTTTGACATTTGGACAGAAAAAAATGAAAACAGAGCCATTTTGCCAAACACGTTTTATTTTTTTTCTCCACAAAAAAATAAAAAATAGAAAATGATAACGATATGAAATGAGGCCTAAAGTGTTGAATATTGAGTTTTTATGCATTTTTGCTGATGAGGTCCTGGCCCTTTATATGGCCCATTCACAGTCCGTATAATAGGCAAATTCACAGGCCGTTACTGGTTGGGCTGATTGGCCACTATCAGATTGTGTTAATTTTTTTTGCCTTTAGCAGCACTGCTCCTTATTATAAAGGGTTTATATACACATCCCCCCATCATCCCCCCCAACCCACCGTTTACCAGTGATAATCGGTAGGTTAGGGGGATGGTGAACGGGGGATATATACTTTTCCTATTACAAAAGAAGTTTTCATTTATCATTATTACTTCAGAAGCTCAAAAACAACATTTGTTAATGATTAACTTAAATATTAGTTGGAATACAAATCAACAAATTTCATCTTTAAACTTCCTGTGCCCTTGGCAAGATCAAGATAAAGACGGCCAACTCATCTAATTTATGAACAATTACCAATCACATCCTTGTCACAGATTTGTGCAATTCATGGAACTTTGTTTTGTATTCGCGTAAGATCTGATACTTTAATCATTAATGTAACATAATAGTATTACATATTTACGAAATGGATGTATAATTCATCCCAATCCATCTTATTCCCGTCACAATCATCACACGTACAATTAGGTATACATGGCTAAATCTTGTTTAATGCATTGGAAATTTTGTGATAATTGTTTTATAAATATGAATTAACATACGCATCATTATCACTTTTGTCTCTTGAAAAATGTCGTAATATGAGGAAATTATCCAGTGGTCATCATATTCAGAGAAATTATCCAATTTCCATCATATTCAAGTCACAAACATCACACGTAGATTTAGATAAATGGTTTGGTTAAAGGCTTAAGCTAGTTTAATGCACATTGAGAAAAATCGTACAAGCTTAGTTTAATAATAATTGATGTTGATATTCACAGCTGTAAACCAATTTTTTCAACTTAAAAATTCCAAATAGAGAGGGAAACATCACATCCGAACATCATCTAGCGCACTCAGGTCATAATTATTAATTCCATACATTGATCCAAAATTACAAAGCACAATATCAAAGATATAGAAATCATTGCTTAGACTAATAAAAAAGCAGAGCACTCATTTTCATACATTAATACAAAATTACAAAATACACTAACAAATATATACAAAACATTGCTTAAACTACTCAAAAAACAGCAAAATCAACAAACAGCAGATAATTATACATCAGATAAGATAAAACAAGCTTAGGAAAACAAAGCAGCACTTAGATAACCACAATCAACAGCAAACTTCTGAGCAACAGGACGCCTCCAGTCCGTATCTTACATACAAGATCCAGGCACTGATCACTTCATTTTCCCTCTTCAACGGTGGGATGATTTTGTCTCACCACTATACAGCCTGCAAATCCAAATCAATAAATAAAACCTTCATTATAAATCTATAAGCTGGAAAACAATTGAAACAAAATAACGAACGATCTAATGAGATATTTCTCTAAAACCCAAATCTTATGGGAGAAAAACTAAAATCAATAAAACTGGGGCATTCCGAGAATCGAACTCGGGACCTCTCGCACCCAAAGCGAGAATCATACCACTAGACCAAATGCCCTTTTTTGTTTACTTCTTTTCTTACATTACATATAACCCGAGCATATAAAAAAAACATATTACATGATAAACTTGCATCTAAACCTTCTCAAAAGACACCAAAAAAGAGCCACAAGACAAACAGGAACTGGAGATGGATTCAAACAAGAAGCAAATATCATCCTATTTAAGGATCATCCAAGAAAAACTTTTCGTACCAGTCATAGACAGTGGGGGAGTTTGGCTGAGGCCGGTCGAAAAGGTTTGTGCCGAGGCCGCGTGTCGCCAGATTACTGCCCGGATGGAACACGCTGCGCCACACGTTGGTTTTCGGAGTGGTGGTTGGCGTGACCGGCGTAGCCGGAGTTGGCGGCGTTCCCGGCATGGACGCTGACCTTTTGTACTTTCCAGTGCTGCCCTCTCCTTCCAAATCTTCAAGAAGGAAAGAGGAAAAAACGGATCGTATTTAGTTTACTGTGTTTATATAGATGTTTGTTTCATTGTCATAAATGATTCATAATATTTCAGAGTTTTATTGTTGGTTTAATGGGTTTGTGAAGATCAAGTGATTAGTAGTCTCTAACCGGTGTTGATGGTGAGAGGAGGACGAGAGGTGGTGGCAGCCTTGCGGAGCTTGCCAAGGCCGTGGTCCGGCTGAGGGCCGGCGACCACGTCATCCCATAGCTTCTCTAACATCGATCGCTGATGTGATGTTCTATTATATCGAGTTAGAATGATTTTCTTTCTTCTCTAACAACGAAGAGTGTTGCTTGTCTTATAATAAGGTGGTAGCCGTGGATAAGATCACCTTATGGTGAATTAGTCGCCTTGATTGTTTGAAATAAAAGAAAACTAATAAAGTATGAACCGGTGAGTAATAATATCTTCCTCCAAGGTGACGGGATCAAGGCAGCTTTAGAAAATACTTCACAACTCCAACTTGTACATCTGGGTGATATGTTGCATTGCATGTATATTGTATAAAAAGCATATTTCACGGTTTTTCTTTATTAAAATTACAATATGTAGTTATTCTTTGTACTACAAGTATTAAAAACATACAAATTGCTCCCATATCGACCAGTGTTTCATTCTTTTTCAATTTCTTTCTAAATTATGATCGTCATTTCCTTTATAAATTTCTTTCTATTTCGCTTATGACTCATATAATTTTGGGATAAATATTAGATACGGCACATACGTCTCAAGTATTTTTTCCACTATCATAAGTTTTAGTTCGAAAGTAAAATCACATTAAATGTTTTATAAAGATTTTTTATCTCAACAAAAAAATTCTTCTCCTAGTCCCTTCTTTCAGCAATACCTTCAAAAAATTTCCTAAAGTCCACACCAGGTGTATTTTGATTATATTGTAACATTCATAATGAGTAACTAATGAGGTTATCTAAAACATCATAGTTGTAGTTTTGTTCTGCGCATACAGATGCTGCATATGGGTCATTTAGAGACGATTTCATAGTTTATAGTTTCAGTGTCTCCATCTCGATAATCACTTAAGCTAGTGCTATGTTGATCTCCTTTTTCATATTTTCTGCTTGAGATTATTTTAAAATTTCTCTCTTTCATAATGTATAATAATTTTTATTGTTATAATATTTTTACTTACAATAAAGCAACAAAAATCATCAATCATGTTCTCTTTCCGTTTTTGTCGAATGATGTGCTTTAGACAAAGTAAAACTCATTGCTCGAGGCGTTGATTGGAAGCTATCTGTACTTATTAAAAAATTCACCCGATATATAATAAAATTTAAGGGATGATTTGTTGGGATGAAACTTGATAGTTGTGTTGGCCTTGTGATTCTATATTTATCTTTTATTCTATCAAATATTAATCTAACTTAAAATATTTCTTGTGTGAGCCCCTGACATTTTGAGGTCCAAAGCGCTCACTTGGTTGGCCTTGCCCAAGGGCCGCCTCTGCTTGAGCATTATTATCGCGATGTTGTTTCTTGCGTATTTTTGATTATTCTTAATCTACACGATCTTGAGCGGCATAGTTGTAGCTTGGATATGCATCAAGACGCTACATCTGAGCCTTCTAAGGGATGATTTGTTGGCATATAATCTTAGTGCCTCAATCTTGTTGATCATCTTAGAACTATGTTGATCTCTGTTTCATATTTCATACCCGAGATTTCTTTTAAATTTCACTCTTTTATATTGTATGTTAGAGTAATGTATATAGGAGTAGCTTATTGTAGCAATTGTAGGGATTGTATTGTAGAGATGTATCAATTAATTGTGGGGTAGATTAATCGATACATCTCTACAATACAATCTACCCCACAATTAATCGATACATCTCTATAATACAATCCCTACAATTACTATAATAAGCTACTCCTATATACAATACTCTAACATATAAAACATATTTTGATTATTATAATACTTTTACTTATAATAAAACAATAAGAATCATCGATCATATCGTCTTTCATCAAAGGACGTACTTCAGATATAGTAAAACTCATTACTCAAATCATTCATTGAAGGCTACTTTCACTTATATATTACTAAATTTTAAAATAAATAATTTGATATAATGCATCAATTAGCGCGGGTAGTTTGTAACGAATAGTAGTGCTGATACATCAAATACAAAATGGGCGTCAAAGTTGGAGCTGAATTAGGGATTCATTCGTGGTGGATAAGACTGAAAGGATAGGGACCCGCATGAAATAAATATCTATTTAGACTAAGGACAGTACTGATGAGTATGACTCCTCTCTTGCGGCTTTATCGCCACGTGTCCATAACCCCCACTGTGCTGAATGGCCTTTTGGTTCTTTCTTATTCCTAGGCTTGTTAATTTGCATAGTCTTTATTTTGTTTTTTTTTCCACAGTAATTTCATTTTTTTTATTAAAAAAAATTGTATATTATGTCTTGGAGTTAACAGAGAAAAATAAATATTGTAAATATCTTTTTAACTACACACTTAAACAACCATTCAAAAAAAAAAAAAACTACATACTTGAACAAAACAATTCATTTTAATTTTACCAACTAGGTTTTATGTTATTTGATGGGCTGAATGATAGCCATATTTCATGGGCCGAATAATGTGGCCATCATCATCTTCATCATGAATAAGAAGAACTTCAGAAATGCATCTAATGATACACAAAATGGAATTACTAATATCAAAAACTACTTGAGAAATGTAACAAGCATGATCCACAAAATGAAAATAATGAACAGAAACACCACAAGATATACAATACAACAATAATAAAATGCCACATGATGACAGAAGAGAGAGAGCATCAAATATCAAGGCGCAAAAATTACATAATCAGAGCAACAAAACTTACTCTACCAAGTAAACATTCCCCAGCTCCATTGAGGTGATTTTACTCTCCTATCCTATAGTGGCATAATTTCACAACTTTGTTAAACCTACAGATATAATACTTTTGTCAAATTTTCGTACGTATGATAATAAAATTAATACTAAGGTAGAAAAATGTAATGTAACACAATATTGTGGAAAAAAAAAGTATGAATAATACTTACGAAAAGATCAGATTTAGTCTTCTTCATTTGACAAAGTATTGAGACTCCGCAAAAGCCGTCTCCTGCATAATTGCCTCCTACAACTCCTCCTCGATCCATCAAACTCACTCAACTCATGAAACCTAACAAATACAAAGAAAATAGCAAAAATATACATTCATATTTAAGACGAATAATTAAATGTATATAATTAATCAAGTGATTAACCTGCTGCATTGCTGGCAGTATCGCTGGTGGACACCACTTACAAGTACAGATGGCGCCTTTGAATGCTCATCACAAATCCTATGCCTCAAATAATACCTATTCAATTCAACAAGATTTAAGAACATAAATTGGCATAATTATCCCAATTCCAATAATTTGACCCCTAAATCAAGTTTAATTATTCAATCGAATGGTAGATTCTTCCGATTTTGCTTTTTTTTTACTAACTACTACACTAACATTGACGATTTTTCAAAAATTATGGTTAATTAAGAACCTGCCAGCTTTTGCAGCCTCAGCCGTGCATCCATCCGCCTGACACCGCCACTCCAGCATCTGCTGCTCCGTCAACACCGCCTTCCCAGTTCTGGAAGTTCCGGCATGGCTGGTGGACGTACCGGTCTTATTATCGGCGGAGGGGAGGGATTGAAGGAGGACCGGTACGTAAATGATCGTCGGAGAAGGCAATTCAGGCTTCGATTTCTTGCTTTTGGATTTCGATTTTACGATTTTGGTTTTGGTACGAGAATTGGGCTGAGAGGGGAGATTTTGCGTCTCGAATTGGATCGGTGCTGGAATTGGGGATTTTTCGCTCGCCATTGAAGTTTGTGTGAAACGAAATCCTCAAGCGAGGAATGAATCAAAGGGAAAGAGAGGTTGAACTCAACTCAACTGAACTATTGTTGCAATATTGGGCCTAATATAACTAAGCTTTATTATTTCAAACATGGATCAGATGTGGATTTGAAGAAAAGTGAAGGGCCTTTTCAAATAAAACGGTTATATTTATGTTTGGGCTAACTTTATGAGGTTCTGAAAGTAAGTTTGGATTGGGCCCTTTTGTAACAAACAATGAGATTTACTTGTGAGTTTTGAGGGGCAAATTTGGAATTTTACTTGAAAATAAATCACTTGATTAGTGCTAAAATTAACCGATAGATTCGGGAAGAAGGGTTCGTATATATTTAACACCCAAAAATAAGAGAACGAGAGATTCGCAATTCACGACCAATTTCAGTGCCGATCGTCGGCGCAATTTGCGCTCAGGTAATCGTTTTTCTTTTGTGCTAATTTCTCTTTTTTTCAGGTGGAATTTGAGGGCGAAAAATTTGTTATGAAGTCGAAATCTGTCAAGAAAGTCTCCGATGAGGTTTGTTATTTCCAACTTTGAAATTAAATTGAATTCAAATTCTAGTCAATTCGTATTTTCTCTTAGGCAATTGCAATTGTTTTTCTAACCGATTGAGTTCATTTGGATAATTTAATTGAAATTCCGCCTCTTTTATCTGAAAACAGTTATAACAATTCCACATAATGAAGAATTTTTAGATTCATACAAGTTGAACAGTATTTTTTTTCCCCTGATATAAACATTGAACAGTAAAATAAACAATAAATATAATCAAATATCATTTTACTTTATGATTACTAACCAATTAATAATTAAAAATCTACATTTCAGGGTAGAATCAGAAAAAGAAAATCAAAATCCAGGAAAACAAAACGCCATTACTCCTCTTCCTCTGATTCATCTCTCACTCTCAAGAAGAAGAAGAAATTAAAAAAGACTAAAGTATCCAAGAAACGAAACCCTAGAAAAAAAGTTCGCCACGTCAGCACCTCTCCTTCCTCATCTAGAGATTACTCGAGCGATAGTTGTGAAAAGCAAAACCCTAAAAAGAAAGGAAAATTTAGGAAAAATGGTTTGATTAGAGAGAGAAAATATAAGGATAGAGAGAGAGGCAGAAGCCCTAAAAGATCAAGGAGTTCTACCTGTAGTAGTATTAGTAGAAGTCCGAGCCGTAGGAAAAGAAGCTTCCGGAAAGAGAAGAGAGAGAAAGTAGAGAGAGAAACTATTTCAAACGATAACGTTCTTGATGCTTATGATGATTTTCCCTCTTCTTCTTCAAAGTATAACGAGATCAGAGAGAAAGAAGAGAATGCACGGATCTCGCGTCGAGATAGTTCTAGAGAGAGAGAGGAGAGTGAGCCAAGTTTTGAGAGGAGAGAGAAAGATGAAACTAAAAAACCCCAAAATGAAGGTAAGAAGAAAGAAGAGGTAGTGGATGCTGAATTGGTTTTGAGACAAAAGGCCTTGGAAAATTTCATTAAATTTCAAAAAATTAAAATATATAGTAATAACACTAATGGTGATGAGAGAGAAAATTTGGGCTCAAATGAACAGAGCAAAGAAATTGAAAGGGTAGAATTAAATAGTTATGAGAGATATGAGCCGGTATTGAGTGAACCAATTACTGAAGAAGAAATTTATGAGGACCTAAATGAAAAAGAAGAAATTATTTCGGACCTTTCTGTAAAAAAACCTCGGTTAAGATCTGTTATAAGCATACCGATAGAAACTGAAAATAATGAGGCTAATACAATAATTGAAAGTTTTGATAAAAATGAGGGCTCAAACTTGAACTTTGAAGAATCATTCGATTTGACTGAATCAAACCCTAACCCTAACCCTAATTCTGACTCAAACCCTAACCCTAGTACATCTGAGGGAGAATTTCAGGAAAAAACATTTTCTAGAATGCGTGATGGTGAAATGGTTCAAGTAAGTTTATTATCTTGGTTAAAATGATATTACTTTTGATGCGTTAATCAAATTAATGTGAATTATATCTGATTTTAATTTATTTATTGTTTGTATGATAGGTAAGTTACAAGGTTTATATTCCAAAGAGAGCTCCGGCCTTGGCGAGGAGAAAACTGATTCGCTGAAAATGAATGAATGGAATTAATGATTGTTTAATAAATGAATGAATTAGTTGGATTTGTGTTTGTGTTGAATTTTAAAATTTGATTTGTCACAAGCAATTGGTACTTCTGGTAATTTCTAGTGGCATATAAAACTAGAAAAATCGTGTTCTTTGTTTGAATTTTGAATTGTCTAAAGTTACCAACTCTTCTAGTATGGTATAATTTCATGCGTCATTTGTTTACTCTTTTCTTAATGTCTTTCTAGTAACTACATTAAAACGTTCATGGCTTTATTATTATATTTAAAAGAAAAAAACAATGGATATGACTGACTACAAACATGATGTCACAAACAAGTGTCAAGGGTAGACTGGTCATTTCTATCTCCAATAAAAGGGGATGCACACCAACAGGATTTTTCTTCCATACATACATCTATGTAGCGAGTCACTTTTTAAATTAATTACCTGTCACAATACACAAATCTTACGTAGTTACATTCATACAAATTAGGAATTGTTCTTATCTTTAAATATCTTTCTTCGGCCCTTCTTTCACTCTGCCATCAAAGAACGAAAGAAAGAACAAAGAAGAAAAGAAAGCTCAATTCAGACGGGAAGCGGCCTCGCTTTTGGTAATTGTTCTCTTTCTTCTTTGTTTCTTCGATCGTGATTCCAATTCTTGTTTAGGTCCATCACCGATCTGTGATTTTTTTGATCTTGATCGAGATGAATTTTGCTTCAGATGTTCATGTTCGGGTTTGGTGTTCTGTTCGTAAGAATTTTGTAGGTCTGATTTAGATCGGTTTGTGAATTGTTGTGTTTGTCCATTTTAGGATCGTATTTCCACTGATTTTTTTGTTTATGCCCAGATCTAGTGGAATTCAGTAATTTGTACGTTTGTTTGTAACTTTTTTTTACACTTTAGCTTCTTTGGGTAAACTTTTACATAAGACTTGTTAATTCTTGTTAGGTTGTCTGTAATTTGATACTGACTGAGTGTGAGTTGTTATTGATTACTGAAAGCAGTGTCAGCTTCTAGTTTAATCAATAGGTAAAGTGGAAATCACTGACGGGGTACTGTAGCGACCTTTTTATTTATATACTGTTTCTATCGTATTTCTATATATTTTTTATTTTCTATATACTATTTTACTGCCTCTAAAAAAATGGATTTTTATATACTGTTTGTGTGTTTCTATATAATTTTATTTTCTATATATTGTTTTACTGCCTCTAAAAAAATGGATTTTTATATACTGATTGTGTGTTTCCATATAATATTTTCATTTTTTCACGTATATACCATTTAAAAAAAAATGGATTTTTATATAATGTTTGTTTTTAGTTTATATAGTTTTTATTAGTTTTATATACCGTCGCTACATGATCACTACAGCACAGTCGCGCATGATCAGCTCCCTAATTATTATATATATACACACAATTCAATATATCTTTTCTATTGATTACTGAAAGCATTTCTGAGTCTCTAGTCAACTTATCTTGAGAAGTACATATTTCAGCATTTCTTTAGAATGTTCAGCTTCTTGTCAAGTGATACAAATACTAAACTAACCAAAATTCTCTCTCCTTTGTCAGGTCACCGATAAATAAACAATCAAGTATGGCGGAAGAATGCCGCCTTCCATCCGTGATCCAAAAGATCCACCATGGGCAATCCGGTCTTTTCACCCGCCTCGCCCCATCCCAATCCACTCCCCGTTTCTCCCCTTACAACTCCACCCCTTTCCTCAGACCCTCCTACACCCGGTCCACCATGGACCTCTCTTCCATTCCCTCCCTTCACACCCGGTCCACCATGGACCTTTCTTCCCTCCCCACTCTCTCCTCCCCTGTTTTCGCCGCCGCTCCGTCAGAAAAGGGACCGTACGGATTTCTGATTGATTTCATGATGGGCGGAGTTTCGGCTGCTGTGTCTAAAACGGCTGCTGCTCCGATCGAGCGTGTGAAGCTCTTGATTCAGAACCAGGATGAGATGATCAAGAGCGGGCGACTTTCTGAGCCGTACAAGGGGATTGGGGACTGTTTTGCGAGGACCATTAAAGATGAGGGTATGCTTGCTCTTTGGAGGGGTAATACTGCCAATGTCATCCGTTATTTCCCCACTCAGGTAAATTGCATTCCTTTCTTATTGAAGTTTTTTTTGTCAATTAGGTTCCTTTCTTTTTAATTTGCAAAAATAACTTGTAGTTTGCAAAATAGTGTTTGCCCTATTTGAGATTAACGTTGTCATTTCATATACAAACACTATAGACATTGAGTTGTAGCAAATACTATTTTCGCAAACTAAAAAATAGCAATCTATTTTTCCAAATTTAAAAAGAAAATGACCCTATGCGACGAAACTACTCAAAACTTTTCGCATATTACTTATCAAACTTCTCCTTTTTCGCAACTTTAACCCCAATTTCTTTCTTGTCCCAGGCGTTGAACTTTGCGTTCAAGGACCACTTCAAGAGAATGTTCAACTTCAAAAAAGACAAGGACGGGTACTGGAAGTGGTTCGCCGGCAACCTGGCCTCCGGCGGTGCCGCCGGAGCCTGCTCCCTTTTATTTGTCTACTCCCTCGACTTCGCGCGAACCCGTCTCGCCAACGACGCCAAGGCCTCCAAGAAGGGCGGCCAGAGGCAGTTCAATGGATTGGTCGATGTGTACAAGAAGACGATCGCGAGTGACGGCGTGGCTGGATTGTACAGAGGGTTTAATATATCGTGTGTGGGGATTATTGTTTATCGGGGGTTGTATTTTGGGATGTATGACTCGTTGAAGCCTGTTGTGCTCACCGGCAAACTTGAGGTTAGTCTCTTATTTTTTTATTGTTTTTTTTCTTCCAATTTTGTATATTTTTTTAAAGTAGTATTTTTTTCAATAAGTCTATATCCTGAAATACAGCGACCGATAAACAATAATCCCCCCACACGATGTTTTAAACCCTCTTATAAACCCTGTCTCGCCTAATGAGGCCACGGCTGCCAAGAAGGATGGCGAAAGGCAGTTTCGGGCTGGTTGATGTGTACAAGAAGACGATCGTGACTGATGGTGTGGCTGGATTTTATAGGGGTTTCAAAATATCCTGTGTGGGGATTATTGTGTATAGGGGGCTGTATTTCAGGATGTATGATTTGCTCAAACCTGTCGTTCTCACCAGTGACCTTGTGGCAAATGGCCCTTTATATTTTATGGAAATTTGAAAAGCAGTCCCAGTCTGTTAGAAATTAACATGTTTCTTCCCATAAGAATTGAGATGCTGTTCTGTAATGTAATTTGCAATTATACAGAGTCCTCTTTTTCAATATAGCCATAATACAAGGGTTTTGTGTGTTTTTTCGCAAAATCCATTTTTGCAATTTTGTGAGAAATTGTTTGTTTTATAAATAATAATTCATTTTCCGAAGTGAACAGTATAACTTCTGTCATTTTCTTCCATCAATGTAGCTTTTCGTAATGAAAACATAACATAATAATCTATTCTCCCAAATTTTCTTACCAGGACAACTTCTTCGCTTCATTCCTGCTCGGATGGGGAATCACGATCGGAGCGGGGCTGGCCTCGTACCCACTCGACACGGTCAGGCGTCGTATGATGATGACGTCAGGCGAGGCCGTGAAGTACAAGAATTCCTTGGACGCGCTCCAGCAGATCATGAAGAAGGAGGGCGCCAAGTCCCTCTTTAAAGGCGCCGGCGCTAATATTCTGCGTGCTGTTGCCGGCGCCGGTGTGCTCTCTGGGTATGATAAGCTCCAGGTCATCTTCTTCGGCAAGAAGTACGGCTCTGGCGGCGGCTAAGTTGATAGTAATAATTAGGGTTTGTGCAGGGGGGTTAGGGGATATGATATAATGATGATGATGATCAATTTATTTTTAGGTTTGGTTATTAGGTGAGTGTTTTTGTTTGAATAATTGTCGAGGGAGGTGGGCACCTTTTTATTTTTTGGTTTCGTGTTTGTGTTGAGTATGGCCTCGGTGAGCGAGGTTGCGGGTTTTGGGTCTTAATACTTAGTCGGAGATTTGAGTATATATTTAACATTTTAGTAGCTGGGTTTATCTTCTTTAGTATGTTTGATGTGTTTTATTGTCGAAGAACTTGTGCATTTTCAATTTGCATAAACTATAGTGAAACTGTGGAAGGATGAAAGAAGGGTTCTAGTGATATTCACCAACTTTTTTATAGTAACAATGCTGAGTTGTCATTAAATTGAATCCAACATATACAATATGCATAATACAAATGCTAATACATCCAACAAAGTACAAAAGATAACATTAAATTGAATCCAACATATGCATAATACAAGTGCTAAAAACATCCAACATGATAGAAAAGATAAAAATGACCAATACGGCCAATACTGAAAAGAAAAATTCTTGCTTGTGAATAGGTAGTATGAGTCACCTTGGTGCCCCTACTTGGATCTCCAGCACCGAGCTGGACTCTGTGCTATGAAACGCGGAAGTATTTGGTGCAGTGTAAACAGACGATTCATCGAGCACGCTCTCTGTTTCTTCCGCATCGCTCTGCTCGAAGAGATCCTGGTTGGATATTACTATTGATTGTAATTTCTGCACGACTTGTGTCATTGTCGGCCTGTCGTCTCCTTTCACACTCAAGCACCACAAAGCTAGCTCGCTAACTTCGCTGAGAACTTCGATCGGCTTCTCGTTGCCGGTCATGAGTTCCTTGTCTAGCATTTCATTCATATTGCTTTTGTTCGCCATTGACACAAAGCTCGTAGCCAAATTCTTCACCTCGTTTGTATCGTCTTTATAAATGGCCTTCTTTCTTGTAATGAGCTCCAAGAGTACTACTCCGAAACTGTACACATCACTCTTTTTTGTTATTACCTGAGTGCTCCAACATTCGGGATCTAAGTACCCCACGAGTCCCTTGAACGAGCTTGACAAACTCCGCCTCATCTGTTGGCATGAGATTTGAAGCTCCAAATCAGAAACCTTAGCGATGTTCTTATCATCTAGTAGAATATTAGCCGATTTGACATCGCCGTGAAGAATGGAGCGAGAGATAGAGTTGTGAAGATAATCGAGAGCTTCAGCGGACCCCAAAGCAATTTTTATACGAGTCGCAAGAGGGATAGACTGGTTGTTCTTTTTTCCATGAAGTAAATCAAAGAGAGACCCGTTCAGGACGAACTCATATACTAACATTGGGACTTCTACCTCGAGGCAACAACCCAATATTCTAACTTTGTTCCTGTGATTGATTTGAGAAAGAAGGATAATTTCTTTCACAAATTCTTCTCTTTCGATTTCTTCAACTTCTTTTGACTTCTTTATAGCCACTTCGATGTTATTTTCTAGGAATGCTTTGTAGACCTTCCCATGGCCCCCGGTGCCTAAAACTAGATTTTCATCAAAATTGTTTGTTGCTACTTCTATTTCTTTTTGGGTGAAAACACGAACAGAGGTAGCCATCATTTGGTAGTATTTGAGATGATCTTCCTTTTCTTTGTTATACCTTTTGTTCCGTTGATATGCATCTATGAGGGAATTATTTTGAATACTAGCACTATTTTGAAGAATAATTAATCAGATAGCATGATTTTCAAAATATTTGGGTAGGTAGCACTTCCGCCAGACCTTCTGGCGGAACTGAAGTAGTTCCGCCAGAGGGTCTGGCTGAACTAGGGAATTTTTTTTTTTGCTAATCTCGGCCATTTGGCACCCTTAAACAGCCTTAATTAATGAAAAAGGCTAGTTCCGCCACCGGGTCTGGCGGAACTAGGTAAAATTTAGTTTTGGCCCAATTTAGACGGTGAAATTGGCCCAAAAATGACGAAAATATAGGTTCCGCCAGACCCTGTGGCGGAACTGGTTAGTTCCGCCAGTGGGTCTGACGGAACTAGACAATTTTCCCAACTTACAATCTGACTCAAAAAGTCCAAAAAATTGGTCTAGTTCCGCCAAAAAAATTGGTCTAGTTCCGCCAGACCCACTGGCGGAACTAGCGGAACTAGCTGTTCCGCCAGTGTGTCTGGCGGAACTAGCTAGTTCCGCCAGTAGGTCTGGCCGAACTAGACCATTTTCCCAACTTACAATCTGAACCAAAAAGTCCAAAAAAATGGTCTAGTTCCGCCAGATGCTCTGGCTAGTTCCGCCAGTGTGTCTGGCGGAACTAGCTAGTTCCGCCCGCCAGTAGTTCCGCCAAAAAAATTGGTCTAGTTCCGCCAGACCCACTGGCGGAACTAGCTAGTTCCGCCAGTGTGTCTGGCGGAACTAGCTAGTTCCGCCAGTAGGTCTGGCGGAACTAGACCATTTTCCCAACTTACAATCTGAACCAAAAAGTCCAAAAAAATGGTCTAGTTCCGCCAGATGCTCTGGCGGAACTATCTATTTTCTAGCTAGTTCCGCCAGTGTGTCTGGCGGAACTAGCTAGTTCCGCCAGTAGGTCTGGCGGAACTAGACCATTTTCCCAACTTACAATCTGAACCAAAAAGTCCAAAAAAATGGTCTAGTTCCGCCAGATGCTCTGGCGAAACTATCTATTTTCTAGCTAGTTCCGCCAGATCCTCTGGCGGAACTAGACCATTTTCCCAGCTTACGATCTGACCCAAAAAAATTTCAAAATTTAGCGTTTAGTAACGGTTTTTAAAAAAAGACCGATACTAAATATTAGATCTGTATCGGTTTTTATCATACAACCGTTACTAAATCGGGAATTTTTTTTTCATTTAGTAACGGTTTTTGTATGATAACCGTTACTAAATCTGACTTTTAGTAACCGTTCTTCCCAAAAAATCGTTACTAAATGCAGTTAGTAACGGTTCTTCCAACAAAAAATTTCAAAATTTTGCGTTTAGTAACGGTTTTTAAAAAAAAACCGATATTAAATATTAGGACTGTATCGGTTTTTATCAAAGAACTGATACTAAATCTGACTCTTAGTAACGGTTTTTTCCAAAAAACCGTTACTAAATGCATTTAGTAACGGTTCTTCCATAAAAAACGTTACTAAGTGGAAAAAAAATTTAGCTATTTTCTAGCTAGTTCCGCCAGAGAGTCTGGCGGAACTAGCTAGAAATAGCTAGTTCCGCCAGTGGGTCTGGCGGATCTACCCACCGCGTTTTTTAAACCCGAATTTAAACCCTCGCTTTAACCCTACCCGTCCGTTCGAAAAAAGAAGAGAAAAATTTGGGGGCGAAATTTCATGCGATTTGAGAGGAAATTAAAGGAGAAAGAGGGGAGAAATTAAAGGAAGAGAAGGAGAAGTTAAAAAGAAGAAGAAATATGTAAGTTATTTTGTTTGATTTTGAGTTTTGATTAGTTATTTTTGTTGATTTGGTTGAATTGAAATAAGTTTTGATTGAGTGAAATTAGTGCGAAATAGGTATGGATTTAGTGAGATTAGTTTGAAATTGGTTTAAATAGGTTGATAGTATTGAAATTTGTTTGAATTTTTGTTGATTTCTTTAGAGAAAAATAAGAAGAAGAAGAAGAAGAAGAAGGAGTACATATTTCGTCAAATTTATTCGGTATGAAAAAAATTTGTAATTATTTTTTATTACTTAGTTATTTTAAAGAAAAATATAATATAAATTTATTTACTAATACATAAATTTATAGTAATTGTGTATGGTTTTTTTTAAAATATACAAATTTTTTGTATTAAAAAAAATAGAATGAAGCAATTTGTTTATTTTTGTGTTAAATAGTATGTTTACTTACTAATGTAAAAATATATTGTTTAATTATTATTTATATTTTAAAAAAAAATTTATATAGGGATGTCATCTAGAGGCGGATCTAGTCGTGCGGATCGGGGGAAGGCTCCTATAGTTGAGCCAGAAGGTCCGGTATATCGTCCGCTGAACGAATTCCAGGATGATCACAGAACCGTATGTTTCAGCTAACCGGACAACACCAAGGCTAAAGCAAAAGGGGGTTTCCGATACAGGCAACATCATATTAATGTATTGTATATAAAATTATTTCTATATATCTATTTATTTAATTATGTAAAAATAATGTACTTATATGTTTCGTTTCCGCAGGTGCCATGGAATGTTCAGTTCGAGCCATATTTTACGAGTGCGTGTTTGTTACAAACGCAGAGAATCGGTTATATACCAATCGATGGCATACTGATAACCGCTCTGCAGGAACGGTGGAGAAAAGAGACACATACGTTCCACATGCCGCACGGAGAAATGACCATAACGTTAGAGGATGTTTCATGCTTGTTGGGGTTGCGGGTGGATGGCAAGCCACTTTGTGTGAAGAACAACGGTATTAATTGGGCAAATAAAGCCGGGGAACTACTCGGAAAAACACCCCCCCAAGAGATGTTCAGAGGATTAGGAAATAAGAAAAGCAACGTGTTGGTAAAAAAAATGGTTCATGGAGAATTTTGCCGATTTGGAGTGTGATGCCCCCATATTAAGTCGAGTAATATTGTAGAGCTTACATGATCGGATTTTTTTCCGACATTTTATTTACGGATCCGAATGGGGACAGTTATTCGCTCATGCCCCTGGTACTTTTACAAGAAATGAATAATTTGCATAAGTGGGCATTTGGGAGTGGGGTACTTACATACCCGTACGAGAGCCGTGCAAAAGTACGAGGTCCCGATCGGAAAAATATGGGAGGTTGCATCTTATTATTACAATTATGGGCTTGGCAACATTTTGCGACCGGAAGACCAAGAGTTTCATTGAACCCGGCAAGATTGAATATCTACGACGATCCGGATTACAATGATACGGTTGGCATGCTCAGGAGAGATGCAAGAGTTAAAGAGGAACCGTCGACTACTCATTTGTGGGCGAACCGCGACATGTTAGACAAAGATCCCTCAAAGTGACATCTTTTGGGCACCTTACGAACCATACCGCGATCGGCTACCGCCCATTTGTCGGGAAGAAAGAACTACGGCACTACTCGGTGTGCCGTTGATTTATTTCTCGGATCGTCGAGCGTTATCGTCCCGAGAGGGTGATGCGACAGCTTCGGGTATCGGCAAAAAATACCCCCGGAAATACCTGAAGCCGATAAAATTGCCGACAAAGAATTACGCGACCTGACGAATTTTAAGGGAAACGATTGGCGTACGATTCACAAGAATTGGATTACACGTTGGAACGATAAATGGTATTGGTATTCGCAAATGGAACCCCTGGAGCCATATACCCCTCTGGATTATGATGGTTACATGAGCTGGTATTGACAGTTCGATCCGTTGGTGCGAGCACCATTTCGCATGGTTCGAGCACATACCGCCCCATGGTCCCCGAAAAAAGATTAGCGGTAAATTTTTGTAATATTTCTAAAGTTAAATTTAGAATTATAAATTTTTTATTTTTTTTAATATTTGAAGGCACAAACTGCCATGGAGGGAGCTCGCATAGGTTTCAGAATGCTCCGAGAATTTGGTGCAAATATGAGGGCGGAAGTAAGGGACGGCGTCAGAAAATGGTTGGGATGCCAAAAACTAATTTGTACTCGGCTTAATGAGTATCCCGGCGATACTGAGTGGGATGTGCTCAACGAACCGAGAGCAGATGCGGGAGGAGAAGACGTCAATCAGCTCACTCAGATGCAGACTCGGAACCAGGCGAGAGGGAGAGGAAGAGGAAGAGGACGCGGCCGTGGTGCACGCGGCGGAGATGTTTAGGGTTTATGTTAGTGTTGTAGGGTTTATGTTTTAAGATTTGGACTACGTTATAGTTTATGTGTTTGGGGTTTAGGGGTTATGTTTGGGGATTTGCATTATGTTGCGGATTGTTTGTTTGATTTTTTAGGGTTTATGGTTTATTGAGATTGTTTTAACTTAAGCATTACAACTACTCAACAATAAATAAAACAAACTAAATAAAATAAACAAAATGAAAACAAACTAAATAAACCAAACTACGGTCCATTGTAACGGTCTCCACCCATTTGTGTGCACTTTCGTTTAGTGTGTCCTGGTAATTTGCAGACGCTGCAATTCATTACACGCTTTTCTTTGTTCATGGTGTCCATACTGTTTTGGATTCGGAACTCCTGCCTTCTTCCACGTTTCATCCTTCCGTTAGCATTTGTCCTTATAAGTTTATCACCAGGAAATAAATTGTAATTACAAATTTCTATGCGTGGCGTCCATTGTGATTTTTCCTTTACAGGATAGAAACTTTTTTCATACGTACGTTTCAAATTATCCAAGGAATAACACGGATGAATGAAAACTTCGCTAGATATAACTTTGCGTATACAAACTGCTATGATGTGCGAACACGGGTAGTGGTATATCATAGGTTTCTGACACTCGCATTTTCCTTCGTTGATATCCACTCGCCATTTCTTTCTCGGAATTCCGATACCACTCGTCGAACGCCGGGCTTGCGTAAGCACCTGATAAATACCTTGCTCTAAGTTGTAGCAAGTGACTTCATGCCTAGCAGCCTTAATGCGTCTACGTTCCATTTTTAACATCACTATATCCGACCAATTCTTTTCCCTCATATCGCAGCCGCCCCGATATCTCACGTGATAACAATTTAGCTTATAAAATGTCGCTTCCACAATTGCCGTAACAGGTAGTTTTCTTATACCTTTGAAAACAAAATTCATCACTTCGGCGTTATTGCTAGTTGGTATGCCCCACCGACGACCTTCAGTATCGTACGAAATCGCCCAATTTGATTTATTTATCTTTTGTAACCAATCGGTCGCTGAACTATCTTTTTTTTCCATTTTTTCCCATATCTTATTAAATTTATATTTGTTGTGTGCACGTACTAATCCTTGAATCATTGGAACCACTGTTTTGTCTGTTACAGCATTACTGAAATTTGCTTGAAGATGCCGCATACAAAAACGATGATAACCATAAGGTGGCAGCCACCTTCTAACTCTCATTGCGCTAATTATGCCAGCATGCCTATCCGAAATAATGCAATACATATTTTCTTCTCCGAGAATATCACGCAAACAATTAAAAAACCACCCCCATGTCTCATTCTTCTCCCTATCAACTAAAGCAAAAGCTAAAGGAAATAACTGACCATTTTCGTCGGTACCAATCGCCGTCAGTAAAGTTCCTTGGTATTTTCCGGTTAGAAATGTTCCATCTACTGTTATGACGGGCTTGCAAAATTGAAAACCATGTAGTGATGGGCCAAATTCCCAAAATAGACCTTCGAACTCCAACTCACCATCTCTACTTGGGGCACCAGTTTTAAATGTATACAAAATATCAGGATTTGTTGAGGTTATTGCCGCCATCAACTCAGGGAGCAAATTATAGGCCTCCCTCCAACCCCCAAATAAGAATCGAAACGCGTGTTGTTTTGCATGCCAAGCCTTCCAATACGATATGGTATATTCAACCTTCAATTTAACGGCTTCTATTATGGTTACAGGTTTAACATCTAAATCCGCTCTTACGATATCTAGAATTATCCCCCCAACAAGCGCACTCGTTAACTGTTTGTGGTCTCTTCTAGGTGTTTGGTTAATACATATGTGTGGTTGTCTAAATATTTTAATCTCCCATAAATTATTTTTTTTATTAATCGAAGCGTGTATCCTCCAACTACATCCTCTAGTACCTTCATCTTTAAGCTTGCATATCACAATATATCTCGTTTTATTCGAGTGGTCTACTTCTATTTCTCGGTGATGCTTCACACTGTATGCTCTTACAGCCGATTGTAGTTCTGATTTCGTTTCAAATGTACGTCCTTTATACAATATTTCATCATCATTTTCATTCACATTCATGCCAGATAAGACATCATTTATCGCATATTCCCACATTAAACTATCTTCGAATTCAGCAGCCGGCGCATCACCAAAAGTACCTACACTAACCATCTCACCCTCTTCCGTATATATAAATCCCGTCTGATGGTTCACTCTCTCCATTTCTTCATCGCCATCTCCATAAATTTCTTCCTCGTCCTCTGACTCCATTTCGGGTTCCTCATCTAATTCATTTTCATCATCATCATCATCTATTTCGGGAAGTACATTATTGCTCACACGTGCCATATCAAAGGTCGCAAACGGGTCCTCATTCGCATTTTCAATATTTATTTCATTTTCAACGGGTTCTAATATCTCATTTTCATCTGCATTTGGAATTACATTTGATCTACTACTAGTGCCTATCTGATATTCTTTATTTTGGACGCGATCAACATATATTTCTAATTCCTCCATCCCAACCCTTATGACGCGCTCCGCAAAATTAATCAATTGTGTATTATTCATAATTTTCACTAACCTATAATGCCAAATTCCTTTCTTAAGGGAAGGAAGCCAACCTCGGATTAAAAGAATATCATTATACGACCAACCGAGATTCTCATAAATTTCGTTACACAGTTGGTCATAATCCCTATTTGTGGTTGTACTTTCTGGAATATAAGTCGGTTCCTCCGGGTCGTAATTGCATCCGTTTGGTAGATTTATAATAAGACCATCATAATATACAAGAATTTGAGAGTTTTGTGCCATTTTCTTTTTACTAATTGCAATAATATTTCAACAAATTAACATCAAATATATAATAAAATCAATTAATTATTTAATGAAAAAACAATCTATAATACAATACCTAATTTCCGTTTTTCTTTTCTTTTATTTTCTCTATTTATTTGGGTCAAAATCACCTCAAATACACTTCAAAATCGCCTGAATAGTAGTTTTATTTTTTGGGGGCGGATTATAGGTTAGATTGGGGGAGAGAGAGAAAGATTTTCCTTTTATAACAGGCTCCAATGATTGAACAAGTTCCGCCAAAGGCCCTGGCGGAACTAGGCTATTTCTCAATTTTTTGGGGCGGTGTCCGGAAGACACGCTGATACAGGTTCCGTCAGATGGTCTGGCGGAACTACTTATTTCTAGCTAGTTCTGCCAGTATGTATGGCGGAACTAGCTAGAAAATAGCTTGTTCCGCCAGAGCGTCTGGCGGAACTAGCTACAAAATAGCTAGTTCCGCCAGTAGGTCTGGCGGAACTAGGGCGAAACAAACAATTATGCATATTTTGGGGATTTAGTAACGGTTTTCAACAAAAAACCGATACTAAATATAATACTGTATCTAACTGCTTATTTAGTAACGGTTCTTTGATAAAAACCGATACAGTACTAATATTTAGTATCGATTTTTTATTAAAAACCGTTACTAAATCCTAAACTTAGTAACGGTCTGGCGGAACTAGGGCGAAACAAATAATTATGCATATTTTGGGGATTTAGTAACGGTTTTAAACGAAAAACCGATACAAAATATAATACTGCTAACTGCTTATTTAGTAACGGTTGTTTAATAAAAATCGATACAGATCTAATATTTAGTATCGGTTTTTTTTAAAAACCGTTACTAAACGCTAAATTTTGAAATTTTTTTGGGTCAGATCGTAAGCTGGGAAAATGGTCTAGTTCCGCCAGAGGATCTGGCGGAACTAGCTAGAAAATAGATAGTTCCGCCAGAGTGTCTGGCGGAACTAGACCATTTTTTTGGACTTTTTGGTTCAGATTGTAAGTTGGGAAAATGGTCTAGTTCCGCCAGACCTACTAGCGGAACTAGCTAGTTCCGCCAAATACACTGGCGGAACTGGTTAGTTCCGCCAGTGTGTCTGGCGGAACTAGACCATTTTTTGGACTTTTTGGGGCAGGGTGCAAGTTCAAAATAATGGTCTAGTTCCGCCAGACCATCTAGCGGAACTAGCTAGAAAATAGCTAGTTCCGCCAGTGGGTCTGGCGGAACTAGACCAATTTTTTGGACTTTTTGGGTCAGATTGTAAGTTGGGAAAATTGTCTAGTTCCGCCAGTCCCACTGGCGGAACTAACCAGTTCCGCCACAGGGTCTGGCGGAACCTATATTTTCGTCATTTTTGGTCCAATTTCACCGTCTAAATTGGGCCAAAACTAAATTTTACCTAGTTCCGCCAGATGTAGTGGCGGAACTAGCCTTTTTTATTAATTAAGGCTGTTTAAGGGTGCCAAATGGCCGAGATTAGCAAAAAAAAAAAAATTCCCTAGTTCCGCCAGACCCTCTGGCGGAACTACGGTCTGGCGGAAGTGCTACCTACCCAAATATTTTGAAAATCATACTATCTGATTAATTATTCTTCAAAATAGTGTTACTATTCAAAATAATTCTATATGAGGAAGGATACCGCCACTAGTACGGCAACAGTAAGAATAGAAACTACATTGAAAAAAAAAACAGAAATTGGGTTCTTTGTAATAAACTCTTATGTTTCTTAGCTGAAACTAGATTAATTTTAAATCTTTTGTAAAAGCAATAAGGTATTATACCAATAGCCACTTGAGCCTGCTTTGGAAAGTTCTCTGGAATCCTATCGCAGCTTCCAACTATTTTGCCATCACCTCTTGTACCTTTTGGGCATGTACACTCATAGTCCCCATCTGTATTCTTGCACGTTCCGTTGCAATAGTAAGAACTCCGAAAATTGCACTCATTGATGTCTATTTCGCCAATTTAGTACAAGAAGGAAAAATCACAAGTCAGATAGTTGATCATAAATCCATGACTGTATGTATGTGTGTGTACGCACACGCACACCCACACCCACACTCTCTATCTTTCTTTCTAAACCTTAAACTCACTTTTTATAGGAAATTTTATTGTCACGTTTATATAACTCACGTGGTGTATATTCTCCTATATGCTTAATTCATAATCCATGCAATTTATATATATATAGTATATATATACTAATGATATCCGAGAACAATCTTTTCACATTCTCAATAACTCCTTCACATGTTATTATTTTCATTTTACATAATTATATACAGTTCATATCTTCATAAGGTATAATTCCTAGTTCAATATGTTTCCCAAAAACTGTGTTAGTATTTAATTACCTTGGCATCCGTCAGCTATGTAAGGATTTCCCTCATATCCCTTCACACATTGACAGAGGTATCCTTCTCCATTACTTGTGTTATCGCAACGGCTGTGATTGCTAAGACAAGCAGAGATGTCCCCGGTTACCACCCCAGTCTCACGGCAAATACCATTGTCTCTAATGGCCCAATCAAGCACGAAAGGTACTCGTCCCTCATTCCTTGTGAAGAAATTCTTTAAATCTTGCACGCTGAAGTTGTAACTGTTTTCCTCCATCAGCACGGCATAGGTGCACGGATTGAAACGCCAAGCACTATTTTGGCCGTAACCCCATTTAACATTATAGTATTCGAGACCCTCGGGGATCGAGGTCTGGCAACAACCCATGCCATTGCATGGTCCATCAGATGTGCTGTTCGAGGACATGCAAAATGATGCGCAGCCAGATGCAAATCCTTCTTTTCGTTGGCTAACTATATATGCTAATGAATAGCATCCTATAACAGTGAACTTGTTGCGTTTGCTTGACAAGAGAAATGCTCGTCCTTCTGTGATATTTATTGGCGATTGTCTTTGATCACTGATAGTACCACTATTGTTGAAACATCTATAAGAGATACGCTTTAATGTGTGAGCTTCACCAGTTGTGAGATTGATGCCTAATATTTTGATATTGCCCCGAAAGAGTTCAGGGGAGGTCGAGGAGGTCTCGTTGCACGTCAGCTCAAATCCGGGTCGGTAACAACCGTCTTTGGTCCCGAATGGATATGGGATGGTGATGTTGCCACATTTGTATTCACAGCCGGGCCTTGACATGGTTAAGTTTGAAGATATTGCAGAGGTCTCTTCGGAGACATCCGTTGAAGATATTGTAGAGATGGTTGTTAGGAAGACAAAAAATGGTATGAGACGTGTAAGAGGCATGATCTTTTTTCTTTCCCTCTAGATATCTCCTCTTGAGAGACTGATAAGAGAATTTGGAGTGGAAATACTTAAAAGATCACAATGATGGGATTTGTGATTAGTTGATATGATATATTTGTTGTTTTGCAAGAAACGATGTTGCAAACATGTAAAGCGGGCCAAGTGCATTGTAAATTAGTAAAATTACTGAATGGCTTGATTAAAAAACTCAAAGAAGTCTTAATTACAATTAATGCCAGTAGACATCATGAAATGCGATCCACTGCAAACCCTACCAATCCCCGGTTTTGACTCGAAATAGTCAAGTGTTTAACTCCAATAACTTGAGAAAAGAAATAATTCAGCCATTCCTGGTTTTGCCTTTGCTAAAGCGATTGTTATTTTACTTCTGTTAGGGTAATGGGGAGATTGTTGATGTAGAGAAAGAGAACTCATGAAGAAAATAACTAGAGAAGAAGAAAGAAATCGTTTATTCAATTGGAGACTACATTGTAAGAATTATGATACAATTACAATAGCTAAATGACTCTTTATATAGGAGAGAGCCATGACTAATTACTAAAATAAGTTGCCTAAATTAAAGATATAATTACTTAATATAGAATGCAAGGATGGAAACAATCCACCTCCTTCCATTGCCTAAATATTCCCTAAATATTTATTTCCATAGCATCAATATTTCCTAAACAACAATACCAAAAAGGAAAAAGATTATTGGGAGATTTAGAGTCATACATAACAATCACAAATTTATCCCCACAAATCTAAATAGATATCGTCCAAAATTTCCTTCGTGCGATGAACGGCTGTACTAGAGCCGAGTCTCCTCCGTTTGCCACAAACGGAATCTTCACAACTCATGCTTTTTGGTATTCTGGCCACACAATAGATCCCTCGTGCTCAAAACTGTCACTCCGCATCCAATCGTAAACCCTGACCTTCTAACTGAGGCAGAGAAGGCGACGACGAACGAGCCTAAAACTGCGCCAATTTCCCGAAATAACTTTTCGGTACTCTGGACTTCCAGAATATAACACACCGATATTCTGGCCACACAGTAGATCCCTCGTACTCAAAATTGTCACCCATCATCCAATCGTAAACCCTGACCTTCTAACTGAGATAGAGAAGGCGACGACGAATGAGCCTAAAACTGCGCCAACTTTCCGAAATAACTTTTCGATACTCTGGACTTGCAGAATATAACACACCGATATTCTAGCCTCCATCAATGTAAGAGCTCATCTAGATACCTTGAGGACTCCACTTTCACATCGGAACTTGCAACTGATATCTCCGAGAATGCATAATGGGATCAAATGGACAACCCGGTCCTGCATCTTGATAAAATGGACAATCTCATCATGCATCTTGATCAAATGGACCACCCCGTCCTGCATCTTGATCTCAAGCGTGCCAACACTGACAACGCAACATAGATGATCGTCTCCCAGAAGAACATTTCCACTAGACGCCTCATATGTGGTGAACCACTCTCGATTCGGGATCATCTGATTTGAATTACCCGGACCCACCCAATTCTTATCAAATCTCTTCTTCTCATTCGTCACAAAAAGTACCTCAATCTTACTGGATTTAGCCTCGTAAGCTTCTTCCGATAGAACACCATTATTTGCTTCTTGCTTCTCTTTGAGCTTGCAACAGTTGGCCTTAATGTGTCCCGTCTTTTAGCAATAGTTGCTCATCAGGTTCTTGTACTTGAATTGCGAATAAGTTTTCTCTAAACTTGAATTTCTTTTCTTATGGTTCCACCACTCTACAAACAACTCAACTTCTTGATGACTACTCTTGGTCATGGATAAGTCATAGTCAATGCCAGACTTGACTAATAAGTTACTCTTGACATCATTAATGGCAAGTGATTCCATGGTATGAAGCATATGCATCATGCACAAGAACACCACGATTTTATCCTCTTCATCCATCTTATTATCGATTGGCTCCACATTATTAAAGAAACTGATATTTTCCAAAATATGGACCTTAACTGGCATACCTTCTGTCATCTTCAAAGAGTGGAATCGCCGCTTCAAACATAACCGGTTGGTAACTAATTTCTCCATGTAGATGCCTTCTAACTTCTTCCACGCACTAACTGATGTAGCCTCCATGAAAATTTCTTCAAGAGTCGAGTTGCTTAAATAAAATTGAATTGTCGAAATGTCTCTATCATCCATCATCTCCCCAACATCGCCTTTCATCTCCTTTGGTCGCCCAAAAATGACGGCCTTCACATCTTGACTCGATAATATAGCCTTCATCCGCAGTGCAAAATTCATCATGCTATCATATTTCTCAGTATCAGATTTGGTCGACATAACCGTACTTGAATTCATGATAGAACAAGATGATATACTTGACTTACGGAAGCACAAAAATTATCGTAACATAGCTCTGGTACCAATTTGTTAGGGTAATTGGGAGAATGTTGATGTAGAGAAAGAGAACTCATGAAGGAAATAACTAGAGAAGAAGAGAGAAATCGTTTATTCAATTGGATACTACATTGTAAGAATTATGATACAATTACAATAGCTAAATGACTCTTTATATAGGAGAGAGCCATGACTAATTACTAAAATAAGTTGCCTAAATTAAAGATACAATTACCTAATATAGAATGCAAGGATGGAAACAATCCCCCTCCTTCCATTGCCTAAATATTCCCTAAATATTTATTTCCATAGTCTCAATATTTCTTAAACAACAATACCAAAAAGGAAAGAGATCATTGAGAGATTTTGAGTTATACATAACAACTTCAATTTGACATTTTTGCTCTGACACATCAAGGATATGAAAATGAGAAGCAACCAAGACCAATGTGTGCCAACAGCCAACCAGAACCAAGTCAAGTCGTCCCTACTTTATTTTTGTTTTTTTTGTCTTCTATCGATCAAATTATATGTGTAGATGTGCAAGACCTCTATTCAATCTATCTCTTTTTTTTTCCTTTTTTGCAAATAAGTCAATCAATTCTGCCAATGAAAGAGAAGATTATGCTTGGAGAGAATCTTCAGAGTTCATTCATTAAAAAAAAAATCTTCAGAGTTCAGTCACTGCCAAATTGGCCTTCCCTTCTTCAAATTAGTGATTTTTCTATGTAATTTAATGCTCCATGCAGTAAAAAAAAATATTTATATGATACCCCAACATAATACCATCCAGTAGAGGCTAAGCAGCTCGTGGTAAGATTCTTATTTTGATAATTTGTTTTAGTGTAGCCAGAAGAAAAATAACTAATTCGTACTGAATCCCTTTGAAGTCAATTTAGCCTCGTGATTTATTAACAACAATTTTCAGAGGTTTTAGCGGCCATGGAGAAGTCGAAGAAGGGGAAAGAGAGTTTGTTACTGTAAAGAAACCAGACAGTCACACAAGGACTGAACCAGATAACCGCGTCGCTAACAGAGAAACAGAACAATAGTGACTGCACAGTAACACGGCAGCACTAAACCAACAGCGACCTTGTGATTATCAGCAGCGGAAATAATAGTGCAACAATACGCTTACACTAGCCCAAGAAGGAACAATAATAGAAGAAGAAAGGATTGAACAATGGAACTTGAAAAATAAGACAAATTTCTTATTACGAGAGAAAAAAGAGATACAAAATATTGTTGTTGTTGGAATGAATAAAACTCTACCCCTACCCCTTTATTTATAGGATAGTCATATCTAATATAAGGAAATAACTCAAAGAATTACTGCCCCATTTAACACCTAAACATGGAAATACGAAACCTCCTTGTCAAGAAATCTAATATATGGTAATACCAAAATTCCTTGTCAAGAAATCTTATTTCCAAAAAATATCTTTCCTAATTTGTTACATGCCTTCATAATATACAAATGCATCTTTATATTTTAACACTCCCCTTTAAAGTGCATTTGGCCATGAGCCCCAACTTGGCTCGCAATAACTCGAATGATCCCTTGGAGAGAGACTTGGTGAAGATATCAGCCACGTTGTCAACGCTTCTCACCTCCTCAACTCCAATAATTCCATCAAGCACTTTTTCACGAATGAAGTGATGCTCGATCTCGATGTGCTTGGTTCTCGCGTGACAAATAGGATTGGTCGCCAACTTCAACGCACTCTGATTGTCGCCTCGAATAACCGTAGGACCAGTAACCGCATTGTAAACATTCTCGACCAACCTCCGCAACCAAACACACTCTTGTACTGCAAGTGATGACGCCTTGTACTCCGCCTCGGTACTAGAAAGAGAGACCGAATCTTGCTTCTTACTGCACCAAGAAACACTTGCAGAACCACAAGAGAAGACATAACCGGATGTCGATCTCCGATCATCCAAATCACCGCCCATGTCAGCATCGGTATATCCATTCAAAACGAACTCGGAATCCTTCTTATAAAATAACCCGAGATCAAGAGTCGAACTCACATACTTGAGAATTCTCTTTGCTGCATCCAGATGCGACTTTGTCGGAGCTTGCATAAACCGACTCACCAGACTGACCGCGAAGGCAATATCCGGTCTAGTAATCGTGAGATAAATCAGGCTTCCAACAAGAGCACGAAACTTCCAAGGATCCGGAAGTATCTTTCCATCATCACGTCTCAATTTGAAATTTGCATCCAGCGGTGTCGAACAATGCTTACCTTCTTTTACGCCAAATTTCTCAATGAGTTTCCCAGCATAACCCGTTTGAGAGACAAAATACCCGTCTTTCAAACCTTCCACTTCCAATCCCAGGAAGTGACTAAGCTCTCCAAGATCCTTCATCTCGAATCGAATCGAGAGCTCGCCCCGAAGTCTTGCAACTTCGCCTTCATCATTGCCGGTGATGATCATGTCGTCCGACCACGTGTAGACCCGCCTTCCTTTTCACAAATAAACTGTGATCCGAACTCGAAGAAGAATAACCACAAAATTGCAAATATTCCGCAATCTTGCCATACCAAGCTCGAGGTGCTTGCTTCAAACCATACAGCGCTTTCTTCAGCTTGCACACATAGTCAGGACGCACCTTGGAAATATATCCAACCGGTTGCTCCATATAAATCTCCTTGTCGAGTTCACCATAAAGGAAAGCATTCTTCATATCCAGCTGCCACAGCTTCCAACCTAGCGAAGCAGCCAATGAAATCACAATTCGCACGGATGTCATCTTGGCGACAGGACTAAAAGTCTCTTCATAATCCTCGCCATACCGTTGAGAAAATCCTCTCGCTACAAGCCTCGCTTTATAGCGCTCAACACTCCCATCCGCCTTGCGTTTCAACTTGTATACCCATTTGCAAGTAACCGGGTCCACTTCCTTGGGCTTCGGAACAAGATCCCAAGTTTCATTTTTCCGAAGAGCTTGCATCTCCTAGTCCATAGCATCTTCCCACGGCTTATTACCTTTCGCCTCCTCAAAGCATGAAGGTTCACCATCCGACGATCCTGAAAAGAAACACGAATACGTCGACACGAAGTTTTCATCTCTATATCTAGCTGGCCGAGTTACCATCATTGTCGACCTCCTTAGAGCTTGTGCATTTCCCTCTTCTTGCGATTGCACTTCGTTGCTCCCCCTATCACTTTGATCCGTCTTACTTGAACTCGTGACAGTCGACGTAGGCGACGAAAACCTCGGATCTTCACTCGGGTTACCCATGTCATTAGCATCCGGGTTTCTCACGTGACCAGCAGGCGGCGTCGGCAGATTCGAAACTACCGCTTGGGAACCACCATCACCATATAGAGAAGACGCTTCATCAAATACCACGTCTCGAGAGACAATGAATTTATGAGTTGTCGGATCCATGCATTTTCATCCCTTCTTTCTTTGATCATAACCAATGAAAACACACTTCCGAGCCTTAGCGTCTAACTTCGTCATCTTCTCATCCGGTACGTGAACAAAGCATGTACAACCGAACACTTTCAAATGTTTCACACTTGGCTTCTCATCGAACATCAACTCGTGAGGTGACTTCATGTTAATCGGACTACATGGAAGCCGATTAACCACGTAGGTAGCACATGCCATACCTTCCGCCCATAAGGCCTTCGGTAAATTTTTCGCGTACACCCAACTCCTACATACCTCCACCAGATGTCGAATTTTCCTTTCCGCCACACCATTTTGTTGCGGTGTATAAGCACAAGTCAACTCCTTCTTGATGCCATGACTCTCGCAAAATGAGAGAAAATCCTTGGATGTAAACTCGCCTCCATTGTCGGTTCGAAACTTCTTAATTCTTTTACCAAGCCTTCCCTCAACCATTATTCTAAATTCTCGAAATTTAGAAAATGCCTCCCGTTTCTCCTTCAGAAAATAAACCCAAGTGTACCGTGTAAAATCGTCGACGAGTACCAACATATAACGAGCACCCCCGTACGACGCGTTCTGCGTAGGACCCATCAAATCACCATGAATAAGTTCTAACGCACCTTTACACCTTGACTGAGACTTCTCGAAAGGCAGTCGATGAGATTTACCATATTGGCAGCCCTTACACACCTCAACACCACTTGCAAAGGAAAGAGACGGAAGCCCGTTAACAAGATTCCTCGAAACCATCGCCTTCAACTTGTTAATACCCACATGGCCGAGTCTAGCATGCCAAACCGACACGCCATCATTGTTGCTCATCTTGTCAACATACGAGGAAGAAGCCGAGAGAACATACAAGTCTTTTACCCTCTTACCGACGTGAGTAACATCACCCTTCACCTCCTCCACATTCCGGAGGAACTTCACATCCTTCGGGCCAAACAACACATAGTGACCCGCATCAACCGCATTCGCCACCGACAGGAGATTCTTCTTCATACCAGGCACGTGGTAAACACTGTCTAGAGTTATCGACCTGTTGTCTTTATCAGAAACAACAACCGCGCCCTCATTCACCACATGGTGAACACTGTTGTCGGCAGTAACAAAGGCGATGTTGCCTTTATACCCCGAAGTGAAGAAAACTTGGAATCGTCACCGCCGATGATGACCACAACCGGAATCAATGATCCAATTATCCTCGTAGTTAACAGAAGCACACACGTCTAATGAAACTCCTTCTGCTACGAAACCCGTATCCCAAACTTCACACTTCACAATATCCTCCTTACCTGCGGCATTTCCTTCCCTCAACTTAACACGACAATTCTTCCTTATGTGACCGAGTTTTCCACATCGATAACACTTGATAGCTGACCGAGAACCACTATTAGATGAAGACTCCCCCTTCTTCGTAACCTCCTTCTTCCGTTCCTCTTGGTCATACCGAGTTTTTACTTTGTTAGACACAAGAGCGTGACCTTCGCCTTCAGAGACCGAAACACCCGCCATTTGTCGAGCCAATGATTCTTGAGAAGCGAGCAAATTTTCAAACTCCGTCAAGGATGGTTGTTGCGCCCACCCTTGTATTGAGGTAACGAACGGGACATACTCTCTTCGAAGACCGCGAATAATAAACCGCTTTAACTTTGCCTCCGAAATAGCCTCCTCCGGTTCCAAGATAGAAATTTCAGAACATAAACCCTTTACTCTCAAGAAATATTGAGAGATAGAAGATTCACCTTGTTTGCAACTCGCCAACTCATTCTCCAGAAATTATAATCGTGCCGTGTTCTTTTTGTTGAGAAACTCATCAAAAGTTCTCCAAATCTCAGCCGCTGATTTGCACCCCTTAATATGCTCGAATAGATCGCGTGATATCGACCTCTTCAACAAGAACTCCGCCTTAGCATTCGTTTTTGACCACTCCTTTACTGCGTCTGCATTCGTCACCGTACCATTCGTACTGGTGATAGGCGTCGGTGCAACCTCCATACCAACAACGATCTCCCATAACCCCTCACTCCTAATACAAGACTCCATACAACTCTTCCACATTGAATAATTCGAAAGATTTAGAGCCTCAATACCAAATCCACTAACCCGACCTCCAAACTCCATGGATGCCGTAATAAACAATCATCTTCTTCACCAAGGGACGAGAACAATACCGTCTATCGCCAACGTCGTCGTCTATCACCCCTTGAAGCTCTGGTACCATGTAAAGAAACCAGACAGTCACACAAGGACTGAACCAGATAACCGCGTCGCTAACAGAGAAACAGAACAATAGTGACTGCATAGTAACACGGCAGCACTAAACCAGCAGCGACCTTGTGATTATCAGCAGCGGAAATAATAGTGGAGCAATACGCTTACACTAGCCCAAGAAGGAACAATAATAGAAGAAGAAAGGATTGAACAATGGAACTTGAAAAATAAGACAAATTTCTTATTACGAGAGAAAAAAGAGATACAAAATATTGTTGTTGTTGGAATGAATAAAACTCTACCCCTACCCCTTTATTTATAGGATAGTCATATCTAATATAAGGAAATAACTCAAAGAATTACTGCCCCATTTAACACCTAAACATGGAAATACGAAACCTCCTTGTCAAGAAATCTAATATATGGTAATACCAAAATTCCTTGTCAAGAAATCTTATTTCCAAGAAATATCTTTCCTAATTTGTTACATGTCTTCATAATATACAAATGCATCTTTATATTTTAACAGTTACAAGAACAAGAAGACACGTGTTGGTGGGCAGCAACTTGTCTGTTCGTTTATTGCTAGATATGTGGACTTAGTTTTTTCTAGTTTTTTGAATAGGTTGGCCCATTTTCAGGTTTCAGTTTTCCGTTTTTTACATCTTATAGATTAGATTTGATTCTTTTATTTTAGCTATCTGTAAATAGAAACTCAAGTAAGTAAATACATGTATTAAAAAGAAAAAAAAAATAGATTTTACATTTGGAAGTTGAATTTTATGCCCTCCCCAATTTTTTCAAAAAAAAAAAAAGGATTTAAAAACAAAACATGTATTTTCTTTCATCTGTGTACCTTTTCGTAATCAAAACATAACATAATAATCTATTCTCCCAATTTTTTTTACCAGGACAACTTCTTTGCTTCCTTCCTGCTCAGATGGGGAATCACGATCGGAGCCGGGCTTGCCTCGTACCCTCTCGACACGGTCCGTCGTCGTATGATGATGACGTCAGGCGAGGCCGTGAAGTACAAGAACTCGTTCGACGCATTACAACAGATCATGAAGAAAGAGGGCGCCAAGTCCCTCTTTAAAGGCGCCGGCGCTAATATTCTGCGTGCGATTGCCGGCGCCGGTGTTCTGTCTGGGTATGACAAGCTCCAGGTCATCTTCTTCGGCAAGAAGTACGGCTCTGGCGGCGGCTAAGTTGATAGTAATAATTAGGGTTTGTGAAGGGGGGTTAGGGGATATGATAATGATGATGATGATCAATTTATTTTTAGGTTTGGTTTATCAGGTGAGTGTTTTTTGTTTGAATTATTGTTGAGCGGTGTGGACGCCTGTTTTTTTTTTTTTGGTTTCCTGTTTTTGTAGAGTATAACCTGGGTGAGCGAGGTTTGAGTATAACAAGGGGGACCCTCACGCATAGCACGAATTGTTTAAAATTGCTTGTATAATGAAAATGTAGAAAAATGTTATCATAGTGTAGATGTTATTGTTTTTATATTTTGTTTGTTTTGAACTTGGCCTGAGTTTAGAGATTAAAATATTTGGTATAAACAAATATATAATAGTTGTTCAACAGTGAGAACAAATACATAATCCAAATGATATACAAAATATAAAAGGTGGATATACAAAAGATAAATAATGTTGTTCATAAGGTACAGTTTCACTTAATTGTTTATTGCTCCATTACGTATGTTCAGGCTAGAAATTTTGTATAAATGTATTACCGTGTTTTAAATTATTTTTCGTTAAGTTCTTTTCTCTAGAATCTCTAGAAGATGCGGAATAGGACCTGGTGGAAGTGTAATGATAATGCGTCTCTAACGCATATTAATATGAATAAAAAGATCTAATTTTGCAAAGAAATTATTTTCTAATGGTAACAAACTTATGATGGAATAGTTCCACTTCTAACTGAATTTTTTATTTTGAGAGCTGAAATTGTTGCGTGCAGATAAGCAAACTCGTCTACCAGATATTGATCGAACTGCACATATTACATGAAGGAAAAAATGGACGGAACATATTAAAAGGATATTGTGTCGTATTATATGGAGAGAAAAATGTTCAAAATTATATTCTATTAGATATTGATCGAACTGCACATATTACATGAAGGAAAAAATGGACGGTACATATTAAAAGGATATTGTGTCGTATTATATGGAGAGAAAAATGTTCAAAATTATATTCTATTAAAAATTTAATATTTTGTTATAGTTTAATTAATTCAATTTACTTTTTTTTAACTCTTTTACTTTTTTAATTATTTTACTTTTTTTAATTATCATCTAATTTTATTTTATTAATCTAATTTATTAAATATAGGTGCGGGTATTTTTGGCATTTAAAAATTTCAATAATTGGATGGATGGAAAAATTATTGTAAGGGGGTATTTGTAAAGGAAATGTATCTCAAATGAGTTATTTATAAATATTGAAAAGGTAGGGAGTTATTTGAAATATTCATAAAAGATAGGGTGTTATTTCTAAATTTTCTTATAAAAAATAAAGGATATGAATCTCTCCATTTGAGCTATTATTTTCTTCTCCATTAATATTTTTTAGCCCTTGACTTTTAGATCCAATGGATAAAAGTAATGGAATTCTGTGACAAGAGGGATGAAAAGAAAAATATTTAAGATTCTATCCTATTAATAATGCGTTGATACTGGGGGTTATCGTAGTTTGAGACTTGGGTATATATTTAGAGCTCTTATTTGCTAGCCAATTCTTTTTTAAATATTTACGATGGATTAAATCTAGGTCCTTCATTTGGGAGGGTTGTTTTGGGTAATTACCAATTAATTACACAATTAATTAGCCTTGCACTCATTCGTTATTCCCTTTCTTTCCATATGAAGTTGTCACCTCTCCATTTCCTACATCTTTTCTAACACAATCCCCTCTCTAGATTTTTATTTTTATCAAGCCTCTCTCTAGTTTCGAGTCCCAATAATATGTTAACACTTAGAAGAAGGTACATTAAGGCACAAAAAAACCGGTACAAACGGTAACAA
Source organism: Juncus inflexus (assembly GCA_024447665.1). Lineage (NCBI taxonomy): Eukaryota > Viridiplantae > Streptophyta > Magnoliopsida > Poales > Juncaceae > Juncus > Juncus inflexus. Next base: position 5,664,905 of record JAJHPC010000010.1, read on the forward strand.
AAAAATAATAAGCTAAAAAAAATAATATATTAGAACTCAAAAAGGTACATTAAAACTTGAAAACATATATTGATATTAAATTATGTATTATCACCAAATTCCTTATTCAACATCCAAAATATAATATTCAAGCATAAATTTGAGAAAAAATAATATTCACTTAGCATCCAAAAATTTATATATTAACACCTCAAATCTATATTCAAAATTACGTACGCTAAAATAATATATTGTCATCAATTCTCATACTCATACAAAAAGACGTGTTTACTAGAGTAACAACTCAAATAATATCCTTCAAAAACAATATTTCGTTTATACAAAAAATTGAATTAAAACTTGACTCGGCAAATTATTTTCTTCTTCTATCGGCATGCTATCATTCATCGTCATAGTTCAATTATCTTTATTGTCTTAACCTGATAGATTGAAAGATTCATTAGACGAAACAATTTTATAAATGGATCAATTTAATTATAATTCTATGAACTAAATTACTATGTGGTTAGTCTTTAATACAATCAATCATAATTAAGTCACAATCATAATAAAGATCCAATCAATCATAATTAACCCTATTTCATTTTTAATCAATCTCAACCAAGATCTAATTACTAATTAAATAAAACTAAGATATAATTAAATCTAATTAATCCTCAATCCACTTAGCATCAAAGTCTGTTTTTTCCATGGACCCCAAATTTCTTGGACAAAAAAAGCAAATCCCAACAACCCCAAACTGAAAAAGATCCAGATTTTTTCTCACCTTTAATTTCAATTTTGAAATAATTTTTAGCTCACTCTCAAATTTAGTAAATTAGTTGCATAGAGAAGGGGAAGTGAATTCAGTTACTCTAAAGCATTTATCAGAGGAATTTCTATTTTTCAGTATATCAGATCATGCATTTTACTAAACCCAATACAGATTTGGCTTCAGCTATCAAGAATTTGAAATTCGAATTTCAAAATCAAGAAAAAATGGTATATTAACGCGCTGGTGTAGGATGAGAAGACAAAGTTGGTTCCGGTGAAGGCATGAATCCAGATCGTCACTGATTTCAGCTCCACGATGTAACCTCCAACGTTACTGGAGAGAGACTCTTTGGCCATTGATTTAACTCTCTCTCTCTTCCGCCATTGATTTCTCAAACGTTAGTGGAGAGAGAAGAAATCCACGCACACAGTACTGGAGAGGAACGGAACGAACAGATCAACAGTCAAATTATCAATTTGACCTTTTTCTATGAATTTTGGAAAGAAAAGTAACCGGCTGGACCTAAAGAGTAACGGGTTGAGCACTTTTTTCATCATTATAGCCATTAGATCAACCAGTTATCTGTAATATCAGTTCTTCATTTTTAGCTCTGGATAGCATATAATTTCTCATACATTTAACATTTTAGTAGCTTGTTGATTCTTCTTTCTTTAGTAGTCTGTTTAATATGTTTAGAATATGCATAGACAATACTTCAAGGATGAAAGATGGGTTCTAGTTAAATTCATAAATCTGTTTATAATAACAGCACGGAGTTGTCATTAATTTGAACCCAACATATATGCTAAAAACATCCTACAGAATACAAAAGATAATATTAAATTGAATCCAACAGAAAACAAAAGATATACAAACGGCCAATACGAATGCTAAAAACATCTAACAGAGTGCAAAAATGCTAAAAACAATCAACAGAATGCAAAAATGCTAAAAACATCCAACAGAATAAAAATACTAAAAACATCCAACAGAATACAAAAGATAAAAACGACCAATACGGCAATACTGAAAAGAAAAACTCTTGCGGGTGAATAGGTCCTTGAGTCACCTTGGTGTCCCAACTTGGATCCCCAGCACCGAGCTGGACTCTGTGTTATGAAACACGGAAGTATTTGGTGCAGTGTAAACAGACGATTCATCGAGCACGCTCTCTGTTTCTTCCGCATCACTCTGCTCGAAGAGATCCTGGTTAGATATTACTATTGATTGTAATTTCTGCACCACTTGTGTAATTGTCGGCCTGTCGTCTCCTTTCACACTCAAGCACCACAAAGCTAACTTCGCTGAGAACTTCGATCAGCTCCTCGTTGCCGGTCATGAGTTCCTTGTCTAGCATTTCATTCATATTGCTTTTGTTCGCCATTGACACGAAGCTCGTAGCCAAATTCTTCACCTCGTTTGTACCTTCTTTATAAATGGCCTTCTTTCTTGTAATGAGCTCCAAGAGTACTACTCCGAAACTGTACACATCACTCTTCTTTGTTATTACCTGAGTGCTCCAACATTCAGGATCTAAGTACCCACGAGTCCCTTGAACGAGCTTGACAAACTCTGCCTGATCTGTTGGTACCAGATTTGATGCTCCAAAATCAGAAACCTTGACGACATTCTTATCATCTAATAAAATATTAGCTGATTTGACATCGCCGTGAATAATAGAACGAGAAATACAGTTGTGTAGATAATCAAGAGCTTTTGCAGACCCCAACGCAATTTTTATACGAGTTGCCAGTGAAATAAACCGGTGGTTCATCTTTCTGTGAAGTAAATCAAAGAGAGAGCCATTGGGGACGAACTCGAACACCAACATTGGGATTTTTACCTCGAGACAACAACCCAATATTCTCACTATGTTCGTGTTATTTAATTGGGAAAGAAGGATAATTTCATTCACAAATTCTTCTCTCTTGGTTAATTCCACTTCTTTTGATTTTTTTATTGCCACTTGTTTGTTCTCCAATAATCCTTTGTAGACCTTCCCATGCCCCCCGGTGCCTAAAACTAGATTCTCGTGAAAATTATTTGTTGCCACTTTTATCTCTTTTTCAGTGTAAACACTAACGGAGGCTTTCATCATCTCGTAGTATTTGAGATGCTCTTCTTTTTCTTTGTTGTACCTTCTCTTCTGTCGATATGTAACTATGAGGAAGCATACTGCCACCAGCATCGCAACATTAAGTATAGAAACTGTGTTGAAAGAGAAAACTCTTATGATTCTTAATTGAAACAAGATCATTTTTACATCTATTAAAAAATAACGTTAAAGCATCATACCAAAGTAATTTCCAGCTATTTTTCCAGCTATTTCCAGCTATTAGACACTCGAGCTGGATAAGGAAAAATCTCTGTGCAATTTCCAGCTATTTTTCCATCACCCCTTCTGCCTTTTGGGCATTTGCATTGATAGTTCCCGTCCGTATTAATGCAAGTTCCAGAGCAAGGGTAAATATCCAGAGATTTGCACTCATTGATGTCTGCTTGTAGCAAGGAAAAATAATCCATAATAGTCATGCAAGTGATAAAAAACAAAACCAAAATTTATAGGAATTATGCATCCAAATCCTGAATGTTTCGAAAGTGTAGATAATGAAGCCGAAAATGAAAATAAGAAAGAAGACACTTCTACATTTTTTTTATTTTAGGGTTAATTCGGGATATGGATGCAAGACTCCTAGATAACATAGTATAAATTCCAAGTTTAATGTTTCACAAAAGAAAAATATTAAAAATCAATTACCTTGACAGCCATCTTCAATGTATGGATTTCCCTCGTATCCTTGCATGCAGTGACAAAGGTATCCTTCTCCATTAGTCGTGCTATTGCAACGACTATGCTTGCTAAGACATGCAGAGTTACCCCCAGGAACCACCCCGGAGTCATCCTCACAAGCACCACCATCTCTAATGGCCCAATCAAGCACAAAAGGCACACCATTAATGGTCCTGTCGAGGAAATTTCTCCCGATTAAATCGTCCACATTGAAATTGTACCAGTTTTCCTCCACCAGTGTAGCATAGATGCACGGGCTGAAATTCGAGGTTCTGCTGCTATTGAAGCCCCATGTAACATTGTAGTAGCTGAGACCCTTAGGGATCGCTGTCTGGCAACAGCCCACGCCATTGCATGACCCATTAGTCGTGTTGTCCAACTTTCTGCAAAATGAAAGGCAGCCTGATGCATAGCCGGTATTCTCTTCATCTTCTATATATGCTAGTGCGTAGCATCCAATGACAGTGAATTTGTTTCTAGCTGAGAAGAGATATGCTGGATGGTGTGTAATCCTCAGAAATGTTTTCTTGTCCTTATAAGTAATGCCAGATTTATCAAAGCATCTATACGCAATATATTTGAAAACCGTTACTTCGCCGAAGGAAAGATTAAAGTTTGATATTATAATGTTGGTTGCTGGGTCGGAGCCAACGACGAGTTGAGGGGAGGTCGAAGAGGACTCGTTGCACGTCAGCTCAAATCCTGGTCGGTAACAGCCGTCTTTGGTGCCGAATGGGTACGGGATGGTGATGTTGCCACATTTGTCTGGGCAGTTTGGCAGCGACATGGTTGAAGCTTTTGTAGAAATCATCGTTAGGAAGAGAAATAACGATACAAGACTCATATGAGACATTCTCTTTCCCTCTAGATTTCTCCTTGTATGTTATGAAGTTGTGCTTAGGTGCTAGAGACTCAATAATCAATATGGATTGTTTTTTTAGTGAAGATCTTTAAAGACAAATATCAAGTATTAAGGTATCTTTTTCTGAGCCGTTAAATCTGTCTGATCCTAGCCATCCCTGTTTGACTTGCTTGAGTAAATAATGTTTTATCTACTTCAAAATAGAAATTTCATCACTAACACATCAAGGATAGGATATGAGAGGCAACACCAGTAGTCGATTGTAGCAAAGTCTTCATTTTTTTTTCCTTTGAAAGGGTAACAAAGTCTTCATTGACTGCCAAGTCGAGTTGTCCTGTTTCAATTGTTTCTACCATTAGTCAAATCAAGTTCTATTCAATTAATGGCTCCTTGCTTGACTGAAACTACGATTGTGATGTTCCTTGATTCCTCACGACACCATCGAAGGAAAAGATTTTTTTTTCCAACATTTCATCAATTTTCTCTCCACATATTTTCGGCGGGAGTTCATCTATGGTGCTCGAGACTTTTTAAATTATTACATGATGATTAGATCTAGACCCTTCAAATTGAAAAGGGTATTTTGGGTACTCGCGCATTAATAACACAATTTATTACACAAGAACTCAATTCACATTGGGAGCAGATCATACCCCCATGCGTGGGGGCAGAAATTGTGCCTAATCACCTCTCCCACCGTCTAATTAAAGATCATCATAATCAACCTTCTTACCTCTAACATATCTGTTAACCCCAACCCTGCCGTTAATCCTAGCTCATCCGTTAATTCTAACTCCTCTCTCTCCAACACTTTTAGAAAGAAATTAGGGAAATTTTATTTTAGATTAGCCGCTTTAGAAAGATCTCTCTTCATCAGTTTGAGAAAGAAATCCTCTCTCTCCAACACTTTTAGAAAGAAATTAGGGAAATTTCATTTTAGATTAGCCGCTTTAGAAAGATCTCTCTTTATCAGTTTGAGAAAGAAATCCTCTATGTCAACTGATTGAAAGAAATTAGGGGAATTTTATTTCGAGAAAGAATGAACCAATTGCGAAATATCCTCTTCTGTTGTGCATAGTGGTAGGATCCGATGAATTAGAGATTGTCGGAGAGAAGGGACGAGTATGTTTCTTTCTATCCCTCTTTTAAATTGTTTTAATTATTTTATTCGACTTGTTATTTTTTTCGCCTTTTATGATTTTGTCCACTTTAGTATTTATTTCCTATCAAAATCGATTTCCATTTGAAGAAGGAGAAATGCGATCTTTTTAATATGAATGTGAGAGAGTTTTATTTTGGATGGTTGTTGAATTTGAATGTGCAGCATGAGGATCGTGGTACAGTCGTACAACTTCTTCTGCTCAAGTTTAATCTACAATTGCGGGTACCAGCACGTACTGTACCTAATCAATTGCTTTGACATTTCTACCTGTCGCAAGTGTGAATCAGGAAACAAATTATACCGGTTTTGGTAATAATGTGACTAGTGCAAATAGAGATTTTAGTTTTGAGCGAGATGAATGTGAATTCACAATACGTGACAGTATTTCTTCTTCTCCTCTTTATGAATTTCAAGGGAATTAAGGTGGCTCTGCACCAATTTAGTTAGATGGATATGTATCAGGAGTTTATTGTGAGTTAGAAGAAATTCGAGTGGTTTTATGTGAAATACATTTTAGTAGTTTTAACTTGTACATATTGGTCTCCTCTTTTGTATTAGAGTTGGTTTTGTGGCTTAGCCTTTGTTCATTTCTTCTTTCTTTTTGCCATTTATTTTGATTAATATGTCTATTCTAACATAGCTAGAAACTGGAAATGAATAATTATTCTAGAAAATGAGAACTTCAACTCAGCCAAATATGTACTATATAGTTTAGCTTCATATCATCATTTGATCTAAACAAATCTTAGTTAAAATATTATTAATACTTGTTAAATCATCTCAAATAGATTTTAAGCACTACATAAGAACAACAAACAATAACAACAATATTTCATTGAAAAGTGTCAGTCTCGAAATAAGATGAGTTCAGGGGTTTCAATCCAGCAGCATCTGCAACCTTTGCAATGGCTTTTTCCGAATCATTCATACCTTTATGTGAGTTCAGGAGTTTCCGTTTTGAGGGTGTTGTTAAAGGATGGTTATGCGCTGGTTCAAATGACGTTACCGTGTAAAGACCTTTTTTGCAAATATTTATTTTCATACGTGCTTTGCAATCCGTTAGCATATCTAACGCAGGTTTGCGTTTCCGTGGTTTATCTCCTTTGGATCTATTTCTGTAACAACCTGCCTTACTACAAGTGAAAATTCGCATGGTATTGAATTTTGACTTATTTTTCCGGACATTGTCCTTTCGAATACTAAAACCAATGCGATACGCATACTTGTTATAGAAATCATAAGCTGCATCATCAGTTGGAAATTCCATACCAATCTCAGGTTGTTCAAGTTGACATTCTGCAAGGAAAAAAGAATCATGATTAAAGGAGATGCAATATATAGGGAATTTAGTATCTATGCTTAATATTTCTCTGGTTGGTGCTGTTGATTCCAAGAAGAAAAAAATACGATGGATGGTATCTGCCATAACTCATAACAATCTCATGTGAAGATCACAACTTGTTTGCAAGTTTCTAACTAATACTCACTAGCGAATTGTTAAACATAGATATAATAAGGCATATAAATCAGATAAACAAGAATATCACCTTGCTCAGGGAGATTAATGGAGGCTTGTTCAACTGAAATAGAATTAAATTGCGGCTGCATTGGTGTAAACGCTCTTGCAGCACATGGAGATGGCGAGGAGACATATTCCTCGTCGGATGCACAAACAAAGTGAGAAATTGACTCAATACTAATATCCGACATATCCACTGCGAAAGAATGTTGCGAAGGTCTGAGAGTAGAGGAGATTGCTATGAATGGAGGCGGAGGCAGGAAGTAGCGGAGGTTTGAGAGAAGAGGAGATTCGTAAGCTGAGAGAGGATTTTGCGATTTCAAAAATTGTAATATTTGGAAGAACATCATTTCCGCCATTGTTTTGCAGGATCTTGCTTCTTTCCAGAATTGCAGCAGAGAGGATTTCTTTCTAAAACTAATGGAACTTTCTGCTACTCTAAATGTAAGGGAGAGAGAGAGAGAGAGAGAGAGAGAAGAGAGAGAGAGAGAGAGTTGGTATAAACAGATGGAGTTAGAGTTAACGAATGGAATTGGGATTTTGGAGTTGACAGATTTGTTAGAGATAAAAAGGTTGATTATCATGATCTTTAATCGGACGGTGGGAGAGGTAATTGGGCACAACTTCTGCCCCCACGCTTGGGGGTATGATCCGCTCCCATTCTTTGTTTCTTATTCCACTGCATGTGTTCTCACCTTTCAATACCATCCTCTCCATTTCGTATAATATTTTCCACAAGCTGGATCCCTCTCCCTCTGAATCTATTTAGCACATAAAATGCATATTATTATTATTATTAATAGTTATTAATTCTCAAAGATTTTCTCTCACCATATTAAGCCACATCACCTTATAATTATGTCCATTGGATTACAAATCTAAGAGTTGATATTTTGACACATCTCACATAATCATGTCAATTGGATTAACAATTTTAAGGGTTGATTTTTTGACACATCTCATAATGTGCATATTATTATTATTATTATTATTATTATCATTATTGTTATTATTATTATTATTATTATTATTATTAGCCACATCATCTTATAATTATGTCCATTGGATTACATATCTAAAGATTGATATTTTGACACATCTCACCTAACCATGTCCATTGATTAACAAATTCAGGGGTTGATATATTTTGATACATCTCACATTTGTGCATCATATTATTATTATTATTATTATTATTATTATTATTATTATTATTATTTCTAAAAAATTTCCTTTATCTCATTAAGCCACATAAGCATCTGATATTGATCATTAGATTTGATCATCTAAAGGTCAAGATATAGCCATGTGAAACTCAAGATTCAAAAAAAAAAAAGATTCAATCCAAGTACATGTAAGGGTATATACGGGCAAGATTTTATCCGGCCGACCCGTATCTATATATCCGCAAACAAATTATATCTGAATCAAAATTACCCGTATCTGGCATAATACAAATACATATTCGGATATGGTACATATTTGATTGTCGATTTTGCTCCCGGATACAGATAATATATGTATATGGATAATCATATCGAAATCAAAATCAAAAATATCCGACCAGGTACGAATACTAATTAGGATAATTTTATTTAGATATATATACAGATTTGATTATCGATTTGACTCCGCATACAAATAAATATATGTATCCGGATAATTTGTTATTAAGATACTATCCGTTTTCGGGTATTTCTCTCTCTCTCTCTCTCTTCTCTCTCTCTCTCTCTCTCTCTCTCTCTCTCTCTCTCTATATATATATATATATATGAAGTTTTTCTAGCATATTCGGATATAGGTATTATCCATATCCATATTAATATTTTGTTGCTATTTCTATTACATGTTTCATAAATATTGTTATAATTTATTAACTTTGTTATGACAAATAATTAAGTGTTTTGAAAAATAATACAAATATTCGGAATGAATCAGTATTTGTATTTGTATCTAACAATATCCAAACATTGTTCATATCCTCTGTTTTCCACGTTCGTATCCGTATCATTAATATTTTGAATCTTTGTTGAGACTATGTAAATGATTTATTTGTACCAGAAACTATGTATTTACACACAAAACAATATATTAACACTGAAATCGGCACGAAAGTGGATATTATCAAAAAAATAATTTATTGACACTATAAAAATTATATTGATGCACAAAATGGTATATTCACAATAAAATTGGCACAAAAATACATATTAGCTTTTAGAAATCTACACTAACATTACAACAATAATATATCATAAAACAAAAACGTATGTTATGATTTGAAAAATGTATGTTTCTACTAAAAAATATGTAAAAACTTTATTCAAACAAAAAAAAATTATGCAGAAGTTCCATAACATAACATTCACTCAATGTCCAAAATTGTTTTGAGTCACTAAAAAATTATAAATAAATGAACTATTTTATATGATAAAGCACACTGAAAATAGTATAGACACACAAAAAAACATATTCACATTGGAAATAATATATTGACAAATAAAATGATACATTCACACTAAAAAATAGTATATTAACACACAAAATGATATATTAAAACTAAAAATAATATATTGACACATAAAATGGTATATTAAGAATGACAACGATACAAAAATGTCTATATTAACATTTAGGAATCTATATAAATACTAAAATATAGTATATTAGAATTAAAAATATACATTGACTTAAAAACATATGTTGACACTCAAATGTATGCATGTCACCCCAAAAGATATATTAACACTAAACATATTGTAATTAAGACTTTTATTATCATCTTGAGAGCAAGCCAAGCAAACAAATATAAATACAAAAAAATTGTCAAACTCGTAACAAATAAAGAGAATAAAAATATTATGTTGCATGACACATAATAATTGAGAACATATAGCAACAAAGATAACTCAGATATATAGTAAAGCACACAGTGTACCCTTTACATAATTAGATTCAAAATTATGCTATTACTATATTAAAAAGATTAACAGTACAAAATGCTGGCACTTCATCTCTTGAGCCGTCACATTCTTCCTCCATTCCTTTCCCAATCTCATTCACCTTGTTCTGCAACAATCAAAAAAAGTTTGAGAATTTAAAGAACTAATCAAGATCAAATTTAGAAATTACATGATAAAATTACTCTTTTGGCATTAGATATATGTACTAACCGGCTAAATAGATTCAAAGCATGGGAGAGGGATGCCTTTGCCTTATAAATCTGAAATTACCAGCCCTACCAGTGAAAAAAAGAAGTGCCAGTTAAGAGACAGTTGAGAGCTAACCAGTATACTATTGGTACAAAATTGAGCGTTAAAAATAAGGGAAAATAGTGCAATCATACCATTAGAGAGAGGATAGGAGAGAAATTACGTGTTTCAGTCGAAATTAAGGCTCGTAAGAGTGACAACAGATAGAAACGAGAGGAGTGAAAGCTGCAAGAATCGATCATACCTTGAAAGATCAAATAACATCGTGACTATTCTATCGTAACTGTTCTAGGGGAGGTTAACCCTAGCTACAGGAGAAACATCGTCGGACGGCCGGAGGAGAAGGTGACTGACATGAGCGTGACAGGATAGTGAGAGGGAAGTGAAAGAAAACGCGTAATCAGATATGAACAGCGAAATTAAAAATTTACCCGTTTTCTAGCTGAGGATCCGTGTATTATCAATCAAATCTGAAAAATAAATCTTATTTATACCTCGGATTCGACTAATCCAGTTTGTAGGGCTTCGCGATTCGTTTCCAAATGATCTTCCTGCGTCTCTTGCGGATCTGATCACGAAAGGCGCTACGACTCCGGCACCGCCCTCTACATGTATCCACACGCGACTAACTCGTTGGAGGAGAAACCGAGATTACTAGATCCGGTTTCTCTCTCTCTCTCTCTCTCTCTCTCAATAAGACGGCTAGGATGTGATTTGAATCTTCTGACCTAATCAGACGAACCATTCATGTATTTATAGTATCTAATACTCACACTTCTTCACCTTCCTTTTGATTTTCTGTGTCCAACCGAGTTAGTTATGTTTGTATGCGACCATGTAGGTTCATTTAATATTGACAATAAACTTCAAGTTTATAAATCATAAGTAGCATCTAGTACGACGTTACGATTACTCAAATTAAATGAATTACACGTGATCATAACCTATTGATCATAAGGCATGATTTTATGTCATCCTTATTATAATCAATTCTCTTTCCTGAATTATAATTAGATTGAATAAATTAAAAGACATTAACAACACATGCTAATTCTTTCATACACGGCCGTGTGTTTTCCTTCAGTCTCATTTGATCAGGGGCCCATGAGATATCTCTCTTGTATCCGAGAGTAACAAATTATATCTTGATCATTCACATTCTAATTCATGGTTTACTAAATACCCGATCATAACTTTTATAATTATATGGTTAAAGACAACGTTTAACTATGGCAAAGTATAAATATATACATGCAAGAATCAATGATGACCTCAAGTCAAATGACTACTCATACATTAGATGATTAGAAAACACTAATGACATATACCATGTATATTCTCATAGTGGGTCGATTCCATATATATTATCCAATATATATTTATATTAATGAATTGATATCTAATATTCATGATCAGTAAGACGTGATCATCATCTAAATAACATACTAGTAACTATATATATGATTTGAGATTTTCAAATATGTTTGTCTTACAAACATCTCATATATGACTAGAGATAATTTAGAATTGTATTCACTTTGCTTTACGATTTTACTATCAAGAATCACATATTATGATGACGTATAACGGACATACATATTCATGGTTAATTAATAATCTAACAACCTTTACGCACAATTATTATATGAAAAAATGTATGAGATAAAACATCTAATACAAGAATATAATGTCTAATACATAATTTGTTTCCCACACAGCAAAACAGTTTGATCTAGGACATTATTACTTTCAAGAAGAGGAACCGGATAGCTAGAGGAAAGAGAGAGAAGGGATGAAAGTAACCTTATGACTGAAATTACATTCTTACCCTTTCTTATCATTTTCTTTTTATAATCAGTGGGAGTTGAGATACAACATCAGCCGTCCGATTAAGATAAACGCTTTCAATAATAACAGTCCATTAGGGGCTCCGGCAACATATAAAAATTCTTTCGGCGGAATGTGTGATGAGGTGATGAGCGATTTAAGTATTTTTCAGCCTCATCATGATTTACAAAACATATATTACAAATTTTATTATTATAAAAATGATTTAAGTCACATACATTATCAAATTATCAATAGAAAACAATAAAAGATACTCCAGAACTCCCCCATCCAATCAGATTTGTGCCCCCAAAAACCAATTATTTACATTACATACTATAAGATAAGATTCTTTTATTTTATCAATTTCTAATACATTAGTAACACCGCCTAATTAATTAAAACTACAAAAATTCAACCCTCCGAGCCGACTCCATCAAGCCAAGAAACAACATGTTCAATACCGGGTCTCAACCTCGGATCGGAGTTCACACACTTGCACGCAATTTCAAGCACACTCAAGAGCTCTCTCTCATACAACTTCCCCCAAATCCCCGAATCAAAAACCATCTCTTCCTTCTTCTCTCTCCTCATTTGCCCGACCCAAGAAACCAAATCCCGACTCCCTTTTGCTCTGGTAATATCCACGGGTCTCAAACCCGTCAAGAGCTCCAACAAAACAACCCCAAAACTAAACACATCTCCTTTTAGGGTCGCCATTAAAGCTTGACTATACTCAGGCGGAATATACCCTAAAGTCCCGACTAAATCAGTTGTCACATGAGTCGCATAAGGGTTCATAAATCTAGAAAGCCCAAAATCCGCTAAATGGGCATCAAACTTTTCGTCCAATAAAATATTACTTGACTTCACATCACGGTGCACTATATTAGGATCACAAGACTTGTGCAAATAACACAACCCCTTTGCGGATCCTTGCGCGATTTTAAGCCTAATGGGCCATTTTAAATGGGACCCACTATCTTGTCTCTCATGCAACCAATAGTCTAGACTCCCATTTTCCATGTACGAATATATTAACAATCGATCCGGCCCGCATTTACAATATCCTTTAAGAGAGACTAAATTTGGGTGTTGGGCCCTTGAAAGAGATTCTACTTCCGCGCGGAATTCTCTATCCATCTGGCCGCAGTCGCCTGACAGGCGTTTTACTGCGACTTTAGAACCGTCGTTCAAAAACGCCTTGTAAACCAATCCAAATCCCCCACATCCAATAATGTTTGCTTGGTCAAAATTATTGGTGGATTTCAAAAGGTCGTGTATGGTCATGTCTTTCATGTCCGAATTTTCAAAGAAAATAACAGGTTTCGAATCTGGGTTGGGCGACCCATCTGACCCGTTATCTGTTTCATGCAAATCGAAATGATTTCTAGCTTCTCTTCTTGACATGTGAAGTACAACAATTGCTAAGAGAAAAAAGATACCAATGCCTAGAGTTAATATAACTCCAAGTATACTTCCCCTTTTGATATTACTGTTATTATTTCTCAAACTTGGTTGGAATAAATCGGGATTATTAGATTCTTGCACATAAGTCGAATTGCATTTACCGGAACCAAGTTTGCATAAATTAGGGTTTCCTTCATAACTTGAATTTGAAAAACTAAAAAATTGACCTCCTGTTGGTATTTCCCCCTCTAAATGATTATGTGCAACACTAAACTTAGACAAAAATGTAAGCTCGCTTAACGAAGCGGGTATAGATCCGTTAAGCTGATTAAAAGAAAGATCCAAAACCTCCAAATTTTCCATCTTAGATAGGGTTTCGGGTATACAACCCATTAACCCATTATTGCTCAAATCCAAAACATGAAGTGATTTTAAATCCCCAAATTGGCTCCAAATCGACCCGTTTAGCCCATTATTATTCAAATACAAAGAAGGGGGGAAACTCGACATTTGGTTGTATTGCAACCCATTTGAACCTTTATTTCTTTTCACATATAAAGGCAACCCAAAATAAGTCATGTTGGATGAAATTTTTCCCGAAACAAGGCTTTTCAATCGGGTCAATTCTTTAGGAATTTCGCCCGAAAGAGAATTATTTGATATATCCAAATAGGTCAAATAATCCAACTCGCCAATCCAACTCGGTATTATACCGCTTAATTTATTCCAAGACAAATCCAAAACCTCTAATCTCTTACATTGGGCTAACGAACCGGGTATAGAACCCGTTAAGCCACAATTACCCAAAGCTAGTATTTCCAAATTATCAAAACCCAAGAATCCAAATCCCGGTATTTCTTCTCCATGGAAATTCTTGGTTAATATAAGTGTGGTTAATTTCTTGCAATTTTGTAGTATATTTAATGCACCCGATATGTTGTGAATGCTATTGTTTGATAGAGAGAGGAGAGAGAGAGAAGAGAAATTTGAAAATCCGTCGGGTATTTGACCCTTAAACCCGTTTTTGGCCAAGCTAAGAGTTTTTAGGGTTTTGCAAGAGGAGAGAGATGGCGGTAAAGGACCTGACAAGTGATTGGTTGCAAGATCAAGAGATTCTAAGAAGGGCATTTTGGTAAAATCAACTTCGACCTGACCTGTCAAGGAATTGTTGCGTAAATTCAATTCCTTGATTTGGATTAAGCTGGAAAGAGAAGAAGGAAGCGGACCAGAGAGAGAATTTGAATGCACGATTAATTGTTCGAGATTTGTGAGATTTTGAAAAACATCAGGGACCAAACCAGAAAAGCGATTCAACGAAATGTCGAAAAATTTGAGGGGAGAAATCAACCCTAATTTATAACTGATATTTCCAGAGAAATTATTGCATGAGAGAGAGAGCTTTTCGAGCGAAATGAAATCAAAGAGAGAGACCGGGATTTCACCTGATATATAATTCGAATTGAGATAATACTCTGTTACTGTTTTGTTGCAAAGAACGGGTCTTTGAGTCGGTAATTGACCTGTTAATCCATTAAGGGACAAATCCAGTACTTGTATTGCTGGAGATCCGAGACAGAGGTCAGGCCCAACTTGACCAGAGAGAGAATTATTACTCGCATTGAAATAAACTAAATTTGGGAGAGTGATTAGATTGATGAGAGATCCATTGAACGAATTTGAAGAGAGATTTGCTGAAATTAGGGATGGAATTTGAGTAAGGAATTCAATTGGACCAAAAAGATAGTTGAAGCTCATGTCGAGCGACTGGAGGAATGTGAGGTTAGAGAGAGAAGGCGAGATGGGGCCTGTGAGGTTTCGGTTAGAGAGAGAAAGAGCGGTGACACGGAGCTCTCCGGTTGTGGGATCAACTATAGAGCAGGTAATGCCGTTCCATTCACAACAGGAAGATGGGTCAGACCATGATGAGAGATTCGAATTGGAGGTTAGGTTTGAAGAGAAATCTTTTAGAGAGAGGAGGTCTGAGGGGTGGCAAGGTGTTGGATGAACTGAGTGGAGAAGAGTGAGAACGAGAGTACATTGTACAAACAAGAAGAGGGTACTATAGAGTTGAGAAGAAGGCATTTTGTTGCTATTGACCCAACAAGGATCAAAAGGAGTATGTTTTGGTGATCAAAAAGGGTTGAAAGAGATGACCCATTTATCCAAAATTAGAGAGAGAGAGAGAGAGAGAGAGAGAGAGAGAGAGAGAGAGAGAGCTTACTAACAAGTGAGATAAAGAGGGAGGAATTGAAGGAGAAGCAAAGGGAAATTTTGAGCAAAGATCGAGAGACCAAACCTCTTCTCCATATCTCTTCTACCTTCTTCTTCTCTCAGTTCGTAATTAATCCTACATTGGGTTGGTTTGTTTAATTTCTCATTATTTGGGGAAGTGGGAAAGGGGGAGGCGAAGAGAAGTCTAAACCACAAACTCCAAAGAAGGAATGGGGGAGTGTGAGAGACTGAGCAGAGTGAAATTAGTTGTTTGTTTCTCTCGATGTGATTTTAATAAATGAGAGGGAAGAAGGAAGAGAAGCAGAAAGGTGGTCAGCAGAGGATGATGGAGGGTTATAATTGATGTTAATAGCCGGTTTACTATTTAATGTTTACACTACTAAGCCATTAGAACTTTTTTTAAGTGAATGCAGGGAAAATTATATTAATAATTATTGTTTTGTTGTGTAAAATGATAGAGAAAATAATTATTGAATCTGTTGTGTTACAGTGTCATCGTGCTCTATCAGGTCATTTTAATTTTTAGGTGAATTCACTAATTCGTTTACTAACTTTCTTCCTGATTCACTAACTCATTTATTAAATTTCTTATTGATTTACTAAATCTTTATTTTATTAATTTTTTTCACTAACATTTATAAAAGTATAAATTCATACATATGATCATAAAAGCAATCTTATGTTCCATAAAAATATCCATGCTCATTGCAATATAATTTCATTGTAAAAAAAATAAAAAAATATACACAAATATTATCTATGCTTTCTTTAAGTTTTTCTTTCATTCATTCCTAAACTTTAAATCTTATAAGATCAAAAAATATATTTTCCTACCTTTTACTTATACTATCTCAAATTTTATGATGTATATATATTACTAAATCATTTTATTTTTACAATATATTAAAACATACAAAAACATAAAAAGTAATTCTAAAATGTGTTAATGTTCAATCCATTGGGTTGAACATAAAAAAAATGTGTTGAATGTGTTGCATTGCACCATGTCCATCGTAGAAATGATGAAGAAAATAGATAAAGGCTGAGTTTTTCCTGAAACTTGGGTTTTTCCTGTTTGCTTTTGCGTTTGGACTTTCCTTACTGTACTCATGACCCATCTCAGATCCTCTATATCTAAAGTTCTTTGTATTCTCTGCAGCAATACTCTGGACTTAAAACACAAATCATAAAACAAACACCTATCATTCTGGTAAAGCCAAAGAATGTGGGGCCGACAAGTCAGTGACTTGTTACACAGACAACAGTGTATAGACTGAGAACAAAACAACCTGTGTGCAACGTGGTGCTGCTTTGCTTCTCCTCACAGGATTCTCACGTTCCCATTCATTTCAAATAGTGCTGCTAAACACACCCCCACATTGACCAACTCAACTAGACCCCTCAAATATTGGTCCAAATTTGTTACAAGCTTTGAAACAAATTACATAGTCAACTCAAAAAAAAAAAAAATAAATAATGAAGGCCAGAGCTTCAAGAAATATTAACAAAATTTTATCAATTATTAAAAAAATGGCAATATGATGAGAAAGGGATTTCATATTTGTACCTAGTCGTTTACAAACTTTTATCTATAATGCATATTATCACGAATTCGATAATATCATTTCCATACACTCATTCATAATCATATATATATATATATATATATGTGACCCTACAATTGTATATTTTAGAACATAAATAGCAACTAATGACTAATGCGTATACGAAATATTATGTGAATGAATATGTTTCATGTGCTTGTAGCTCTCCATTGTCACAAGTCAAACTTATATGAGTGCAAATTGGAAAATATAAACAATTCCGACCATTTCAATATTTTATGATGAATGTTTGCAAAGAGTAATTGGTGGAGCATATCAGTATTTGGTTGGGGCTTGTAAAGCATTAATTGCACTGAGTTTCTAATTAAATAACTAAATCTTTCAACCAAAAAAAAAACTTAGGTAAACATAACTATTGAACCGCCCGGTTTAACTGAACCGGGAAGCGAGATTCCGTAGAAGTTGAGCATTCGTCGCGGAGAGCTTTGGCATTGAGCGCATACAACGGTTGGAATTTTTGTTCCTCTCAAGTCTCACCATTATTGGACATATCCATAGTTCATCTTCACAAAACTCACAACTTTTACATTGAATTTTTTTTTTCTATAATTTATATCTCTATGGCAAGAAAATGTTTATTTGGTGAATGTTTTCTTTTTTTAGGCAAAGTTTGAGGGGGTGAATGTTACATAAATGAAAACTGACTTGAGGAGAGCGACCTCGAATCTACCAAATTGTTAAGTGATTTATTTTACAAGTTCAAAAATTATAAACTAACAACTTGCTGAAAATTATTCTTTTTACTTCTTTTAACCAAGAAAAAAAATATGAATGCATGTTTGTTGTTTTGTAATTATAGTGATCATCCAACATCACCTCTCTAGTGTTTTGTACAGACTGGAGAGAGTGTAAAAGAGGTTATTATAGCCTTCATGTCTGCAGTTTTGATTTGAATAGAAAAGAGAGAAGAGTAAACGAGAGTCAACTGCTTTGCGTGCCCTTTGCATCATTTGCATGTGCATCTCTTTTTTCTTTGTGCATGATCCAAAAATATGAATATAGTCAACATATTGTACTATAGTTTCTTTTGGACAAAAGGCTATGTATTTCAAATTATTATGTTGACAAAAGGCTATATATCTCAATTATTATTTGCATGCTACATTACATATAATTAATGAAGATAATTAAGGAAACACAGGGGTACAAATATTATGGAGAGAAATATTCCACATATTGATAAATTTTACTGTCATAGAATCGTTTGGACTGCCAAACACACTCCACAAAACTGAGACAGCAGAAAAATCTTTAGACAAGATTTCATTTAATTCTGAATTAATATCATCTCATTTAACTCATTAACTCATCATCTAATACTCACATAATTATTCATTATTAGCATATTATATAGTTTATCCCAATTTATAAATAAAGTTTTTTCTTTATATTTTACTTATTATTTATTTATTTATTTATTTTCTTTTTGACAAAAGATTCTCATGTAAATACAAAACACAATCCATCTAGCCCAACAATAAGAAAAGAAACTACATTTGGCCCAGTAAAAAGAGGACAAGGGCATTTAGTCTAAAGCCCATTTTTCAAATATATATGCACAGCACAAAAAGGAAACTAAAGAACTATGCCAAAAACGAACACGATACATAGAGAGGGAAGCCAATCTTCTCTCACTCACTCGGTTGGAAACTTGGATTGATTTATTGAATGGAGAGAATAGATGAGAGGTTTTTTCTTAATTTTCTTTTCTTTTTTCTTTTGGTTACAATTTTAGTGGATCATGAGTCGGTTACCACCCCTCAATCTCATTCTTTATTTGTAGTTATTTTTATGGCATCCTTTCATGGCACCCTAAATACAACCATTCATTTACACTCATACAAAATACCTATTCAAGGCACCTAATTGTTATAGGCCAAGGGACTTATTACAAACACAATATAAAATACAAACTAATTTAAATTAACTTATTAATTTATAAAAGCATTAATTTTAATACTCCCCCTTAATGCTTTTACTCGCCATCCCCATTAATTCTCGGAAGCGAATAAACTTCTCGCTTGGAAGTGCTTTCGTGAAGATATCCGCCAACTGATCGTCAGTCTTGATATGCTTGACAAGAACTTCATCATCTTCAACCACCTCTCGAATAAAATGATGTTTGAGCTTGATATGCTTTGTGCGGCTATGGAAGACGGAATCCTTTGACATAGCTATCGCGGAATTGTTATCACAGAAGAGAACGGTCGCATTGACTTGTTTCTCCCCCATGTCTTCTAACACCTTCCTCAACCAAGTAATTTGTCGTGCGGCTTCGTTTGCAGACACATACTCCGCTTCCGCGGTGGATAGCGCCACTCTCTCTTGCTTCTTTGAAGCCCATGAGAATATTCCCGATCCTATAGTGAATGCATAACCGGATGTGCTTCTCAAATTATCCGCACTACCGGCCCAATCACTATCACAAAATCCAAACAATTCTATTTTTCTTTTTTTATTCTTCTCGTACATGAGCCCGAAATCTTGCGTACCTTGAATATAGCGCAACACCCTCTTTGCTACACCCATATGAAATCTACTCGGTCGATTCATAAACCGAGATAATAAACCCGACGCATACATAATATCGGGTTTTGTAATGGCGAGATATAATAAGCTTCCAACTAAGCTTCTATATACCGATTCATCGACATCACCACTACCATCTTCTTTTGTCAATTTTTCACCCACCAATAACGGTGTCATCACCGGATTGTAATTCTCCATTTTGAATTTAGAGAGAATACTTTGAGCATACTTCTTTTGAGAAATAAAAACGCCATCTTTGCTTTGATCAATTTCAATACCCAAAAAATAATGAAGTAACCCCAAATCATTCATCTCGTATTTTTTTCAACATCTCATTCTTAAATTCTTGCACAATTCCTTCATCACTTCCGGTAACGATTAAATCATCAACATAAAGAGAAACGATAATCATACCGTTTTTGTCTTTCTTGATGTAGAGGGTCGGCTCACTTGGGCTTCTTTTGAATCCTTTGTTGGTGAAGTACAAATCAATATTGCTATACCATGCACGGAGTGCTTGCTTCAACCCGTACAACGCTTTCTTCAATTTGTACACCTTATCTTCTTTTCCTTCAACCACAAACCCTTGCGGTTGCTCCACATATACTTCTTCTTTTAATACTCCGTTTAGAAAAGCGGATTTTACATCAAGTTGGTATAGTTTCCAATCTTTTTGTGCCGCCAAGGCAATCAACAACCTAATAGTTTCATGCCTCGCAACCGATGCAAATGTCTCTTGATAGTCGGCACCCGGTTTTTGTGCATATCCTTTCGCAACTAATCTTGCCTTGTATTTTTGAACGGATCCATCCGGATTTGTTTTTGTTTTATAAATCCATTTTAACCCGATTACACTCTTCTCTTTTGGTGTTTCAACCAACTCCCAAGTCTCATTTTTCTCAATCATTTTTATTTCTTCTTCCGCCGCATTTCTCCAAACTTCTTCTTTTACCGCTTGCTCAAAACATTCCGGTTCGACAACACAAAAGTTACAATTTAAATAAATATCATTTATATTTCTAAATCTTTGATTCTTTACCAGTGGTGTTGAACTTGGCATAGAGGAACTCGACCCATCATTAGTCGGAGGAGATTGCGGTACTTCCTCTTCTTCATCATTATTTTTATTTTCATCTTCGGCTTCTTCTACGTCGTTTTCTTCTTCATGTACCGGCAATATCGGTACGTTTCCTTTCCAAGCCCACTTTTCCTTCTCATTAAAAATCACATCTCGACTTGTGATTGATTTATTTCTTTTTAGACTAAATAGTTTATAACCCTTTGATTGAGAACTATAACCGATAAAAATATATTTCTTGGCTTTTTCTTCAAGTTTATGTCTCATTTCCTTCGGGATATGCGAATAGCAAACGGATCCGAAAATTCGCAAGTGATTCACGGATGGTTTTCTTCCACCCGACCACACTTCAAATGGGGTTTTATCTTTGACCGCTTTTGTGGGACACCGATTTAACAAGTAAACCGCCGTGTTCACCGCATCGGCCCAAAATTTTGTTGGAACGCCCTTTTCATTTAACATCGCTCAACACATCTCCATTATTGTTCTATTTTTTCTTTCGGCAACACCGTTTTGCTCCGGTATATAACCCACGGTTAATTGTCTTTCAAGACCGATATTTTCACAAAATTTCACAAATTCTTTCGAGTTATATTCACCGCCTCTATCACTTCTTACTTTTTTAATCAACCGGCCACTTTGCCGCTCAACCATAATTTGAAATTTTTTGAAAATATTAAATACCTCGGATTTTTGTCTCATGAAATAAATCCAACACATTCGCGAGTAATCATCGATGAAGGTGATGAAATATCGGTTACCGCCTTCTGAAGTTGTCTTCATTGGCCCGCACACATCGGTATGCACAAGCTCCAACAGTTTCATGGCTCTCCACGCCCTTTCTTTAGGGAATGGTTCTCGGTGAATTTTACCGAGTGCACACGCTTCACACACATCACCCTTATCTTGTATGTTCGGTAATCCGTACACAATATTTTTCTTACTCAAATATTTTAAACTTTCAAAATTCACATGACCAAGCCTTTTATGTCATAACCATGATATATCTTCAACACGGCCTTCAACGCCGCGTGTTTGAAAATATTTAGAATAAGAGGAAAATTGCGATTTTTCTCCATTTTAATATTCGCAATTAATTTACTTCTATTTTTAGGCCTATCGTAAAGTTTGCAAAACTCACCCTCAAAATGAACCGCATGACCGTGCTCAATCAATTGCCCAACACTCAATAAATTTTGCGCCAACTCCGGAACAAACAATACATCACCCACTAACAAACGACCTCTCCTTGTTTCAATAGCGATTGTGCCTTTTCCCTTCGATTGAACAACCGCACCATTACCCATTGTAATTTGAGTGATGACGGTTGTATCAATTTTGCTAAATACCGATTCGTTTCCGGTCATATGGTTGCTACATCCGCTATCAACATACCACACTTCTTCTTTTTGCTCTAGGGCCGCATGACATGCAATAAAGGTATGTTCCACACCGTTTTTTCCTACGGTGTAATTGGCTTGCTCGTTGGTTTTATTTCGGCAATCCTTTTTTAGATGACCGAATTTCTTGCAATTATAGCATTGGGGTTTTCCTTTATACCAACAATCTTTTTCGAAATGAGAGGAATTTTTGTAATTATTACACCACTTTTGATTATTTCCTCTTTTCCCTTTACCATTTTTACCGCCACGAGATGATTCTCCCTTCACCGTATTTTGGTTTGACGATTCGGTTATGGTGATTTTCGATTGGAATGCGCTCTCAAAAGATTGCTCGGTATCTCTATTTATCCTTTGGTCATATCTTTCTAATGAACCCATTAGATTATGTACATTAAGGGTTGAGATATCTTGAGTGTTCTTCAATGATCGAGGCCATGTTGTCATATTTTGCCGATACGCTAATGAGAATTTTTTCACAAACCGACTTTTCGGAAAACTTCTCACCCAAACTTCTTATTTTGTTTACCAACTCCATAATTTTAGAGAAGAAATCCGTTAGCATCTCATTATCTTTCATCTTCAAATTTTGAAGATCCCTTTTGACGGTCAAGAGTTTAACCGTTCATACCTTCTCGTTTCCTTGAAATCTTTTTTGTAGGATTTCTCATGCTTTTTTTACGCTTTTCGCCTCGATTATTCTCGGAAATATTTTTTCCGAAATCGCTTGTTGTAACAAGAATAACACCTTTGCATTTTTCTTCTTCTTTCCTTTCATCTCCGTTTTCAATTCTAGCCTTATCTTTTTAGCCGCGTCCGTCTCTTTTTCCGACGGTGTTACCGCCTCCACGTCTTCATACCCCTCTTCAACTATTTCCCATAAATCTTGAGAAATTAGAAGCGTCTTCATCTTAATACTCCAATAATCGTAATTCTCTCCATCAAAAATGAGTTGTGAAGAATTTGGAAGCCCAAATACACCGTCTTGGGTTGTCATGGTGATCTCCTTCTACTTCTTCTACTAAACTCAAAACACTGTGGCTCTGATGCCAATTTGTTGGAAACTTGGATTGATTTATTGAATTGAGAGAATAGATGAGAGGTTTTTTCTTAATTTTCTTTTCTTTTTTTCTTTTGGTTGCAATTTTAGTGGATCATAAGTCAGTTACCACCCCTCAATCTCATCTTCTATTTGTAGTTATTTTTATGGCACCCTTTCATGGCACCTCAAAATACACTTATTCATTTACACTCATATAAAACACCTATTCAAGACACCTAATTGTTATGGACTAATGGCCTTATTACAAACACAATATAAAATATAAACTAATTTAAATTAACTTATTAATTTATAAAAGCATTAATTTTAATACACTCCAACTCAAAATACGAGCTCAAATCCATGGCGACCTCTCTTTCTACACTCTCTCATCACCTCTCTATCCACCCAATTCCCTCTCCTTCGTTTTCTCTCCTAATTTTCTCCTCCCCTTCCCTCTCCCTCACCAAAATCCACTGCTCTCCACCAGAAGCGGAGGATAATAATGATACTTTCTCGGAAGAAGAAGAAGAAGATGAAACGGAGAGTGAAGTTTTCCTGGACGAAGAAGGAAATGAGGTTGTGTGGGACGTTGCGAAGCTCCTCCAATTCATCGAACAAGAACAAGGTGAAGGAGATTCAGACCTTAGCGCAACGGACATTCTCGAATTCCTCAAGAAGAAAGAAGCGTATGGAGAAATAGATGATGAATTCCTCAACCAGTTCATCAAAACCAAAGACTCCGACGAATCATACCAAGAAGAAGACTCATAAACAGAAGACGAAAACTCATAACTTTTACATTGAATTTTTTTTCTTTATTAGCATGACAAAACTCATAACTTTTATATTTATTTATTTTCTATAATTGCTATGCAAGAAAATGTTTATTGGGTGAGTGTATTTCTTTTTTTTAGGCAAAACTTGAGGAGGTGAATGTATTTCTTTTTGTTCATGTATTTCAGCAATTGTTAATTTATGTTACAAGTTCAAAAATTATAAACTAATAACTTCTTGAAAATTATTCATTTAACTTCTTTTAACCAACAAAAAAAATGCATGTTTTTATTGTTTTGTAATTATAGAGTGATCACCCAACAGCACCTCTGTAGTGTTTTGTACAGACTGGAAAGGGCTGTAAAAGAGGTTATTATAGCCTTTATTTTTGCTGTTTTGATTTGAACAGAAGAGAGAAGAGTAATTAACTTTGCGTGCTCTTTGAATCATTTGCATGTGCATCTCTCTTTTTTTTGTGCATGATCAACACATTATACTATAGTTTCTTTTGAATAAAAAGCTATATATTTCAAATTGTTATTTGCATGTTACACTATATATAATTAATGAGATTAACACAGAATTACAAAGATAATAACGAGAAATATTCCACATATTGATAAATTTTACTGTCATAGTATTGTT
Organism: Juncus inflexus; assembly: GCA_024447665.1. Classification (NCBI taxonomy): domain Eukaryota; kingdom Viridiplantae; phylum Streptophyta; class Magnoliopsida; order Poales; family Juncaceae; genus Juncus; species Juncus inflexus. The sequence goes on from JAJHPC010000010.1 coordinate 5,689,770, forward strand.
TGGACTGCCAAACACGCTCCACAACTGACACAAGGAGAAAATCTTTAACAAGATTAATTCATTTAATCCTTAACCTAATAGTACCAACACCTTTCAGTTTCAGCCCTCTTCCTTGACCGCATCTTTATAGCCCACACAATTTTCAAACATTTTACATAATTAACAACAAAGAGAATCAATCATATTTATCATAAATTTGTATAACATAAAATCAATTTTTTCCTCCAAAATGAAGGCTGATCAGTAAGTCACATTACGCGCTCTGATTCTACTGCTGAAAACCATTTTGTCATCCAAGTATCTTTTATTAATCTAAAACATAATTAAATCATGGCAATATTATAAACACTGCAAATATTATATATGTAATTGATATGTAAATATTTCTTCATATTTCTCTTTTCTTTTTCTTTTTCGAGAAAAAGATTGTGAAATGAATCTAGCTTATCATGAATACACAGAGTTGAGGCCCTGACAGCCCAAAAGTAAGAAAAAAGTAATTTCAGCCCAAAAAAGGTGACGAGGTCACTTAATCAAAAACCCATTTTTCAAGGGTATATGCGCTAAACCAGCCAGGCAGACGAACGAAAAGACGATAGAGAAAGAGATAAGCCAATCTTCTCTCACTCTTTTAACGCAAAATACATACACTGCTGAGCTCAATCCATCCATGGCGACCTCTCTTTCTACGCTCTCCCATCGCCTCTCTATCCGCCCAAAACCTTTCCCATTCTCAATTCCCAACAGACCCAATTCCCTTTCCTTCCCGATTTTACCTTCCCCTTCGTTTTCTCTCCTAATTTTCCCCTCCCCTTTCCTCTCGCTGACCAAAATCCACTGCACTCCGCCAGAAGCAGAGGATAACGAAACTTTTTCAGAAGAAGAAGAAGAAGAAGAGGTCGACCCAATTTTCTTAGATGCTGAAGAAGCTGAAGAAGAGGAAGAAGAAGAAGAGGAAGAAGATGAAGAGGGAGAAATGGAGAGTGAAGCTTTCCTGGACGAAGAAGGAAATGAGGTTGAGTGGGACGTAGCGAAGCTCGTCCAATTCATGAAACAAGAACAAGGTGAAGGAGACTCAGAACCCAGCGAAACGGACATCCTCGAATTCCTCAAGAAGAAAGAATCCGATGGAGAAATAGACGAAGAATTCCTCAACCAATTCCTCATAACCAATGACTCCGATGAATCTTACGAAGAAACAGAAACAGAAGGCCAACAACCATCTCTCAGTTCAGAAGAAGCTGACGATGGCTTCACAGGTCCTCTGTTTGAGGACACTGAAGAAACAGAGGAGGAAGCAGCCATTGATTTCGAGCTCCTGTACGGGCCGGCATTCAGTGGCGTGAGCTATTTAGAGGGAAACGACGTGGACGAAATGGACTCGAAGCTCGAGAATGTTGTGGATGAGTATAACAATCTTGTCACCACAAAACCCGTCGATGATTTTGAGGAGCGGGTTCTTGAGGTATAAGGGAGGATCTGAAAATCGGGAATTGGATTCCCGGGATTCTGATTCCTGAATTTCTAATGGGGAAGCCATGAAAGGGGCCTGCATTATGATGAAATTGCTAAATGCTCCTTGCATTATTGTTGAAATGTCATAAAAGCTCCTATATTATTGCTGAAATTGCGAAAAAGCCCTTGCCTTTATTTCAAATGAGAGAGATAAGCTTCAAACCGTAGGAAGTGCTTTGCAATTTCGGCATAATGCAGGGGCTTTTACGCAATTTCAGCATAATTCATGGGCTTTAATGCAATTTCGGCATAATGAAGGGGCTTTTTGCAATTTCGGTATAATTCAGGGGCAATTTTGCAAATTTCCCACAACACAGGGACTTTTTCGCAAATTTCCCGCATCTAATTTCCCATTTTTCTATCAAATTCAGATTATATAAAAAAAACTGTTTCAAATCATTAGAGCACCGATGTACCGTCAGATATTTTTTCCGCAATCTCAACAATAATACATGTTCCTTTCCTTCTAATTTCCCACAACACAGGGCCTTTTCGCAAATTCCCCATATCACAAGGTCCTTTCCAAAAACTCCCATTTCTAATTTTCCTTTCTTTTTTTTTTTTGGGCAGTTGAGGAGCGTGACGAAGGTGGTAAAGGGAGGCAAGAACATGTCGTTCAGAGCGGTCGTGGCCATCGGCGACAAACAAGGCCATGTGGGAATCGGAGTCGGAAAAGCTTTGGAGGTTGCGGATGCGGTCGTCAAGGCGATTATTAACGGTAGAAGGAATATCGTTACCGTGCCGCTCACCAAGACCGGCACGTTCTACCACAAGTAAGTTGGTTGGTTGGTTGAAATGATTGATTGTTTTAATTTGTGTGTTTTGGATGGTTTAGTTTGGTCTTTGTGAAATGTCGTCACGGTGGTGGTGCTTACCGAGACCGCCACATTTGACCACGAGTAAGTCGGTTGGGTTTTGATATGGAGAGTTTACGATGAGTTTTTGGTAGTTTAGTTTTTGTTTTGTTTAAATTGGAAGGAGTTTTGGTTTGTTTTGGTGTGTGTATGGGGTTAAGTTTAGCATGGATGGAGCATGGTTGGATTCTTTTTATGGACTAAAATAGGGCTAACTAAGCTTTTTAACATTTTTTTATTATTCGGCATAAATAAAATATAAATGAGGATTACCAATTAAGACTTAGACAAATGAAAACATAATATTTGATGGCGTGTTAGTGTTATTATTATTTTTCGCTTTCTTATGCATTAGTTCTCATTTATTTATTGTTTTGGCCTAAAAATATTAAACATGAAAAACAATTAAGTATAAACATTCAACAATAGGCTAAAGTATATCTAAGAATATTCAAAAAAAGATAGGAAGTTTTTAAGAATTCCTCTGTACAATAAGATTAACTGATTAACGAAATTTTAACATTTGATGATGTCAGGGCGATAGGGAGGTACGGGGCGGCTGAGGTCATGCTGAAGCCAGCAGCACCGGGAAGCGGAGTGCAGGCCGGCGCGACCGTGAGAGCCATATTGGAATTGGCCGGAGTCCAAAATGCGTTGGGTAAGCAATTGGGGAGCGATAATGCGATGAACAACTCGAGAGCGACAATTGTTGCAACGCAGATGATGAGGTCCTGGAGTCAGGTTTCGCAGGAGCGTGGCGTCTCGATCGAGGAGATGTGGAAGTGATTTCGGATTTGGAATTTGGAGTTTTTGGTTTGAGGTTTGAGTGTTGTGTTTTGAGTTTGTATTGTTGATTGATTTTTTTTTTTTGGAATGTATGTTTTTTTTTCAAGTAGATATGGGTTTATGGCCGTCCAAAAACATTTTTATTTACATGTTTCTTTTTAAACAAGTTACAACCCTAGAATAAAGCTAGTGTTTTCTTTCATATTAGCCTCATCATTTTTCTTCTTCCAAATTAACAAGTTCATACATGATTCACATACTTTATCATCTTTTCTAAGTGTCGCAAACTTCATGTTAATGGCAATTTGCGACTAGCAAGTCAAATTTTACATCTTATTCTCATTAGTATATATTTTATCCTATATAATATACCTTACAGAAATATTTTTAGTTTATCATTTCGAGTTTAGATATATTTTGTGTAACGTTGTTATATCTTTCGAATGATTAATTATATTTTTTGAGTTTGGAAAATTGTATTGTTGATTATTTTATTTTCATGGAATGTATCTTTTGTAGTTATGAGCTTATTTATGACCTTGTACATTTCCTCTTGAAGTTTTTATTGTTTGGGCCTTATTTAGGCGTTCTAACATTCTATTTTCACAATTTCGCTCACAAACAATATTTTTATTTACAACACTAGAGTAAAGCTTAGTGTTTGCTTCCATTTAAGTCTTATCGTTCCAAATTAACAAGTCTATACATTAATCAAATACTTTATTATCTTCTAATTGTCGAAAGATTCTTGTTGATGGCGATTTGCGACTGGTAAGGCAAATTTTCGAATCACAAATACGAAAACATTATTAGCATGTTTAAACAAAACGCTCGAGCAATCAATTCGTATGGGTGGGACAATATTCAATATTTCTAAATTAAATCTTCAAAACAACCTGCACCGATACTTCTACATTAAATCTTCATAACCAGTAATAATTTTTGCGGAATAATTAGACATGATTGCTTACAACAAGGTTGGATCTAAAATAAAATAAATTTCATTGCATAGCAAGAAGTAACTATTACAACATTTCATTTTCTTTCAAGCCATACCATTAGAGAAGATTTACGGTGGTGGTCCGACACCTGATGGCGGTGGAATCGCTATATTAGAATGATGCACTAGTGGAGCTGGTGGTGAAAAGAATTCCGACTCATTAAGTATAACAGGAGGTTTTGGTGGTGGAGCTGCTGGTGGTGGCGGAGACGGGGCACAACTAGGCCTACGTGCTGAGATGGCAGAAGAACATGACACGATCAACAACAATATGAAAGGAACCATATTAGTTCTAGAGCTTTTGAGAGAAACCATTGGTGATGTGATGTTTTCCCTTTGTTGAGTTTTGACTTCAGAGAAAACATTGAGGGTTTTTTTATAATGGTTTCACTTTTATTTTAGGAATATGAATCCTGTTAATTAAGTGCGAGTTAATGATTCAAATATTCAATGAATGGAAATTAATTGTTTTGATTTAGTGGAAATGAATGAAACGTTGAATTAATAATTAATTTATTTGATTTAGCGGAAAATAATCCGAGTCAGATGAATTAATTTTGGGGATAGGTTCGTTTTGAGGATGTTTTATTCTGTTTTTGTGGGCCTTATTATATGGGCTTTCTATTAATTTTTTATTTGGGTATTACATTTTTTTTTTTTTTGAGATAATACGGGGGTAATTTTCATTAATCAATATCAAGTATAATACTATCATTGATTGATAGTAGGAAGCTTATTTTTTAGAAAATAAATGAAAATGGAAAAAAAATAAAAATTAAAAAACGGAAAAGTGAGTAGAATATGAAGTCCTCCATAGAATAGATGGTTGTCGGCTCTCGCCAACAAAAGAGAAAACAATGATTAAGGTTACATACCCTATAAATAAATAAGACACTTGGATCTTATTTGATGGGCTTATCAGTTTAACATTTTTTTTTCACTATCTCACTAACAACATTTTAGTCCTAGAATTTTTCCAAACTAACAAGTTTATACACACCAGACTCATATACCCTGGCATCCTGTTTAATTGTGAAAATTTTCAACTTATGCCTATTTGTGATCAGTAGGGCGAATTTTCAGTCCACAAAATTATTAGAATGTTTAAGAATATATATGTGATCAGTAAGTCCAATTTTAACAGCCCGAATAAATTGTCATATATAAGAAAATACCATTGAGCAATCAATTTTGGAGCGTATCAACTATCATGTGAGAAAATATTTAACAATTTTCAAAATTAAATGTCTAAGAGTACCAACAATTATTACAAATAAGTAGAAATTATTGCTTCTCATGAGGTTGGATTTACTATCTATAAAATTTTAATTCACTCTAATTTAAAACAGAGTTACTTTCGCCATAGACCAACACTCCACATATGATTGGTCATGAATCTTTAGTAATATTTGCTAATAAATTCTTCAATAAAAATTATACAAAAAAATAAAAAAAATATATATACAAAAAAACTTTTTGTTTGATTAAACATGCAAACAAAATATATCGCCACAACTTAACAATCGCAGCGCTCTTGCAAATACAAGAGTTTAAAGTGGCATTAGTGCACTTGTAGCATTACTTTGTATTTTTTTCATTATTTTTATCTATATGATTTAAGAAAAACCTAAAAAGTATTTAATACCTAATTATTAACATTAAAATGATTTCTTAACAATTATTAATAAACAAGAAGAGAGAAGGGCTAGTCTATTTCTAGAGACGCACACAAGCCCAATCAGAACCGAGTGCATTCAGCCGTCTTTCTCTCTCACCTTTCTTCATTGGCTTAATTCTTCACAATATCCTACAAACATTGGCACCCACAAGTCAGCCAATATAGTTCAATGGTCCATGTCCATTCAATTCGTGATTCATGAAAATATTTCTCACGTTTACCATCCCTTGCTGTTTTCCTTGTCTCCTCAAAAATTTGAAATCTTCTTCCTCAGTCAGAAATCTCTCTCAGATTCTCTCTCTCTCTCAATCTGACTGTATCAGAACCCTTCTCTATCCATATCACCGACCGTCCGTTTTGGTTCTCACTCCAAAGTCTGGAGTCTCAGCCACGTTGCTCGTTTACTCAATAGAAAGAGAGAAAGAAACGGCTTCTAGCTTGCTCTACAGAGAGAAAGAGAGAGAGCAAAGAGAGAAACTCCTCCGGCATTCCCGTACCAATACAACCAAATCCCTCATGCATTTCACCCTCTCCCCCTTCTTCTTTATATACCACCTCTCCCTCTCCATCTAAGCCATCCATTTCAAAAAGAAAAAAAGAATAAAGTTCCTTCTTTAAGGAGAAAAAGAGGGATACAAATGGTGGAGGAGAGGAGAGCTAGACAAGATGGGCCTCCATTGCAGTGTCCAAGATGTGGATCTCACAACACCAAGTTCTGTTATTACAACAACTACAACACCGCTCAGCCGCGACACTTCTGCCGTGGTTGCCAGCGGTACTGGACTCATGGCGGAGCTCTCAGGAATATTCCGGCCGGGGGAGCCGCCGGACGGAAGAGATCTCGCCGGAATGAAAATTCCACCTCTCCTGGACCTTCTTCTAAGTTGCCTAGAATTCACACTGATCAGGCGCCTGTTATTGAAGGATCTGTGTTGAGTGCGAGTTTGAATCCTCTTGCACCACCGTTGGGTTTAATGCCACCTCCACCGCCGCCGTTCTTCTACGGAGGTGATCATGGGATACCTGGACTAGGGTTTTCTGGCCCCATACCGACCCTTCAGCTGTTTAATAATCATGGTGTGAGCGTCAATGGCGGGTTTAGAGGATTTCATCCTTTTAATCCTCTTATGATGCCTCCGTTACCACTCTTGCATGGACTCAATATGCAGCAGCAAGTAGTTATTAATGGAGGTGATCTTGCTGGGTCCAGTAATGGTGGTAATAATGTGAGTAACAATGGTGCAAATGTAGGAGAAGGGAATCAAGATGGCCATGGCGATCAAGGCCTGTATGTGAATCAATTCTTGACTCGGTTTGGAAATGAAGGAGGAGCTGGAGAAGAAGCCAGAACAGCGTTCAACGATGGAAATACTGTGGCCAATCAGAATCAGCCTTGTCAGGCAACTTCTAGCAGTGTTACTAGTAGTAGTGGAGTTTCACCAGCTAAATTCATGTGAAATCACTGTTTATTTATCAACAGTGTCTTTTGTTTCTATCTTTTTTGTTATCCTTAGAGTAAATTGTGTTATGTGTGTTAAGTCTTTTCTCTATCTTTTTTGTTTCATCTAAAAAATAGAGTTAAGAGAGTTAAAGAAGGTGAATGGTCAGAGTGCTCTGTAATAAAAAGGGAAAAGAGAATTGGTAAAACTGAGCTCGTAGTTTCTTTTACTTTTTTTGTAAGAAATATCAGTTAATGAGTAGAAACAAAAGGTGTTTAAATTATGTTTCCTGTTATGCTTGTCTCTTCAATCTGCTACATGTAAGTGTCTACTTGTCTCTTCATTTTCTTCTGATAAATAGCTTCTTTATGCCAGAACATTGTTAATGTAATATCTCTCTTCTATTTCACCTTTTATTTTGTCATGCAGTGGCAGAGAGAGAGAGACACAACACACAAATATGATCATGATTATAACCAAACAAATAATTTCTATAAACTTTCTTTTAAAATAAGTTCATTTTATTTATGCTACAATAATGAAAAAAATCTAGAGAGATGAAAGGTAATTTGTTGGTTTCTCAGATTGAAACCCTGAGCAGAGAGCAGCACAGTTTCTGATCTGAGTCTGTTGCAGTGTCTCTTTCCCCCTCTTCATGCAAACATAGTAATCTATCGATAACTGAGCGAACATGAGCGTCTATAAATGCCCATGCACGCATGCACTATTCTCTCTCTCTCTCTCTCCTGTTTATTTTCTCGTCTTTTCATGAGTTCAATTTACATGGGTTTGGGCTCTGAGTCACAGCCGCTTTCTTCGCTTTTTTACAGTTTTACTACAATTGTACATGTGGTCTCTCTCTTTCTCTGCCTCACACTCGCTTTCTCTCTCTATAGAGAGTAGAGAGAGAGGGAGAGCTCTCTGTCAACAGTTTTAAGGAAGTGTGGATATCGAGAGGAGGAATTAATATCCGATGAATAAATGAGAGAAAAGTTGTACTTTAGAGAAGTTCTGATCTCATCTTTGCAAATTGAGGTTTGTTGTCTTGTATGTAGTGCTTTTTAGATGCTTGGCCAAATTTTGCATCTTGTTTGTGAAAGAGGTATGTTTTATTTCCTTCTATTATATTTGATTGATGTGGCATGGCAAGTTATGACTCGTGCCAAAATAGTTCACTATAAAAATTCTGTATGTTCTAAATGGCTAATTACAGATATAACATTTTTAGTTTGCACTTTGCAAACTTCAAAATGTTGGTTAAAGATGAATAGCTATGTTGTGAAAATACTTCAATTTGATGTATTTTTTTAAAAACATTTTAGTACCTTGTAAATCAATTTGATTGGATTGATAATCATCAAAGTAGTAAAAGAAGGTAAAATACAAAAAGTAGTAAAAGAAGGATCATTAGGATCCTTTTGGAAGGAAGATTATAAGGTGATGATAATTTTTTTAGTGATAAATGAGCTCTTCATTTTATAGTGGTGCTTTGTGAGATTTTAGGGGTAACAATTGATAAAGTGATGAATTAAAAAATCTTTTGTTATGATCAAAATACCCTAGTTATTATAATATGATTTAAAGGTAAGTGTTGATAAATTACATACAAATAATACATCATAACAATATAAACTTTACTAAGCTTAAATTTATTAATCTTACTAACTTAGAATAAATAGAATAAAATTATTAAATTAAATTTAAATTAAATCTAAAATTTAATTATTTTGTTTAATTCAAATATTAACCAATAAGCATATATTAGTATATAATTGTGTTAGTTATTATTTATTCACATGGATTAGTATATTATTCAATTAAAAATAATTAATAAAATATGAATTACTTGTGTATAATATTTTGAATCTTTTATCAATAACAGTAAATGACATATATTAATATATGTTATATATTAATCATAAGTGCTAATTAAGTTCATACATTAATTAAATATTAGCATACAATTACTTAATAATTTGTGTTAAAATATGCTAAGATATTAATTAATTATGTAATACTTATTTATTAGAATATTATTTTAGTAATAGTTAATGGTTTGTATATTAATTAATATATCCAATGAATCAATAATCAACAAATTAACAAATTAATTATTATGTAAATAAATTGTTAGCATACATTAATTGGAAGAATAACACAAGGGTAATTTGATAAAATATGGGGAATGACATGGAAATAGCATATGACCACTCAACCAAAGGGGTTATTCGGTTTTTTATTAAAATACAATCTAAAATTGTTGGGCCTTGGTAATTCAAAAAGCAAAAATTAACTCATGCATCGGCCTGTAGCCATGACAAATCAATAGCAACAGAACAAGTTTGACATGCCTATGTAAACCGGTGCCTTCCAAATGATAATTCGAAATATAATATATCAAGAAACGATACTTAGATTTTTTATTGATTTATTTAGTTTGCAATAACGAATATGTTTTGGTTCAATTTTTTAGAAGATTTCAGAAGAAGGTTCAGTATATCTTTTCAAAATGATTTTTTCTTCTTAACTATACACAAGAACACAATTTGGAGTACTGCAACTTGAAATTTTGATACAACATCATCCATAAACTCGATACAACAAACGTAACATAACATAAATTAATATTTCACATCACCACCAAAATTGCGACGCTCCACTCGCACAAACAAACCCACAAAATACTACGAATACCAATACCACCCCAATTTTACAAATAAACCCCTATTTCGTAACAAATTTCGCCAAAAGCCCAAAATGATCACTCGGCAAAACCGGCAACTCAATCCTCTTTACTTCCCCTCTCACCTTCTTCTCCTTAAAATAACTCAACTCCTCAATCTTCTCTTTCCCAATCATCTCAATCTCAACCGCATCGAAATCCGCGCTCCTACACAAAACCCTATCCAACCGTTTCCTCAAACTCCTATTCCCACTCAACATTTCATTCATTTTCGTATCGTAACTAAACCCCTCTTCATTACTCCTAAGTTTGGCCCACACATCAAACCACTCATCATTACCATTATTTCCATTATTTTTATTATTTAAGGGAAACGGGCCGTCGGATTTATCGTCCCAATTCATATCGCCAGCGAAAATAATGTTAGTATTATTTGAGGGAGTTTCTGTTTCTCTCTCTAGAAGGTTGAGAGAGAGTTTGGCTTGCTCGATTCGTTCTTTTGAGTACATTTGATTCCAAGTTGGTGGGGCCGGACACGGAGATTCTAGATGAGTCGTAGCTAGAATTAGGGTTTTAGAGTTTGGTAAAATAATTTGGGCTGTGATTAATTCGCGGCCCATTATTGAGTTGGGAAATGGGGTGGTTTTGAATGATTTTACTTGTAATTTGCTCATCTGAAAATTATATGTAATTAATTGAAAAATAATGTGAATGAAATATATAATTATATAAGTATAAATATTAAATATACCAGCATGCAAAAATATGGTCTTTCAAGGGCCAGCTGATGAGAGACTGAACATTGATAGTCTTTCCACCATGAAGAGTTTTGAAAAAGGTTGTATATATTTGGTGTTACTTCCTGTGAATTAATAGAAATTATTAGATCACAATTAAATGAAGGAAATAATTAATGGAAAATGGAAAGAAATATTTTGATGTATGAAAAACCTGAAAGCAAATTAAATCAGGTTTGTGAAGAAGAATTAGGTTTCCAATTGCTTGCATTCTTTTTACTAATTCTAAATCTTCGCGAAACCAAACATTGTAGCTCATCAGTGTGATTTTGGTTTTGTTCAAAGAATCGTCTTTTGTTTCTCCTGCAAAAGGAAAGATTAATTAGTTTTCTCTTTTATATCCCCAAATCAGTTAATCATCAAAAGCAAATTGAAGAAATAGGAGGGCTGTGAGCGCAAATTTAGTGAATTAACCTGAATCCAAAACAGTTGACTCATTACTGCTGCACGGCTTAAGAAACAAAGCCTTCTTCTTTCCTACAGTTAAAACACAGTAAAATTAGATGTTATTACACAAAAATTTCGTTTCTTGCAATGGATTCGATTAAATATGCAAATAACGAAAGGAAGCATAAAGAAAAAACAACCTAAGTCTGAACCGGCTTGTTTCTCTGGCGAAGGAAGCTCACGCTTCCGACCAATACACCTCTGCAACGGCAAGAACACTTTTCCGACAGAAGGATCTGTCAGTTCATCTTGGTCGAGCCCCAAATCGATAAATGCAGAGAAATTACTCATGGGTTTGCTCTCTTTTCGAGTTTCACACATCTCACACGAAAGAGAAGTGGGTTTATTAGCGAAAGTACAAACATTGCATGCCCAGTTAGTAGTAATATCAGCTATTGAAGAAGATGAAGAAGGAATGGAAGAGGGAAAAGGAGAGAGGCAGACTTTGCAGGAAGATGGATTTTGCGAGGGTGAGTTGAGAAAGGTGCAGCGTGAACAAGCCCAACCGGAGGCGTCCATTGGGGAGAAAACTGGAGAGGAGAAGAAGAAGCTTCTTCTCTTGAACTGTGACTTGAATTTGAAATTCGAAAGGAAGAAGAAAGAAGAAGAGGAAGAAGAAGAAAGGCGGAAAGAAATCATAGAATTGAATTCTTACATTACACTTTTGGTTTTGGTCTGCCCTTTATATATTGGGAATTCAAATCCTAGAAATATTTTCCAGATTCGAAAAACCTGGATTTGAATTCCGCAATTGAAGGATTTTTGTAAAATCCATATGCCAGCCCAGGCCCAATATTGAACAAATTTTCTGCAATGGTACCATTAAGTTTTAGACTTTGTAACCACAAATATATGAATAATAAAAGTTTAGACTCTTTAAGTATAAATATATGAAAAACAAAAGAAATTTAGACTTTTTAACTGCAGATATATCAAAAATAAAAGTAACTTTAGACTCTTTAACTACAATACAAACATATGAAAATAAAAGTAATTTTCTACTTTTTAACTACAAATATATGAAAAATAAAAGAAAAATTTAGATATTTAAACTACAACTATATATAAAAAAGAAAAGTTACATGACAATTCATTACACAATTAAATTAATCACCAATAATCCATGCAAGAACAATATCCATCCTTAAAATGGTGAAACCGACACCTGTCCCTCATAAAAACCCTTCTTCCATAAACCCTAGAAACCAACTTAAACACCTCATGACAATCCTTACAAACCCTAAGATTCTTCCTAATCCTTATAACTGCATTGGAATCCGTGCTAATAAGTCCAAAAGCAAGAGCCAATCTCTCACTATGATGAAACAAAGCGCTCGCCTTTATTTCTTCTTCCATTTCTATCAAAACCTCATCGATTTTAGGTTTATACCCGTCATTAATTAATTTTCGCGACATTTCTTCAAGCTTTTCGTAAATTTCAACTTTATTTGGGTGCGAAATATCGCCCGCTAAAAACTCGTGAATTTTACCCGATATTTCTACAAAACTAACGCCACGTTTTTTACTCACATTTTTCTCTCTCATGAGTTTTCTTATTTTCGCGACGTCATCAAATCGGCCTTTCGAAGCGTATATATTTGATAAAAGCACATATCGACCACTATTATTAGGATCTAACTCGATTAATTTTTTCCCGATTCTTTCTGCTAAATCCAAATCTCCATGAAGTTTACAAGAGTTTAATAAAGCGCCCAAAACGGCCTCATTAGGTTTGAATGGCATTTTTGCGATTATATCCTCTGCTTTTTGTATATTACGTGCACGTCCATACATGTCAACCATGCAACAATAATGGTGCATGTTTGGTTTAATTCCATAATCTTTTTGCATTGAGTCAAAATATTTTTGACCTTCTTTGACTAAACCAGTGTGACTACACGCATTTAGTACGCCAACAAAACTCGCCTCATTTGGCGAAATATTATTTTGTAACATTTCGGAAAATAAATTTAACGCATTTTTAGCCTGACCGTTTGTCGCGAGCCCACCAATCATTGCGCTCCATGTGGCAACATTTTTTTCTTCCAATGAGTGAAATATTTCAAAAGCTTTTTCTACTAATCCGCATTTTAAGTACATGTCTACTAAAGTCGTACCGATACGTACCGTGATATAAATATTATTACTTTTCATGTATTCTTCAACCTTTTTACCTTGTTCCAATGCGCCTAATTGCGTGCAAGATGAGAGGATATTAACCAATATACTCTCATTCGGAATTTTATTTTCTGTTTTAATCATTGTGTTAAATAATTCCAAAGCTTCTTTATAATGACTTGATTGAACATATCCATTAATCATCACACTCCATTCAAAAACACTTCTTTCAGGCTTTTCATCAAACATCTTGCGTGCTTGCTCAAAACGACCATTTTTCAAATATCCATTTAGCATCATATTGACTGAAGCATCATTTCTCTCTGAAATTCCATTAAATGCACATCTCGCCATTTCAATATAACCACACGAGGCATAAAAATCGACTAAGAAATTCACAACAAACGCATCTTTTCCAAAACCCAATTTACTCACTTGAGCGTGAATCATTTTTCCAAAAGAAATCAACTTTTCAGCTGAACAAACCTTTAAAATCTTAACAAATGAATGCTTATCAGGGAAATCTGCAACCAAGTAAGAACTCAAAACACGGGTATAAAATCTGATTGTTTCAAATGGGTCTGAAGAAATTGAATGAGCAGTGAGTAAAGTGTTAATCATGTACACATCTGGATTCTCAACTTGAGAGAAGATACTAAGCGCATAAGAGAGAGAACTTTCAGTCGGGTGAAGAGACGCAAACGAAATAAGGCGAGAGGCGACATGATTATCTTCAAACGAATTGGTTTTGATGGTCAGGGCGTGGATTTGGTGGAGGTGAGAGAGGGAAGTGCAAGAGAGAAAGGGGTAGAGAGATGGGTGGAGAGAGAGGAGAGAAGGAGAGGGAATCCATGGCTGGGCTTTGGTGAAGGTTTTGGGTTTTGGAGGAGAGGTTGTGGGAGGAAGAAGAAGAGATGAGGCCATGGATGGCGTTTAGCTTTGTTTTGTTGAGTTTGAGATAATTTGTTTAGAGAGAGATTACTATCTGATAAACCGGGAATTCAAATTTCAGATCATTTGAAAACTGAAATTTGAAATCCTGGATTAATAAGGATTGAAATCCCAAGTTATAGATGAACCAAATTAAGGTTATGAAGCATATTATGATATTATCCTTTCAAAAGACTTCTTCAAGTGTGCTTAAAGCTTCAAAATTAAGGTTATGAACCAAATGAAATTTTTCGTTTTGTCAACTTACAGGAAATATTTCTCATAATTTGATTGTGTGAAATCAATCATAAAATATAGTCAATTAAGCTTGCTTGCTTGAGCACTAAATATCTCATAGAAAAACCAAAAAAAAAAACACGCAGGTATATAAGTGTAGCTCAGAATTATGATCAATATATATAATTTACAAATTAAGATCTACCATTGTTCTATGAATCTTCATCTTTCAGCAAATCTCTCAACAAAAATGATTAAAATAAGGCAGAGATGAACGTACATGGATGAACAAAATTCAAACACAAAGATTAACTAAAAACAAAGATGCTTTCAAAATTTTATATCACAATAAAAACGGAATATATATTTTGTATCATAATCTCCTATATCCAGTAATAAATCGTTTTATGCCTGTATAATCTGGCACTACATTAATATTGTGGAAAAAACTTCCCCACTTTGAACTCAATAAATCCGCAAGAAACTCGGTTTGCTTATCTCCATTCGTCTGCAATTCACCAAAAATACCACATTAGAATGATTAAAAATCAATCGTTTCATTTTTGTGGTGCTAATTTGCAATTTTTTTAATCTTTGGAAACTAATTTCCAGGACTAATGTAAGGGCTACAAGTGAATTATGTTACATTTTTCAATTTTACAAGGTTATACATGATATTTTGTTATTTTCTAAGCTACAAACACATTTTGGGGGAAAAAATAGAACAATATACCTTATATTCTTCATATTTTGTAGAACATATTTCCATGTTTTCAATTTTATAACAACTTAACATGATTTCTCATATTTTGAAGTGCAATATAGTATAATAATTCAAAAGATTACCTCAAAAGCAAAGAAACCGCCTGGTTGAAGAAACTCAGCCAATCCTTCGCAAATATGAACAAGAGGGGCGATTCCGTCATTTCCACCATCCAACGCGATTCTAGGCTCGTGCAATCCCACTTCTGGCTGTAAACCCGCCAAATCACAAGTTGGTATGTACGGTGGATTACTCACAATCCCCGCAATTTTTCCTCTGAAATTCTCAATTGGGTAGAACCATTTCCCCTCTCTTATCTCCACTTTATCCTTCAAAATCAAAATTAACGTTTCAATTGATAGTTCAAAATCAAAATTATTAGAAATGGAACAGTAAAGAATGAATATTTAGTTACCTCTAAGTTGTATCTTTGAATGTTAAGTTTTGCGATTTGAACAGCAATGGGGCTAATATCGATCCCCAAAACTCTCCCTTTATTATCATTCTTCTTCTCTTTGATAAGCTTTCCAATGGCGATTGCAAGAGCTCCGCTTCCAGTCCCCAAATCGACCCAAACACCGTCTCCAAATCCCTCCACATTCTCCACCAAATCCACGAGAATCTCCGTCTCAGGCCGGGGAATCAAAACTCCTTCCTTCACCACCAGCACTAAATCTCTCCAGTGCTCACAACCCACAATGTACTGCAAAGGCTTCCGTTCTTCCACTCTTTCCCTCCACAGCTTGTACAGGTTTTGCAACTCGGTCTTGAGAAGGATTGAGGTGGTGGAGTTTTGGGTAGTGAGGTCTTGGAGAAACCAGGCGAGTTCACGGCGGAGATGGGCGGAGTCCGGGGAGTTATCGGCGAGAGATTCCGCCCAGGTCTTGAAGGAGTGGAGAGAAGAAAGAGGCGCTGAGTGGTTGAGCGGGCGGAGGAATAGTGGCAGAGATTCACAAGAAGAAGAAGAAGAAGAAGTGGTGGATGATTGAATTGGTATAGAGAGAGAGGAGAAGGGTTTAAGCTTTGTTTTGAGAAGGCGAGGAGAGAGGTTGGAAATGGTGGAGCTTGTGAAGAGCATTTCTTCTTCACTTGTTTGTATGCAAAATGCAAGTCAAGATACTCACGTCGGGCATAAATCTTTCGAAAAAAAAAATGGAAGTCAAGATTCTGGGGTTTATGAGCAGAATGATAATCCAGGAATTGGAATTTGGATGTAGACGGGACAGATAAATAACGGTTATTGTAGAAATTAGAGAATTGAAATCAAGGTTGTAAGACAATCTGGATTTCATTTGATATCTAAAATGTCAAGTTACAAGTGAATGTAAACTATTTTGGTATGAGTAAAATGAGGTTTCGAATATTGGATGATGATAAAATCTCAAAATTGAAGTATAAAATCGGATTTATGGGAAAAATTAGGACTTTACATGAGAAGTACAGTACAGAATCGGGTTGTAGATAATCAAGTTTCTGTTGTGACTTGTGAGTAATGCTGATAAAGTAAAACTAAAACCCAAAAATTTATTCTTTTTTGTTGGATATTTCTTCCAACATTTGATTTGTATACACAATAAGTATGTATTTAACACATTTTACATATAAGTTCACTACTGTATTAATAATCCAATTGGATACTACTAGATTTAACTTAACTAGGATTTTGTGCAACAAATTGCTTGGCCTTCACATCTAATATTAATCATAAGTACAGTCTATACCCAATTTGCTTTCTCGCTTGAGAATTTAAATTGCTCATATTAAAAAAAAATCAAATCAATACAAATGCAGCTCAGAATTTTGATCAATATATAGTTTTTTTTAAGCTCAATATTTATTTTTGTTTTACAAATTAAGATCCACCATTCTTCTCTGAGTTTTCATCTTTCTGCAAATCCTTCATTATAAATCCTGGCACGACAAAGTTCGAAATCCAATACAAGAAGAGGCACAAACCACTGTACAAAATTCACAACACAGAAACAATATATACAATTCATTATTTGTTTATCTCAAATAAATAACTATAACCAAAATATTTGCAATTATATAAGCTATCACTCTTACCCGACAGGTATAAGAACAGAAATATCGCCTCTATGTGGCATCTCAATTATTGAATCTAGTACTCGACCCTTAAGCTTAGTACTAGAATGTAAATATGACCTTTTTGAAAGGCTTTTTTCCTTGCAAAATTGAAAGACAAAGCTTGTTTTGTATTGAGTTTTTGGGTTTCTTAACAATGGTGAGGAAGAAAAAGAGAGATGATGAGAGACCGTCTCCATTTGGGTTTTGAAGTTTTTCTCTTCTTCTTTTTTTGAATAATTTTGAAGGATATTTTTGAGGGCTTTATTGTATTGTTGAAGAGTACAAGAGATTTCCAGTTTTTAGATAATGTTTTAGATATTTCATATTTGTGGTTCCTCTTGAATTGTATTTATTCAACCTGATTGTGCTTTAAGATTCGTGGTACCAAATGTATGAGCTTCAATCTAAATTTTGAAATTATTTCAAAGAAATAGGCAATATAGGCTTTCATGGAATATAAACGCTCAAATCCTTGCACTCAAAAATCATATTTAGAAATAATTAAAGTGTATTTGTAAAACAAAATAAACACAACAGAAGTAAAATACAAGCAAATAATAACTATTACTTCAAAAATTTCAGCAACCAAAGAAACAAAACTGCCATGTCAAGGCTGATTTTCAACAAAAATAAATAAACAATCTAAATTAAACAACAAAAATTCTAATTAATCATACAACAAAAACAAATATACGACAGATAAATATTGAATAAAATCACAAAACAGTGAGGTCCACTTTCAAAGTCTTTCTAGCTCGCTCATAAATATTATTTGCCGCTTTGGCAGTTCCAACCTAAAAAATAAAAATAATAAATAAATATGAACAAAATAAAAAAAAACACAAAAACACAAAATTTCATAATTTCAAATAAATCAAGGGCTAAAATGAAAAAACAGCAAACCTTTGTTTCCATTGCATAATAATCCCTCCATAAATCCATATCTTGTGCATAAAACCCCAAAGCTTTTTCATACAATTTACGCGCATTTACAAGGGCATTTTTGTCATTTCCACTTAACGCAAGGTTGAATTCTATCCCTACGCAATACTTGAATATTTCCAGGCTCGGATGTGTCAAAGAAACAAATCTGCAAAATATATATAAAATAAAATTGGTATTTTCAAATATAACATTTTTATAAAGAAATTTGCAAAAAAGCCCCTGCATTATGCTTAAGTTACAAAAAAAAAACTCAATTCTTCAGAAAATTACAGAAAAAAATATTCAATTTAATTTAATCATTCTAATTAACATTTCTTGAATAATGTAGGGCCTTTTTTGCAATTTAAGCATAGCATGGTCTTTTTTATTCAATTTTTTATATTACATACCGGTTATACATATCTCTTGCATGTGTAATTCCTTTTTTTACAAGGACTGAACCGATAATTGCGCGAGCCACAGAGGTCCCACCACCTTTTGATTTTCCCATTGCAAAATTCGCCAATTTCACCATTTTTTCAAAATGGTCCTTGTCATTTCCCAAAATCCTCAACCCCTAAAAAAATATAAAATAATCTCCATTTTACACCAAATAATATATCAAATTTTATATGGTTAAAAAAAGAAGCTTACTGTAAGAAACAAATCCTCAGCTTGAGAAATGTCCAAATTATCCAACGCACGCTTTACGAGGCGAAAAATATCTTCAAAACTTTTTAACCCTAATTTAATCTCAACAGAAACTCTCAAATGCCATAATTCTCCAGATTTTGAAAATCTTTCCCTCCTCAAAAACCTCTCAGCAAAATCTCTCGCCTCGTTTAATTTCCCGGTTTTCACGTAAAGTTTTACGTAATCGCAAGCAAGTCCTTCGTTCAGACAGTTTGTTAACTCGGCCCTGCGGTACAGTTTAAGCAGATTTTCGGTATATTTTTCGGACAGATTTGCATCTGATACATTTTGTAGTATTTCTGTGAAGAATTTCGCGTAGAGGGAAAACATTTTTTCAGTGGGTAACTTTTCAAGGGCCTCTTCGTAAATCTGCAAAAAATAATATTTACAAAATTTTAATCAAGGGGTAAATAAAATAAGAATTTTGCAACAAAGAAAAATCTGTATTATGCCTAAATTGCAAAAAAAAAAAAAAAAATACAAATAGTCTCTACATTATGTCATAAACTCATTTTTTAAGTTGGAAAATAGAAAAAAGGAAATTCGAAAAAAAAATACCGTACAATTCCTAAATTACCAAAAAAGCCCCAAATCACCACATTTAAGTCAATCACATTTTTTTTACCCCAATTTATGCCCAAAACAAGGGTACTTTTTAGCAAATTTCCCAAAAATAAAATAAAATAAAAGAATTAAACTCACCTCAACCGCTTTGCTGACATTATCATCAGAAACCCGATCCAATTCCCCAAATTGCCCCACAAATTTCGCGAACCAATCCCAAAATTCCTCGTCTTTCTCAAAATCCCTCTTCAAATCGCTCAAAATCTCTTCTTCCAATTGATTCGTGTCCCCCAAATTTACCCCTCTCAAAATCTCCAAAAACTTTTTCCTCAACTCAAAACTCTCACTTATTTTCTCAACAGCCTGTTTATATATAATCTCCAGCATTTTCACCCCCTGTTTCCAAAACCCATCCTCTCTTTCTCTCTCCTCCCCACTTTCTCTCTCCTCGGTTAAAGCCATGAACAGCTCTTTATTCTCCTCTTTCCAGCTGTCCGTACCGGTCTCGGATTTAGGGTTTGGTACGGACTCGCCTAAAGCTTCTTTTCTTGCTCTTAACTTGTTCAAATAAGTTAGTTCCATGCGTAAATATTGGATCCATAATTCTTCGGATTTAGGGCAGGATCTGAGGCCTGATTGCATTAAAGCTCGAGCCGCTTGAACGTTTAGGTTTTGGTCGAATTCATATGAAGCTGCGTAAATCCAAAGGCCCGGTACGGTTGGATGGTACCGAATTGCTTGTGCAAGGGCCTGAAATATAAGAAAAAAATTGAGTTTTGAAGACGTTTAGAGATTGAGGATGTGAAATATGTTGAGATTTGAATGGTTTTTGAGATAAAGAACGTGACAGAATATTGAATTTTAAACAATTTTAGAGTTAAAGAATGTAAAAAAATATTAATTTAAATAATTCCAAAGGTGAGGATTTAAAAAAATATTGAATTTTAAGCAATTTTTGAGAAAAAGAACAAAACTTTCGTTAAAATAATATCAGAATAAGATAGAAAAACCGACCTCTTTCATTCTCCCATGCCTGCTCTCTCTGCAGAATTCCAAATACTTAAACCATAACTCCAGATCCCCTTTGTTCCTCATCACAGCCAATCTATAAACCCCCAAAACCCTCTTAACCCCCGCAGAATCCGACACGGATCTCGTCCACAGCTTCCCCTTCTTCTTATTCCCCTTCTCCTTCCTCAACTCCCCAACAATCTTCCGCTTCCGCATCTCACGTAACGAATCGAGGTTTATCTCGTAGTTTACGTAGGAGAGGTAGTCGGATTTGAGCGGGGAAGGGCGTTTGAGCCGGAACTCGAAGTCGCGCCGGAATTTGGCGATTTGGTCGAGTTCCTCGCGCGAGAAGAGCCCGCGCTTGTGCAGGTCCTCTAGTTCCGGCGCCATTCGCTCTAGCCGGAACTGAACCTCGTCCGCCATGGCTGATCTGCTTGTTGTGCTTGGTGGCGCGAGTTTGATTGAGAGAGATGGTTTATTGAGGGTTTATGGAGTGGGAGAGAAATTTAGGGCGAGCTTATTGATATGTTGGGCTAATTGAAAAGAAGCCCAGAATGAAGAATTTTAAAAGAAAAGCCTGACTTTTATGAATATTTCGAATAAAAATGCATTACTATAGTTATCCTTTTTAGGCCTATAAAATAGTTGCTATATTACTTTCAGCCCAATCAGGCCCATCCTATTTTTACCAAAATAAAAGCAAAAAAAAGACACGAAATTAAAACAGGTTGTGAAAATCTAGGCGCCTCAGTTCAAAATTTCCAATCATAACCCCAAAATTTTCATTTTTCATTTCTCAAATCCCGCCACTCACTCCCTCCCCCTCTCTCTCTCTTTGAAATCGAATCTCCAAATCCGGTCGTCGATCGCTTCCTCCTCCGATCGGCGGTGGATCTCGCCTGGGACTGGACCGGAGAGACTGGCCTTGCTTGCCATGGAGCTATTCCGTTGATGCTGGTGAAAGTAACTGACGGTAGGATTTCTGGTATGTTCTTCTTCTTTTTCTCCATCGATTCAATAATTTTGAACTGATCTGATTGCCTTCTCGCTATACATCTTCTCCTAATCCTAAGCATCGGCAGGTCTATTTTAGAGTTTCTATTTCATCTGTCAACCCTAAACCGAAATAGCTAAAACCCTAAATCAAGGAAGCTATTGCAGTTGCAGCCTTCAATTGCTTTCTATCGAGTGTAAGGTAACAGTGTTATTTAGTCATTTTGATTTTTTTGTCTTTTGATAGAGATATTCATGTTGATTTTAGCATTGTGGGAGTGTATCTTTCAGTAGGTGATAGAGGGAGAAAACGAGAGGAGAGTGAAAGTGATGCAAAGTTGAATCAGATGGCTAAAGCTGCAATAGTTGAATCGACTCAAGCGCATGATTTTCCTTTCAAAAAAACTGAACTGGTCGTTAAGATGAAACGAAAGACTCCTTCTGAGCTCAGAGTAATATATTTTTTTTCTATATTTTAAACATTGGATTTAATTTTGTGCATCTAAATTTCTTATTTGAGCTAGATTGTGTGTTCTATATTTGGATTTAAAATCAAATCAATTTGGTTAATTTTAGGCTTAATTGAGGTGTCAGTGCATGATTAGGGTTGATCTTTGCTAATTTTATGCTTAATTTAGCTAATTTTTGTGCTTAATTTAGTCAATTTTGTGCTTAATTTGTAAATTTTGTGCTTCATTTTGCTTTTTTTTTTGTATTTTTAGGAAGAACAATTGAAAAGAAGAGGAAATCAAAAGCTCGCTGAAAAAGAAAGTCAGCCTTTCAAAGTCCCAAAATATGTGAATACACGAGTTAGTGAGGTTTATCCTGTAAAAAAGTCTAGCGGGCTTCAATCTCTGAAGGAAAAAACTAAGGTAAATAGATAAATTGATTCTCATTAAGTTATTCATTCATATTTTTGTAGTTTCATGTATACAATTCATGCATGTATATCAATTAACAGTTTATTTTTTATAGTAAAGGCTAATGTTTTTTTGTAAAAGATGATAATTTTGAGGGACATAAGAAAAAATATCTTGTTTTGCAAGGTTATAGACGCAAAGTACCAATCTTTACATATGTAATAATCTTTCTTTCTCTCTCTCTTGCAGGATTCAAAAAGAGAAAATGAGAAGGCTAATAATACATCTTCTTTACCTTGGTATAAATAAAAACCCTTTGTAATCTCTCTCCCTATTCATATTATTGATTAATTATCTATCACATATATATTTTGCAATGCAGTACCAATGAAGAAACAAACTCAAAAGAAAGCATTTTCAAAACGACAGAGCAGTGCAGCCAAAATCAATTGAGAAATGTTATTCAGCTTCATCGCAAAGATGAAATTTCCGTCCCTTCTACCGCAATTAATATGGTAAAATAATCTTAAAACATCACATTTTCGTATTATTTTTTACTTTTATCATACCATTAACTCCTTACGAAAATATGCTATAATATCATTTAACAGGAGAAGGCATTTAAAGGGTTCGGAGTGCCAGCTCGCTCGTCTCAACCTTCCTCTCTCTTCTCGGATCCTTCCGGAAGGTCTGCTGACATGGACCAATCATCTCGCGACACCTGTCCTACTGAATTTAAAATACCGGGGAATAAATCCCCTTTAGATCTCACTCTTAAGACTTCCTTAAGACTCATCTCTTCAGCCTCAGTTAAATGGTAAAGTAAAATCTACTTTTCATTTGGAAGGGGATTTGAGCCCTCTCCAAATTTCCTCCAAAAAAAAAAAAAACTGCTCACTATTATTCTGTCAATTGTTTTTGGGAAATTTGCAAAAAATCCCAGGCATTATGCCTAAATTGCAAAAAAAGTTAAAGAAATCCTATATTATTTCCCAAATGAAAAAAACTTTAAAAACAATATTTTTCCGATTAATTAGAGTAGCAAACTAATGTATTAGTTTGCGAACACTAATTTTTTTTGCAATTTCCACTAACGCAAGTTTTTTTTTAATACAAATTTCCCATTATATTTTTCTTCATAATCTGTAAAAGTTAAAAAATAATCCTACATTATTGCCAAAATTGCAAAAATAATTAATAGCAGGAAACCAACTGACAGTATTAGTTTTCAAATTTCCCACCAACACATGGTTTTTTATACAAGTTGCCCATTATTTCTTTCTTCAAGGGCAAATCTGTAAACTTCCTCCTTCTTCCAGGTGTCAGAGGGTAAATCCGTCCTATGCATTTCAGAACTGCGGCTGCCAAGCGGGCCCCACTTCAAGCAAAGAGGCGGTTCTCTCAAAGGCTCTGTGCTCATGGATTTATCCTCAGTGTAATTTGCCTTTGAGCGTCATTTATACGATGGGGTCCTCCACTGGAAAAGCCGGTAATTTTGTGGTTTTGTCCTTTGTGTTTGAAATTTTATGTAATCTTAAGTGTTCTAACTTTTTCCGTTTTCTGCTACATCAAGAGCTGTGTTTCCTTATGATAAGTAATTTTATGTAATTACTGTTAGGGAAATGTTGGGACTCGCAAAAAGCCCCTGTGTTATTGGAAATTGCAAAAAGGTCCTTGTTTTATTGAGCAGTGTTAGCTTCTAAGTTCTAACTAACGACAGAGATTTTTTGCAATTTCCATTAATGCAGGGGCTTTTCTGTGATTTCGACATGCGGAGTTTTTCCGTTACAATAATAAATGCTCTTTTGTATGTAGATTTCATGAATTTTGGATTTTTATGTTCTTGATTATTTTTTTTTTAATTTTGGTGTGTAGAGAAGGAATTTTTGGAGAAACGAAGGCAGGATTGGGAGGATTCTTTCAAGAATTTGTATTATATGCTCAGAAAGAATATTTGTAGCATCTTTTATGGTAAAATAAATATCATTAATCAAGTCCTCAAAAGTTCAAACATAAAAAATATTGAATAAATTGGAATATTTTGTTTTTATTAAACGCAGTTTACACGTCGGAATTTGTCGCGCTTTTTGTTGGAGGCGATATTAATTCAGGAGAAAAGCAAAAGAGGTCTTGTGATGCTTATTTATCCAAATCCACTCGTAAATTGAGATCCTTGCTTAAGAAAAACGTGCGTAAATCAAATTGGAGAATAACTTCTTTTTAAAAAAAATTTTGTTTTAATTTATGTTTTTTTTTTAAATAGGGAGTTAAGTTTTCGATGCCTCTTTCGAATGAAGAGGAAGAAGAAGAGAGTGAGGATTTGGAGGAGATTTTGGAGGCTCAAAGGAAAAATCTTGGCCAGGTTTAATTTTTTGCATTTAAGCCCTTCTTTTTTTCCCATTTTTCAACTTTTTGCATCTAGGCCCCTCTAATTCTGAACTTCTGAGATTTATATTCAATTAAGTTTCTTAGAGCTTTGTAAGTTTTTGCAAAAAAAAAATATCTAAAATAATTATGACAAAATATTGCCTAAAGTTTTGAAGGTTGTATATGCAAAACATGTTAAATATTTATTTTATTTATGTGCATCATTATTTATGTATTAATTTAATTTGATTTTTATAATCCAGGCGATACTTTCAGATTCTTTTTCAGAAATTGATAATACATCTGAATCTCTACTAGCAATTGCTGGAAATAGTAATGTTCATGCTTTATACGAATTTTTACTTAACCACAGGTTTATTTTTTTTTTCCATTTTTTGCATAAATACCTTCAAAAATATTATATTCATGTTATATTATGTAATATTATCAATTCTAAATTTTATTTTCAGATTTTTTCTAAGTTCATTCAATCGTGGAGACGTCCCTTCACTTTATTCTCCCATTCCTTTCCAAAATTCCTCCCTTAATTTCCCACAAGTTAGTTTTTAATCATTTAATTTCTAAATTCATTTTATTTTAATTACTTAATTTTGCAATTTTGGTTCTAATATTTAAACATTTATATATTAGGTACGGTGTAAGGAGATGAGAAAAGCAGATGGTTTGGTAGATCAAGAGAATAATAATGAAAACGGATTTGAATTAAATAATAATAATGATAAAAAAATGTGTTATAGCATTGAGATAAGTAATTCAATTATTCCGCCTTGGGTTATTTCTGGTGTTTGTCAAGCAATGAGCATGGATGGAAAGAGCTTTGATTCTATGTAAGTTAAATAATAATTAAATACTCTTTTTTATAGTTTTTTGTCAAAAAAGCCCCTATATTATTGAAAATTGAAAAGGAAACCCTGCTTTATTGCTGAAATTGCAAAAAAACCCCTAATTTAATTAAAAAACCGTTTCTTAGTTTAATAATTTAATAAAAATAGGGATTTTTCGCATTTTTAATAAGGCATGGGCTTTTGTTGCAAATTTCCATTAAAACTAAGTTTATATCATTTTTTTTTTTTGCAGTTTTACAAATGACTGCTCTTCTGAGGGCTTAAACATTGCATTAAAATCTTCTTTTGGAAAATCCGACTCGTCAGAAGCTGAAAATAGCAATAATACATTTGGAATTTCTAATTCCGTTTCGGTCCCAACTCTTCATTCTGGTTCGGTACAAAGGCTTAAATACACTAATGGCGCTTATGTGGCTTATACCGCCTAAATTGGAGTTTATTTTTGTTTTTATTGGTATGTTTTGATTTGTTTTATTAGTTGTGAGGATTTTGAGAATTTGATGGTGAAATAACAGAACTATGTATTTGCTTGATACATTTAGATTTATGATGTAGGTTTGAAGAGGAAAAGGGTTTGATTATGTTGTTTGGCAAGTTGTGTGAGATTTTAGTATTATTGTTGTAACATGTTAAGTCGTACTAAATCTAATGATACCAAAAATTTGAATCTATTGAGATATTAAGGGTACTAAATTATTTTGAATCACCCTGACAATAATATAAGACAAAGTAGCGTTAAATGTATATAAACCAAAAGACAATCAAATGTATATAATCCATGAGATTTGTGGCACTGGAGGCTTTGTTTTATTTCATTCTCTCTTGTTTGAAAGTTACTAATAGAAAATAAAGTATTGTATTTAAATAAAAAAAATTGAATAACTCATGTTTTGTGAGAAAATATCATAATGTTGTCTTCTAATAAAATAGGTTCTAAATTTGCACCAATTTTTTATATGGTTCATTCTGATGTGTGATCCCAGTTCTCTCTCATGGAGTTGCACAGTAGTTCATTCGCTTTGGCAAAAATTACTCTTAATTTAGATGAATTTATTTTTTCAATTCTCATGTTGAAAATCTTCCTTTATCATCGATCAAAATCTTTTAAACCACAAGGGTAGCCGAATTTGTGATCTCTCATATTGCGAGTTGTCCATACACACATGAACTTCATGGGTTGATAAAATGAAAACGCTGTCACCATATAGAACTTGCTCTTTCCACCATGAGTTTAGCCTCAAAACCAATCAATTTTGAGGCGACATTAAATTATGAGAATCAATTATTCCTAGCATTGGCCTCCGAGCGTTAATATCCCATGATTGGTATCTAGAAAAATTTATTCTCTAATTAAAAGATGGGTGATAAAAGAATAGGCCTAACAGAAATAACAAACAACAAATGAAATTTACTATGGAAACATGTACTAAAATAATATTTTGGTTTTACGGGTTTGGTATCCACCAATATCTGAACGGTGACGTGCAATATTGAGTTTATGTATATGTTGTAACATTTTTTCAATTAAATTGAAAATTTCGATCTTTCTTTAATCTTTATTGCTATCCACCAATACATTAATGAAATGTATGTTAATAGAGTTTTTAAATAGATGAGTTAGCAAGAATCTCGTGTTCTCTCTCATACAAAACTGGCATGGTTAACAGTTACTACATGCAAATTAGCCCATTGATCATGCAATTTCTGTCTGCAAGAGAAAATGCATTTTTTTTATTTTATTTTTCATTATTGCATGTAAAATTTACACATCTCAAGCCATGCCCAATAAAGCTTATTCTGAATTTACCATTTTTCCATCTGTATGCATTCAGAAAAGAACATTAATTATTATTAATTTCTGCACTGAAAAATATATATTACAAATTCAAATTTTTTTTTTTATGCATTAATGTTTATAATCCTACTTTTTCTAAGATTTTGTTCATCAGTTTACTGCACTGTCATCAGTTGACTTGACGAAGAGACACACTGCAGAAAATTGAGAGAAAAGGCAATTTGTACACAATTATAATTTAAGAGCATATCAAACATTTTTAACAATTCAAAGGCAAAAGTGAGCTTTTCTCTTTTATCTACACTAAATAACTACTAATTTGATGGGCTATATTTTATAACCAATTCATCGTCTCTATTTTTAAAACTAATTCATGGGCTCTATTTACAAAACTAATTCATAGTCTCTAATATCATAATTAGTTCATGGGCTCTATTTTAAAATTTATAATTCATGGGCTCTATTTTAAAATTATCATCGGAAATATTTCCACGTATACCCCTGCATAAACTAAAAATTACACAATTCAAATGAGTTAAGTTTCCTAGTTTTCCAGTTTACTTGTCTAAAAATCTCCTACAACTTACAAAACGCCGCCTTTTACAAACCCTAATTTCTTTCTCTGCAAGCTTTCTTCCCTCTCATATTATGAACAATTCTTCCATTCACCAATCTCCATTACCAAACCTCCCCTTAATCCTCCATCGCAAAGAACCCACCAGAGACCCTCTCACTTAGCCCAAATCCCCGTTCTTCTCCACTCGCTCAAATACAGAAAGCTTAACTCTTCAATGGCGGAATCGAGCTCAGACAACGGGACGTCTAAAATCAGGAACATATGCATAATGGCTCACGTAGACCACGGCAAGACGACTTTGGCAGACCATTTAATCGCCGGCTGCGGCGGCGGATTGGTCCACAGGAAGATGGCCGGACGGATTCGGTTCATGGATTTTTTAGATGAAGAACAAAGAAGGGCCATCACTATGAAGAGCTCTTCTGTTAAGCTAGCTTATAAAGATCACCAGGTTCACTTGATCGATTCTCCAGGCCACATAGATTTCTGCAGCGAGGTAATTTATTTAGTAATAGTTCTGGCCCAATACTCAGAATTGAGGATTAAATTAATCTTTGAATTTTTAATTTTTTTTAGGTTTCAACTGCGGCTCGATTGAGTGATGGAGCGTTAATTTTGGTGGATTCAGTAGAAGGAGTTCACATACAAACTCACGCGGTTTTACGACAAGCTTGGGTCGAAAAACTAACTCCATGTTTAGTGATAAACAAAATCGACCGATTAATCACCGAGCTGAAACTCACTCCAATGGAAGCTTATACAAAGCTCTTGCGCATAATTCATGAAGTGAACTGCATCTTTTCGGCCTTCAAATCCGAAAAATACTTATCAGACGTAGACGCGCTACTCTCGAAAGAAATTCAAGAAATCGGGGAAATAATTGAGGAACAAGACGAAGAAGATACGTTTCACCCTCAAAAGGGCAATGTCGTCTTTTCATGCGCTTTGGACGGTTGGGGATTTTGCCTTGACCAGTTTGTTGACTTTTGGTCTGGAAAATTGGAAAGAGTGAGTAAAACCGCCTTGTTAAAAGCCTTATGGGGCCCTTGGTATTATAATAATGTTGATAAAAAATTTGTGGGCAAAAAAGGGATGAAAAACGTGAGTAAAAACCCTCAGCCTGTTTTTGTCGAGTTTGTGTTGAAACAAATCTGGCAATTGTACCAAACGGTTTTGGATGGGGACAAAGAAGTGATAAAAAAAGTCGTTAAGAAATTCAATTTGGAAATTACGGAAAATGAATTGCAACACAAAGACTCAAAAGGGGTTTTACAAGCTGTTATGAGCAGTTGGCTTCCTTTATCAGAAGCAGTTTTATCAATGGTCGTAAAATGCTTGCCTGATCCTAAAACCGCTCAATCTTTCAGAATATCTCGTTTGGTACCCGAAAAGGATTCCGTACCGACCGGTACGGACTCTGACATCAGCGCTGATGTCGTATCAGAAGCTGAATATGTCAGAAACGCCATAAAAACGTGCGACTCGAGTGAAAACGCTCCTTGCGTCGCGTTCGTTTCCAAAATGTTTGCCGTTTCGTCCGAAATGCTGCCCAAAAACCCTAATTTTCCCAACGGTACCGAACCGGGTCAAACGGGTCATTCTGACGAGGTATTTTTGGCCTTCGCTAGGATTTTCAGCGGCACGCTTCGCGTGGGCCAAAAGATCTTTGTTCTATCCGCTTTATATGACCCGTTTAAACTCAAATCTGACCCGTTAATGCAAAGACACATACAAGAGGTCGAATTGCACCAATTGTATGAAATGATGGGCCAAGGCATGAAATCAATTTCGTCTTGTAGTGCGGGAAATTTAGTGGCCATTCAAGGATTAGGTCAACATATTTTAAAAAACGCGACTTTGAGTACTTCAAAAAATTGTTTTCCTTTTTCTAGCATGAATTTCCAAGTCACTCCAACTCTTAGGGTTGCGGTCGAGCCGAAAGATCCGGCCGATATGAGCGCATTAATGAAGGGTTTAAGACTTTTAAACCGAGCGGACCCTTTTGTGGAAATAACTGTTTCTTCGAGGGGCGAACAGGTAATTTCCGCGGCCGGCGAGGTCCATTTGGAGAGATGCGTGAAAGATTTAGAAGAGAGGTTCGCTAAGATAAAGCTTGTCGTTTCGCGTCCTTTGGTTTCGTTTAAGGAGACAATTGAGGGTGAAGGAGGAAATTCGGTTGAGAAATTGACTCCTAATGGAAGGTGTGTTGTGAGAGTTCAAGTTTTGAAGCTTCCGATCGGATTGACGAAGGTTCTAGAAGAAAACGGGGATTTGTTAGGGGAAGTTTTGAAGGGCAAAATGGGAAATAAGGAGAGAAATTCGGTCGTCGAGTTGAGGAAGAAGATTGTGGATGCGATTGAGAGCGAAGCGGAGTCGATTGACGGAGATAAAGAGAGGGTCGAAAAGTTTAGAAAAACTTGGTTTAAGTATCTTGAGAGAATTTGGGCTCTCGGGCCGAGACAAATGGGCCCCAATTTGCTTATTTTACCATCCGAAACCCTAAAAAGTGAGAATCACAATTCCGACTCGATTTCCTCAACTGGAGTTCTTGTACGAGGGTCTTGTCACGTATCCGAGATTCTAGGGTTCTCAAACCCTAATCCCCAAAACCCTACCCAAAACGATGAACTCCAAACCCTAATCCAAGAAGCCGAAACCCTAAAAAGCAGCGTGGTGTCCGGATTCCAACTCGCCACCTCAGCGGGGCCCTTATGCGACGAGCCGATGTGGGGCCTAGCCTTCATAATCGAGCCCCACATATTCCCCGATAATTCCGAAAACGCCCCTCTATCGGACAGCATTTTCACAGGCCAAGTGTTGACCGCGGTCAAAGAAGCCTGCAGAGCCTCAGTGCTCCAAAACAACCCTCGATTGGTCGAAGCCATGTACTTCTGCGAGCTAAACACTCGAACCGAGTACCTAGGTCAAATGTACGCGGTTCTTTCTAGAAGGCGAGCTAGGGTTTTGAAGGAGGAGATGCAAGAGGGCTCCAACTTATTCACGGTGCACGCTTACTTGCCGGTCGAGGCGAGTAATAAATTTGCGGATGAATTAAGAACGTGGACTAGCGGAGCGAGTAGCGCGATTTTGGTGTTGAGTCATTGGGAAATGATAAACGAGGATCCGTTTTTCGTGCCGAAAACGGAGGAGGAGATTGAGGAGTTTGGAGACGGAGCGAGCGTTTTGCCGAATTTGGCGAGACGGTTGATGGATGACGTGAGACGGAGGAAAGGGTTGCATGTGGAAGAGAAGGTGGTCAAGTGCGCTACTAAGCAAAGAACTCTCGCCAGGAAAGTTTGAGGGTTTTGTGTGGATTGGTTTGTTGTAAGGTTGTTGCATGGTTTTGGATTTTTGTGACTTTCCGTTTTGATTGAAGAAATGTGTGTTACAGAAGAATATTTATTGATGTGTGTATTTCAGTTTTGATAATATGTAAGAAAGAATATTATTTATCAGATAGTTGTGAGAAGGAAAAATGATCCGTTGATGTCTTTTGTTTGATTTTGAGAGTATTTTTGTTTTTATTTCTATTGTGGGAAATAGCTAATCATTGTCTTGATGGTCCCTGGTAACGGAAAATAACTAGGATACAAAATTTGAACTTTGTTGCTTAAGTAGCGTTTCAATTTACGCCCTGTAGCTTTTGTATACTAGTGGCCATGTGCTAATGCTGGGTTTGGAAACCATTCACAATTTTTTTTTGGTGTTTACTATAATTTCATGTTGGATTATCATGAAATAATTTGGATAAATGTGGTCAAAAATGATATGTTGGATTATCATGTAATATTACACTCTCTTTACTATCATTTCATGTATACACATTTCTTTGCAATAAAACAATGTTTAGTGCTCAAGTAATAAAAAAAATAAACAAATAACACGAAAAAAGCAACTGACAACAAAAACAAAGTCAAATTTTGACAACTAAGAATCACGACATCAAATGGCAATAAGAGCTCTCAAATTTGCAATATATGGGGAACCACAATAAGAAGAGTTAAAATTTACAAAACAAATCAAGTCTCTCAACTCACTCCCAAATCTCAAACCGAACCTTCTTCTCATCTCTCCAAGCCCGACAAAAACAAATTTGAAATTGCCGATTAAAAAAAAAAAAGAAAGAAACCTAAAATCAAAAAATCAAAAAATGTAAACCTAAAAGCAGTTGGATTCAGAAACCAATCCTATTTACAACAAATGAATATTTGATATTTGCGTGAGACGGGTGAAACGGGTCACTTCATGTTGATGCGGTTTTCTTTGATATTTGAACATCTGAGCCGACTCATCAGAGGAGTTTTCTCTAAGATTACTAGCAAACCCACATTTCGTGTAGACAAACCAAATGTATATCTACAAAAATTCCAAAAAAATACAATCTGAGATAATTCACATTTCTGCTTTTTAAGGGATCTTAATAATTTTTCATAATTTGAAATAATAAATTTAATTAGTTTGCTGTGTACCTGATTCGAGGCGTCTTGAAAACTAAAGAGAAGAGCCACTGCAAGTAAAGGTTAAAGAAAAAGATACTAAAATACATTAGTAAGGAAAAATATCAGAAATACGAAGAATGAAAAAAAGTATGGTAAGCAAATAAACAGAAAATGTGGTAACCATTTACAACAGACTGAAAAATTATTCAGCTACATAACTAACTGCTTGTATCAGTACTACATTGGAACAAAGAAAACACATTATAAACAGGTACAATTTTCTAGTAGAAAAATAAAAATAAATAAGCACCAAATTCGTTCAAAACGTAAAAACACAAGCAGCTTGAAACGTGATTTTGCAACTAACTCTATCAGACTTATCAAAATTAACCCAATTCAGTAAAATCCCCTTCACCAAAACAATTAAAAAAAAATACCTTAAAAAGAGTAAGAATCGAAAAACATTCGACAAAACTCTTCTTTTTCTTCTTCACAACCTCTCTTCTTTCTTTACTACCCACAACCTCTTTGGACAGCTGTTGCGCAATCTCTTGCAACAAAACCAACTGAGTCTTTTCGGTCCGCATCGAGATCAGCGCTTGCCTCATCGACTCTCGATCCGCCTCCAAAGCCTCGAGCCTCATGTACAGCTTCTTTATATCCACGTCTTTTTCCTCCGAAACCCTAATTTTAGGGGTTTCTGACGGGCCGTATACTGTGTCCACCATGTATATTCTATCGCTCGAATCATCATCATTAGAATCATCGTCGTGAGAAATGTCGTCTTTTTCGTGGGCTTTTTGTGTTTCTTGATTTTCTTGTTTTTCCAATTTGAAGATTCTTTGTTCGAGCGCGTTTAGATCCTCGCTTGGGTTTTCCCCAAATGAGGAAATCTCAAGCGATTCTTCAGGTTTCAGCGGTACCGATGCCGGTACGGAGCATTTCAACGGCGGATAATCATCGAGCGAAAGCTCATCTAAATCCACTTCCAAATCGGAATCCGAAAATCCCAATCTCTGAAACTTCAATCTGTACAAATAAACCTTGGACGACAGATTCTGCAACATCTCATCCCTCTTCATCAACAGATCCTCCAAAGAGAACAACTCCTCATCATCATGCGCCATCTTCTCCTCCGCAAACCGCTTAAACTGCCTCGCCTCCAATACCGCCTCCGCCTTCTCCCTCTGCAGCCTCAGAATCATCGCCATAGCTTCATTCGCCGCCGAAGACGCCGCGTTCCGCTCCTCATCAAGCTCAATTCCCAAATTCCGAATCATCTCGAGCTGGTTCGCAATTGTCTCCCTCAACAACGCCACCTCCGATTCGGTCTGGACATAAGCCACGCCGGAATAAGGGACTGAAGAATCGGGGCTTGAGGACTCGGCCTTACGCTTCACTGACCGGTGAAATCTATATGGAGATGTTTGGCAGCAGAATTGGCAGGAACACGGGCAGAAACTCGCCGCCGCCGGCGGATCCTCGCCTGGACTCGCCGGATCCATGAATCGAAAAATACCTTCGCAATTGGATCGTTCTTCAGAAAATTGCTCGCGAGTTGAAACCCTAGATTGAGAGAGGTCGATTGGGCTTCTCGTTCTTCTTCTTCTTCTTCTTCTTCTTCTTGCTTTTCTTTTGATTTTTTGTGTGTTATGGATTTTTAATACCAGTTCGTTTATCGAGCAGCCATCAATCAACGAAATAATTACTTCTCTATATAAAGGGATTTATAAAAGTGAACGGAAAGCAATTACTTCTCTACAGTCGGTGTAAACATTAAAATGTGAACCAGTATTTGGGTACTAACTTTTGTACCGTATTTTTTTTGGGTACAATTTTATTCTAAGGTCACTCAACTTTAAAAAATAATCAAATAAGTCATTTAACTATAAAAAATAATCAAATAAGTTATTCAATTTTTAATTGTCTCATAGACCTGACTTTCAATTGTCTCATATATCACTGAACTTTTAAAAAAATGAGTGAATAGGTTACCGGTTAATTGAAATTTGAGTAACATGTTTGATTATTTTTGAAAGTTGAGTAATCTATAGAGAACAATTGAAAGTTAGATGATTTATTTGATAATTTTTGAAAGTTGAGTGACGTATAGGAACAATTAAAAATTAAGTGTTTTATTTGGTCATTTCTGAAAGTTAAATGATTTATGATGAAATTTACCCATGTTATTTTCGATTAAAATACCGGACGCTCATTTTTTACTGTTATCTTGTTCAAGTTGTACTGTATGTGAATCCATGGACCAGGTTCTGGAAGAAAACTTCTTTGTGCCACAAGCCATTTGGGAATGGTCCCCTCCATTTAATATATTCAGGAATTATCCATTATCCTTTACCATCATGCAGAGGGAATATATTAATAACATTTAATTACATTCAAATGAAATAAATATTGAAATTGTTTTGATATGTTTTAGTTTATGTTATACATGTTGACGTGATTTCAGAATTATGATTTACTGGAGATATCGATTTTGCTAAGTTTTGGAGAGGAAATGGGTCAAGAAGATGGGAATGGAAGATTTGGGGGTAGATACAGTGTTGAGAGAGTCTAACGTATACTGGTTAACGGATAATTTCTTAATTTGACTCGGTCATAATTGTTGATTTACTTTTGTATGCAGAATCAGAATCAGATTCACATTAATTGGTATTTCAAAATATGATTTTCATTTGTAAGTTCGAATTTGAACATTCATTTTTTAATTAGCCTCAATATTATATCATACAGAAGTTTCTTAAATCTTATTATATTGTGTATGACAAGTGAAAGTGTCATTACTTTTTCTTATTATTTTTCCATTTTTTTGGATTTTTTTTCCTGTTCTTTTGCTGTTTTTGGGCTCCACGCGGGAATATGATGTTATATTCATTATTGTGTAATTAACTATGTAATAGGTCATTGAATAAGCATTATGAAAGTGGCAGCATTTCGTTACATAGATGGGATACACACATATTGAGTTGTCTTTGGATAAATATTCCAAAAGAAAGGGTCGTTTAGATATTTTTTAATCTCTTTCATTTGTAATTTAATGCGTTTAATTGTCTGGATAAAGTCATGGATCCAATATATTGGCCGATTTGAATTTGAATATCTAATGTACAGTTTGCCCTTTGCAACGTGAGGACTTACAAGAGGGAATATATTTTAATTTTTATCATTTGAAATTGAAAATGGTGATAATGATTTTCCTGTAACGTTACATCAAATTAATGACTCAAATTTAGTATTTAATAAGCAAGCCTTGTGAAGATTTTCAGATTTACGAGGGTAAGTGCTTCTGGCACATCAAGGAGAATGTTCAGTTTTGGATGAGGTCTAATCTCAGTTCGGATGTAGAGTCTCTTTCTTAATTTTTGTTGTTGAGTTTTACTGTTTGCAAGGTCTGATATAATGTACTTACTGGCTTTGAGATGCATGTTTTATAAAGTCTAAAATTTTGTAATTAAACATTTCATTAAATGAATATAAGGGGTCCCTTTGGCACCCCTTAATTCCTTCAAAAAAAAAAAAATTTCAGATTTAATTCAGATTGACATTAGTTCCTAATTTCATTTTTTTTTTAAATTAGAATGATTCGAAAAATTTGAGGCATAATTTTTGGAGGACTGTTTACATTTGCTTGAAATGTGGTGTTTTTCACCTTGAAGCTGTCTTTAACTATAGAATTGAGAGACTGACATTGTGTCGTTGGTATTATGCAGCATCGTGTTTTAGTTATTAACCCATCACATAGTCAATTTATTTTAAAAAAAATCATACCCTCATTACCTAAATGCAGTATAAATATGAAAATGGGCATTAAATCAAGTTATGTAGAAACCAGATTAATTTACAAATAATGATTATTTAATTTTATTAATCGAGATAAGTTATTTTAAGATATAGTAATCATAAGGTCTCATTTGGTATCGTTGCCGTTTTCTACTTTCTGTTTTTTTTCTCCAGAAAAAAAAAACGTGTTTGGCAAAATGACTCTATTTTTTTTTTCTATCCAAATGACAAAAAATAAACAGGATTTTGGAACACAAGAAAAAATTGTTTCTTCTTTTATGTATTTTACTGCCAAACCTATAAATATCCGAAACCACACGAAAATAATATGATAGCACTAAAAAAAAATATTGACCTTAAAGTATTGTATTGTGCTAAAAAAAGTAAGTTTGCGTAAAAAATAGTATATTCATATTAAAAAGGAATTTTGACCGTAAAACTTTATATCCACTAAAAAATGGGAAGTTGACACTAATTAAATTTACCCTGAAACTTTATATTGCAGTAAAAATAAAATAACTTACCACTGAAAATAATATAATGATATCGAAAAAGGTTTATTAATACTGAAATCTTTATATTCACACCTTGAAATAGTATATTGACATTAGAAATGATACATGCCGATATTAAAAATGATATATTAACATTTTTAATACTAAAAATGATATATATATATATATATATATATATATATATATATATATATATATATATATATATATATATATATATATATATATATATATATTGACATTAAAAGTTTTCTATTGATACTAAAAAACAGAATTTTGATATACTAAAAATAATATATTTTCACCGAAAATAGTATATTGACACGAAAAATGATACATTAATATTGTAAACGGTAGATTGACACTAAATACTTAATATATTGACATTGAAAATATCATATTAACTCTAAATTGATTGCTGAAAATAGGATATTAATACTCAATAATGATAAATCAACATCATAAACGGTACATTGATACTGGAAATGATATATTGGTACTTAAAACGGTATATTAACGCTGAAAATATTATGTTGATACTATAAACGGCATATTGGCACTGAAGACTCGATATATTGCTGCTGAAAATGTTATAAATGTATATTTGATAAAATAATAACTAGGAAAAATATTATCGGTTTTAAAAACAAAAAATAGTTTTTTTGAAAACAAAGACAGAAAAACAGAAAAACTGATTTTTGTTTTTAAAAAACGAAAAACAAAAAATAAAAATAATGCCAAATGAGCCCTTAGCTAGTTAATACGGATTTTTTTTGTATAACCAACTAACTAGTCATGAGATTTTCATGATCAAAATGTGTTGTGCCTCTGAGCATAATATTAGTTGCATGATCAGTTTGCACAAGTTGCATGATCATTTTCTAAAATAGTGTGACTAAACTGCTATAAATTTATCATTCTCCCGGGCCAAACATTATAAAGCTAGTTTAAATTTTAAAGACGAAGCGTGAGGTGAGAAATCATCCTCAGATTTGAGGGTAAACATTATTGCAGTATGCCTTACGATTACGAAAATGAAACTTTAAGATATTGATGGAAACTAACAAAGATTTGTGATATATCGATGATTGAAACTTTTATATATAGTATGAATTGATGAATGTTTCCCGCTCTTGCATGTTTTATGAGAACTTCATGCTGCCTCTTTAGAAACCGTTTTTCTTGTAACGCGGGTAAGCAAAAGAAAATGTAGAATTGATATGCTTTGTCTTGCTTCAATCAGTGTACATATTTTCCATTTTCTCCATTCAAGAAAACATTCTTAGTTTTTTGAAACAAAGAAGAACATTCTTATTGGACAGATAAATTTTGTAAACCATCACTTCTAATGTATGTCATCTAGATGACTCGTATATTTATTTTTCCTGTATGGGTGATGACTGATGAGTATATAGTTCTCAACCATAATGGTCGTGGCGGCTAATTCAGAAGAATTATTTATGTGGTGAATTTTGAGTATAATCTAAACATGTTAAGAATTAGGGGTGTAGAAAAAATGTACGAGAATGTGATACTATTAATATATTATTAAACATATTTCAAATTTTCTTTTAGTTAATTTTTCGTTAATTACATACATAATTGGATTAACTTAAAAGTCTTGTATTTCCCCCCACCCCACCCCAAAAAAAATATAGATTGAGGTTTCCATAGAAGTCATAAAATTATAATCTCAAGATCTATTTACCAAAACATTTCAGACTGTATACAAAAAAGGTCGTAATTGTTAATAAATGACATTACACACACAAAATAATCACCCTCATAATACTAACAAATGCATTTAAGAAGTTTAGCATATGTGAAGATATGAAAATAAAATAACAGATCAAACAATATTGGCTAATTCATGAAATCAATCACATATCAATCTCATACTGTTCTCAGATAAGATACCAACCAACAGATTAAACACTTCAAACAGGAATTACTTCAAATTCAAACATTAAAAAGACACAAGTTCATTCATTCGAACAATCAAACAAGAACTACTTCAAATTCAAACATTCAAAACACAAGTTCATTTATTCAGACAATCAAACTACAGCCACAAGAATGTAGCCATTTCACCAACACACACCCAAAACACAAACACTCAGTCACTCACCCACCCACTCAATAATCCTAACCCTCATCACGCTCATCATCCTAAGCCGCTTCCACACCGACCTCATAATCCTCCTTCGGCACTGCCAAATCCTCCCTCACCTTCGAACTTGAACCAAACAAGTTACATAATGAATTTCTTAGAATGTTATTCCTTGGAATTCATGCATTTTAAGGCATTTTTCAAAACTCGAACCAAATGCTTAAGCGTAAAAAAGTTACGTTGAAACCTGGTTAATTTAAGAATATCAATTTTTTAATTATTTAATTGATATTTATACAACAGCTAAGTCATGATTAAATCCCCTTTAACTAATCACAATACGAGTTGCATGATTAATTTCTTAAATAGTATGACAAAACTAGCTATAAATATTGATCCTTTCCTATCCAAATTCCAAAAGAATAAAAGAGGTGAGAAAAGTCATAGTCCATTGTTATGCTAGCTCGAAATTTTAAGATTAAAAGTTCGAAGATACTTTCTAAATTTCTTCAATTTTTTCTATACTCCGGATTGGAGGGTAAATATATCCTGATAATGTGTTATGGCAATAAGACTTTAAGATATTGAAGGAATCTAACTAAATATGTCATATACTATTGATTGTATCTTCCATATCTGGAATAAATTGATAAAAAACTCCAAAATCTTGTAGCGTGTGCTGGTCATTTCTGTTTCCACTGAAACAACAATTTTTTTGGTATTACAAGAAAGAAAAGTGAACAATGGAGTTTCATATGCTTCATATTGCTCCAATTACACTACATATTTTCCTTCTTCAATGAAATCTGTTCTTATTGCTATTCTAGGCCAGATCAATATTGTGACCCACCAGTAAAAATATACAATATAGAGATGACTTGTATAGCTTTTCTTCTTGTACCGGTGATGAGGATAATAGTTTCCGACAATCTTTAGTGCTTCCGACCACAAAAAATTTAGATTATCTCTAAATATGAAAACTAAAAAGGAGGAGAAAACATTGGGTAAGGATGAATTTTTAGAATAACTAAGAATGTTTAACTTAAAAAATATAAAAGAAATCAGCATAAAATTTGTATGGAAATTTTATACTATATAAGCATAAATGATTTTCTCCATCTTTTTCATTTGTATACATCTTCTAAAATAACATACATAATATAATTGAAACAACATGAAATGAGTAGTACGAGACTTCCGAACAACTGCTATTGACCTAAAAAGCTAAAAACCTAAGTAAACATTAATCGTGAAAACAATTACTGGTTATACATAAAGAGTTGTAATAATCAAGCTCATAAAGAGTAGCAAATGCAATTGAAAAGTTTAGCACATGTAAACAGATTAACATCACAAGATACTAACCACCAGATTAATAACTCCATACAAGAATTACTCACACTGTCACACATCACAAGATTCCAACCAACAGATTAATAGCTCCAAAGAAAAATTACTTCAAATCCAGACAGTTATAACCCATTACTTTTAGTATATGCTAAAATATGATGTGCATGATCTTCATTTAAAATTAAAATAAAATAATGTTTTTATTAATAAAATTTGATCTAATTGTATTCACAAATATTCATTTGTACCTGAAATATTAA
Organism: Juncus inflexus; assembly: GCA_024447665.1. Lineage (NCBI taxonomy): Eukaryota > Viridiplantae > Streptophyta > Magnoliopsida > Poales > Juncaceae > Juncus > Juncus inflexus. Next base: position 5,730,227 of record JAJHPC010000010.1, read on the forward strand.
TGTACATGCATAGCTTGGTTGAAATTCGTTTTTTTTATTTGACAGAGTAGAAACTTGACATTAAAAATGTAGTTAATTAGGATTAATGAGCCTTATTCGGCTGTTTGGTCTTCTCTAGCTAGGAACCGAAAATAAGGCATTTAATCGTCTTTATTTTTTGCATGCTACTTGTTAGTCTTTATAAAGTTCATTTTGATCTGCCATATCACTGGATGATTTCTTTTCCAACTTCTGTTGCTAAAATAATGCTACTAAGCACGAGAGATGAAATAAAAGTTTCTTATAATTTACATCTATTTAGTGGAGATGCATGTCAGACTTTTTTTTGCAAGAGTTAGATAGTCAGGTTATGTCACGTTTCTATCAAAGTTAAGGGATTATCCTTCTTCATACGTTTACAATTTATGTACTTTAACTCGATATATTATTTTTATAAATTATATTTAAGAAAAAGTGTCATACACGGCTCGAAATGCCGTGATCGCATGATAAGTAAAAATATCGCAAATGACTCGAGATGTCTGACCTTCAAAAAAAGTGCCGCACACGACTCGAAATGCCTAGCTGTCAGATAAGTGAAAGTGCCGCACATGACTCAAGATGTCATGGTCGTCAGAAAAATAAAAGCCGCATATAGCTCGAGATGCCATGTCCGCAATATGAATTCGGATGAGATAGCCGCACATGGTTCGAGATATCATGGCCGCTTGATTGCAAAATTGTGATGGTACACATGGTTCGAGATGTCACGGCTGTTGATCGCATAAACAAGTTTAGAAAAGACTAATTTATCGTGAAATACAAATTCGGGGCATCATGATTAATGAGTGAGGATGTTTACTAAATTATTATGTTTGTTAGAAATTAAATATATATTGAGTTGTAATTTATATTATATCTTGCGCTAGATTACTTGTTATACTTCAAATTCAAAAATGAAATTGAGATGCAACACAAACAATCAAAACACACAAGTTTCATTCATTCAAACAATCAAACCACAGCCACAATAACGTAACCACACACACGGTCGACACACCCAAAACACACACACACAAAAACCCTCACTCACTCACCCTCTCTAATAATCCTCACCCTCATCCCCCTCATCTTTCTCCGCGCTTCCGGCCCCACCTCCTCATAATCCTTCTCCAGCACCGCCTGATCCTCCCTCGCCTCCGAGAACTCACCCTCCTCCATGCCCTCGCCCACATACCAATGCACGAACGCCCTCTTCGCGTACATCAAATCAAACTTGTTGTTGATTCTTCCAAGCGCCTCGGCCACACTGGTCGAGTTGGAGATCATGCAGACTGAACTCTATGGACAGCGGTGGGAGGTTGGCAGTTGATTATGCAGTTAATGCCGGTGGGGTTACGCTACATCAATAAATGGCTCGAATTAGTTTTTAATATTGAAGCCTTCTGATAATTTGAAGAATTTGAAACATAATTACAGAAGTTTTTTGCTTGAAATGGGGTGCTTTTCGTCTTGAACATGTCTTACTGTTTCATATCACGCAATATCATGTTTTAGTTATTTATTTGCATAACAATAGTCAGTTTATTTTCAAATAAAATTCATAATCTCTTTACCTAACCTCGGTATGGAATATGCCTCTTAAGCATAAATAAGTTTTGTCGAAAACTGATTAGAATATCAAGCTTTTAATTATCTAATTGAGATTATTTTTATACAATTACGAAGTCATGATTAAATATCCTTAACTGATCACAATACAAGTTGCATGATTAAGTTCTTAAATAGTGTGACAAAACTTGCTATAAGTTTTGATCCTTTCCTATCCAAAAGAATAATAGAGGTGAGAAAAGTCACAGTCCATTGTTATGCTAGCTCAAAATTTAATGATTAAAAGTGTGAAGATAACTTTCTTGATTACTTCACTTTACTCCGGATTGTAGTGTAAATATATTATCCTAGTAATGTGTTATGGCAATGAACTTTAAGATATTGATGGAAACTAACTAAATATGTCATATACTATTGATGGTCACTTTCATATCTGATATAAATTGGTAAAATTAGCTCCAACAATTTGCAGAGTGTGGGGGACATTTCTGTTGCCACTGGAACAACTATATTTTATGGTAATGCAGGAAAGAAAAATGAAAAGTAGAGTTTCATATGCTTCATATTGCTTCAATAACTCTACATATTTTCCTTCTTCAAGGAGATCTACTTTTATTTCAATTATAGGCCAGATCAATATTATGAGCCACCAGTAAAAATATACTAGATTGAGATGACTTGTCTAGTGTTTCTTCTTGTACCCGTGATGAAGATTGCTTCCAACCATAATTATTGATTCTTCTCAAACTTTTGAGAAATTCTTTAAATATAAAAAACATAAAATGATTTTTTCCATCCTTGTCCTCGTATATATCTTCTTAAATATCAACAGAATGAAATGATATTAACTTCAGTTTTACAAGACTTCCCAGCAAATGAAGAGGTTTTCTCCCAATAGGCATGTCTAGAGATCAAATTGACCTAAAAGGCCGAAACCAAAATGAGAATAAATTGTGAAAACATCGTTATATATAAATAGTTGTAATAACCAAACTCATATTATTAGCACAACTAAAAAAAGGTCAAATTATGTAACCGATCAGCATTATCACTAACTTCATGAAGCCAATCAAATTTCAACATAATTCTCTCTTCATATTGCCAACCATCAAATTAACAACTCCAAACAATTTTACTTCAGTTTCAAACATTCAAAAGACAACTCCATTCAAACAACAGCCACAAGAATGTAGCACAAACACTCTAACACCAACCCAACCCAACCCAACCCAACACACACAGCAAACAAAAACACACACCCACACAAACAAGTACCTCACTCACTCCATTCACATCCACTCAATAATCCTCACCCTCATCCCCCTCATCATCATCCTCCGCCGCTTCCGCCCCCACCTCCTCATAATCCTTCTCCAGCGCCGCCAAATCCTCCCTAGCCTCAGAAAACTCGCCCTCCTCCATGCCCTCGCCCACATACCAATGCACAAATGCCCTCTTGGCATACATCAAATCAAACTTGTGATCGATTCTTCCAAACACCTCGGCCACGCTGGTCGAGTTGGAAATCATGCAGACCGCACGCTGGACTTTGGCTAAATCGCCGCCGGGGACCACAGTGGGAGGCTGGTAGTTGATCCCGCATTTGAAGCCGGTCGGACACCAGTCCACGAATTGGATCGTGCGTTTGGTCTTGATGGTCGCGACAGCAGCGTTACTACGCAAAATAATTGGTAAAATATTAAAATTTGAATATTACGATATGACAGATTGAAGCCTGACATGTAAAAAAAGTTCCTACATTATTAAGAATTGCAAAAAAATCCTATTTTCCAATTATTCGATGCACAGCACCTACGGTTAAATCATATCCAGAAGTGGTATACTTAACATATCTATGCCATAATTTACATATTTAATATTTAAATCGAAATATATTAATCAAAACCATTATATTAAAAATATAATTAGACCATTATATGCAGCTTACCAACAGGGACTAATTTTTGTGTTCCTTTTAGCAACTCTCAATATGTTCCTTTTTCCCAACTTTCATCATAATAATCCTTTTTTTTTGTAATTTCCCCCTAAATGTATTATCTAGTACAAACAACAACTTACACGTCTTTAGGGACGACATCGCCACGATACATCAGACAACACGCCATGTATTTGCCGTGTCTCGGATCGCACTTGGCCATCATGCTGGACGGCTCGAACGCACTGTTGGTGATCTCAGCAACAGAGAGCTGCTCATGGTATGCCTTCTCGGCGGAAATCACTGGAGCGTATGAGGAAAGCATGAAGTGGATGCGGGGGTACGGGACGAGATTGGTCTGGAATTCGGTCACGTCCACGTTTAAGGCTCCGTCGAAGCGGAGAGAAGCAGTGAGAGACGAAATAACCTGGAAAAGTAAAAGAATGTTAGATTAGTTGTAACGTTGATAGTGTGTAGTATATGAATGAAGGTGTTTTGGGACATATTATTATGTGTCCTGTGATTACTTGTAGTATTTGAATAAAGTGTAGTTATAGCATATATATAAACGCTATATAAGAAGAGTTTGGGGTTTCTTATCAATCCTGGTAATATAAGAAAGTACAGTATGTAAATACCAATGCAAGGCAGTTGTTAGTACGTAAGATTATTAATACTATACATCATGTTAATTAAAAATAAAGTAGTTAGCCTAAGAGATTAACCGAAGAACGAAATAGATTAGAAAGCTATTCTTCCTGTGTGGCATTTCCTAGCAATATATTATACTTCAAATAATAAGATATAAACAAACTATGCTTTGCATTTCAGTAGGAAAAGAAACATATCCGTACCTGAGAAACAAGGCGGTTGAGGTTGGTATAAGTAGGCCGCTCAATATCCAAGCTCCTCCTACAAATATCATAAATCGCCTCGTTATCAAGCAACACGGCCACATCAGTGTGCTCAAGCAGAGAGTGAGTCGACAACACACTATTATACGGCTCCACAACAGATGTCGAGACCTGAGGGGATGGATAGACAGTGAAACCGAGCTTGGATTTCTTGCCGTAGTCAACCGAGAGACGCTCGAGTAAAAGAGAACCGAGGCCGGATCCGGTCCCGCCTCCAACAGCGTTGAAGACCAGGAAACCTTGCAGGCCGGTACAGTTGTCGGCCAGCTTGCGGATCCTGTCTAGGCAGAGATCCACAATCTCCTTTCCAACTGAAATAAAAGAAGAAATATTTTAATTAGTGACATGATGCGTAATATTCCAACCCAAAACATGCCCCACTTATTAATTGCATCAAATTGGAAATATTATTAAATTAATCTTAATCTAACACCAATATAGCTATTAATTAATTGCATCTAATTGGAAAAATTATTAAATTAAATGTAATCTAACACCAATATTGTACAAGTTTATAGATTATTTTTTGGATTTAATAACCTTAATCTAACACAGTTAGTCTAACCAAACAATAGGGACTATTCTTTATAATTTCTAACAACAAGTATATTTTTTTTTGCAATTTAGGCATGAATATAGGGTAAATTTATTCATTTACTTGTGTAGTGGCCACGAGCAAAGTTGTTGGCAGCATCTTCTTTGCCGCTGATGAGCTGCTCAGGGTGGAACAGCTGGCGGTAGGTGCCGGTGCGCACCTCATCAATCACGGTCGGCTCGAGGTCGACAAACACAGCACGAGGGACGTGCTTGCCGGCGCCGGTCTCGCTGAAGAACGTGTTGAAGGCGTCATCTCCTCCGCCAACAGTCTTGTCACTCGGCATTTGTCCATCGGGCTGGGAAATAGTAGATAAAATGGAAATTGTTAGATCATTTGATGTGAAATGATATAGATCTGATTGAAATAATAGATTTTTAAGGTTGAGAGAACCATTTTGTGTGGATATATGATTTACGTGTTCTAGATTAAAAGATTTATAGCTGAAATTTACTAAAATTGCTAGATTTGAAGTATATATTTAGCAAGTGTACAGCTAATTTATAGATTAATCACTAAAATCCTTAGATCTAACTGAACTTCAAAGGTACAAAACGGATCCGCTAATATCATATCAAATCGTCTAAATTAAGGTCAAGGATAAGCAGATCTACACTAAAAATGCACATAAAACGCACAAACAATAACGAAAAAAGAAAATCAGAGATCGGGAAAACTGATATACCTGAATGCCATGCTCGAGGCAGTAAAGCTCCCAGCAAGCATTGCCGACCTGAATACCGGCCTGTCCAATATGGATCGAAATGCACTCCCTCATCCTCAAATTTAAATTTCAAATTTCAAAAACTAGGGTTTGGAAGACAAAGAAGCGGGAGAAACACAAAGAAAGAAAGAGAGAAATTAGAGAAGACGGCGTATACAAAGACGCCTGAATGAAATAAGTTCGATTTTGTTAGGGCTGGCGTGATTTAGTCCCCATTTTATAGAGGCGGAAACTGAAGGAAATAGAGAGTTGGATGGACGGTTGAGAATGAAAGGATTTGAAATGGACGGTTTAGGATTGGGTGGAGATGATTTTGGGATTGTAGGAAACGGTGGGATTGATCTGACGGTTGTTATAAAGTTTGGTTTTGAAATAATTTGAAAATTTGACGGAAACGGAAAGACAGTAAAGTGTGGCATCTTGGCCCAACTGCTTCTTGCTTCTCCGGTTTTGTTTTGCAATGGATATGTCCAATACTGATTAGGTCCTTTAATTTTTTTGATAATTTATGTATTATTAATTTATCTAGTAATTTGATTTGATGTATTTTAAGATGGTAGAGAGTGTATTTTGTAGTAGAGTCTGACAAACGTATTTTGAATTCACTAAATTTTGGGATTTGGAAAGATTGATTTAGATCAAATTCATGATTCAGAAATATATACATATTTATTATTCATAAATACATATACTCCATAATTCATCAAATCAAGCAATGCCCTGACTTCTAGCCAATGCAAAGATCATGATTGAAATATAGCTTTTTCATCTTTATGTAGGATGATTTTATAAGATAAAATTTTACATAAATAGACTCCTCAAGCTAGTATGATGACATGCAAATCCCAGTGAAATACAAAAGTTACAAAAAAAAAGAAAGAAAGAAAGAAACAATTGTCCTTTCTAAGTGCATTTATACAATGCTTAAGAATTCAAATGACCCACATTAATTAAGTACTTACAGAACATTCTCATAAACAATTGAGTACTTACAAAACAAAAAACAATAAAAGCATCAAAATTGTAGCAAAATATGGATACAACAATCCAGCAGCAGCACCTTTTGGATCATCATCACTAACAACCACCCCATCACTCGAAGAAGGAACACTTGTATCAATACTACTCGAATTCGATTTAGAAACATAAACATGCACCTCTAAAACTGCATTATTTGTATTTGGAACATACGAAACCGTCTTTATTAGAATATACCCTCTGGCCATTCTGAACATTCCGTTTCCTCCAATTACTGGCAACTCTCTTTCCTTATCCAAAAAACTATCTCTACCAAATACCGAAATTGAACTTCCATTATATTCGCCTCCCATAAATAAAATATTCATCGATAGTAGCAATTCGTTACCTGATAGACCTGCAAAAGCATAAAAACCCTGGGCTCGACCCATTAAATTGGACGAGAGATCTGGGCTCTTTGTCAGCGGATCATCTATCATAAGTACAGATCCGAAACCTAATTGACCAGGCCCGTTGTATTTTGAAGGACCTTTGATTACTTGAATAGCAGTCGGATTTGTACCCGTTACGGTGTCGTGCATGTAGAATTGCAAATGGGTCATGTTGGATGATGAATCGGTAATGTCAGCATGAATTTTGAGTAGAGTTGTGGATAGCAATGAGAGGAGAAGAAGAGAAAGAGAAGCCATTGGGAATAGTAGAAATTTGAGGGGAAATTTGAGGATTTAAGGAGCATTGGTAGTCGTGTCATTTTTGATTTGGTAGTACTGGTACCAGCAAAAGAACATTATGTTGCTTGAAGGTCACTTCATGATTCAATCATTTGATTCATATAACCTTTCTTATCAAATAGTTTTAAAGGGCACCATTGCTTTATAGTTAGTGAGAGTTAGAATATTGCTTTCATGTCCCACTTTAGAGCTTCTAGTCTTACTTTCAAAAATCACATCATGACGTACTGAACACCATTTCGCTCAGAGTAAACTTCATTCACCAGTAAATAAAATTTATAAGACACTACATAGGGTGGCTGACTTTTTTGCTTGCCAAAATGAGCAAATCCATCATTATTCATTTTCATCTTTTCTTTCTGAATAATCACTTTCATTTTTTTTACAATATGCCCGTAGGCCCCACTCAACACACTCACACACATCCCCAACCTATCCAATTTTTCCCTTGAAATTCAGCTCTAGCTGGTTTCGAACTGATGTCCTATGGGCTTGGATAAGATCGTATCATCTACTAGGCTACACCTATGGGTTTGGATAGAGTCGTCGTGCCAATCCAACACAACCACTTTCATATTAGGGTAAGATTTTGATAATCATAATTTATCTTTTCTTTCTGAATAATTATATTAGAACAAAATTGGAAAATGATAGGTTACGATAATAAAATAACAAGATTTTGATCATGTGGTTTCAAATGAAATAATATTAAGGCGTCAACAAAAACATGGGGATGGAATATTAAGATTTTTTTTAAATGAATAGCAATTATTTTTTTGTCCAACTTTTATTTTTTGGTGCCAATATATTTTGAGCCTACACATATGGTTTATGTGATAACCAGTAGGATATGAGCACGTTGAAAAAAAATGTAACAAAATTAGATGTCCTGTAATTAAGAAAAGGATAAACTTGGAGAAATATAATGTAATACTATATTTTAAAAGCAAACTAACATATAATAAAATTGATACGTGTGTCATAGGATTAAGACGTAAATTTGGGGCTAAAACAAAATGGGTAGCAAGAGAATTACTATGTGTTCCTGAATAATAACAATAAGTAAAATGCAACAAAAGCAGTATGTAAACAAAACAAATAACGCAATATATGCAATAAATAATATATAAATTGGTTGTGTAATGATAATTTATAAATGCATTGACTGGAATACCCCTTAACAAACCGGAAATGACTGGTATCACCTACAAGTCTACCACCACCGATTCCCGTACGAGCTGATTCATCGCTATCCTTCCATGTACTCTGATCGAACTACCTTCTTACACCAAATGCAGACTCGGATCACTAACAATTCCGCCTTCCGACACACGAATTGCAAAACCTGTTACAGTCCAAATAAATAATTTAATTTTGCATTACTTGGTATATGATACAAACATTACAATTTAATGTAAGTATTTTGGATTGTGAACTGTTGTAACATATATAACCTTGTGCCCACCCGACAGTCTCAGTGATCTGGCTAGGCCATCTGCCAGTAAGTTGTTTAGAGCCACCATGTCACCAAAGGTTCTAGGTGACGTGCCGTTGGTTGAGAATTTGGGCATGCTGATGACACTGACACGTATTGCAGTCGGGTTTGAGCTAGAATAGTCATCGTGCATGAAAAAATGAAGATGAGTTGTATGTTCTTCTGCGTGATAAGTCGAGGTGACAATATCAGGGAATAGGAAAAGGAAAAGGGTAGAAAGAGGGGATTCCATGTAGCTATATTGGGGATCCGGCCGCTTGTGATTTGGGGGAATAAGTACATCAACACTATATTGAAGGATAATGTGTAATAGTGTTGGTCGGTTGGCAATATATAAAGTGACAATGGAAATCGTGATGGTTGAGATGTATCTATTGCATTTTATGCCCCAACCACGTTTATTTAGACACATACTGCTTTGCATATATACCTTTTTTATACACATATTTTTCCCTACTTGTTTATTCTTCTGCTGCTTTGCACCTCCAAGTATTGTTTCTGAATTTAATATATATATATATTGTTTTTGCTTATACATGTATTGATTTGGTAACAGATTATTTTTAGATTTTAGATACCGTATCTATATATTTATAGAAACAATGGAACATGAAGCGTCTGTAGTCCAACGGTTAGGATAATTGCCTTCCAAGCAATAGACCCGGGTTCGACTCCCGGCAGACGCATGTTTTATTCATTCGTCTTCTATTTTTGACTTTCGTTTTCCTTTTGTTGGGAGGGAAACTCAAATACCAAACCACACCACTGCTCAAGCAAGAAGAAGTAAAAAAAAACCAACAAAAATGGAGACGGCGATCTGGGCCTTGTGCAAATCGCTCTCATCGGTCTGCAACTCCGTTCAGTCCGCCTCCTCCTCCCTCTCCGACTCCATTAAGCGCCCCCCAATTCCCCTTGGTACTAATATTTCAATCTCTCACACATTCCTACTCACTTGCCTGTGCCTCATTGATTCAAATTGGCTCAGAAAACCAGTGTAGCTAGAGGACTGATGAACAAATTGTTCAATTTTATATATTTTTGTAATAGAATAGAGCTGTAAATAACGCTTAAAAAGGTTTAGAAAAATGGTTTCACTTTTGGAAGAGGGACAATTAAGCCCTCTCCAAAAATTTCTCAAAAAAAAAAAAAAAAATTGTTCGATTTATTGCCTCCAAAATCCAAAATCGGGTTCCAAACTGTCCACATTTCATTTCATTTTCTCTTTTCAGCAGATCCTTTTCACCTAATTAAAGATCGAGTCGTATTTTGAACTAATTAACAACTCCTAATGCAGAATCATCAGCCTCAGCATTTCTGAAATCTCTGGACAGAAGGATTTCGTCTACAAGTGGCGATCTAAACCAGCTCGAGTCGATGGCGTTTGGAACAGTTTCATTTGAGGAATTACTCGGCCATTGCAATGAGGTTTATAAGCTGAATCAGAAATACATTTCAGATGTTGAGGATAGAATGACCGATTTTGGCTATGTACCTGGTAATTTAATTTAATTCCTGTTTTTCGTTTCTTTGTTTTTTTACTGAGGATTGATTGGTTTTATGATTTGGGTTTGTAGAAATTGAGGTGGATTTGAAGGAAGATTTCAAATTTGAAAGCCCGGATCGGGTAGAGAGATCTGATTTGAATTTTGGGTCTGTTTCTGTTGCAAGATCAAGAAGGAGGTTTTTGAATGATGATGCTTTGTATCCTTTTTCTGCATCTATTTTATATTATTTTTTTAATTAATCAAGAGTGGCAGTTGTGTAATTACTCTTTTTTCATTCTATTTTTTGTTGGTATTTTTCTTAAGTTGAATATTAGATTTGAGGAATCTATGTCATTAAAGAATCTTGGTCTTTCAGATGCTTGCTTAGCTACTCTATCTTCTAAAGGTAATTGGTTTATATTTACAAGAATATATTTTTTCTTTAATTAGCAAAACTAGTTTGTAATTATAAGAAAATCTATTCTCAAATTAGCAAAACTGGTTCGTATTTATAAAAATATCTTCTTAAATTAGCGAAATTGGTTTGTATTTCTAAAAATCTGTTCTTAAATTAGCAAAATTTGTTTCCTGTTCCTTGTTAGTGCTACAATTTTTGCGAATTAATTGATTTATATTTATAAAATCATTAATTTATATTTCTTAGGTGATTCTTTTCTTCCAAGTCCAAAGTTTTCTCAACAGCTTGTCAGGTTAGCTTGACATTTTTTTGAATCATTTCACTTTTTTTTCAGCGATTAAAAATCCTGCTACAATTTACAAATTTGAGGGGTTTTTATGTAATTTATCTATTTTAACATTTATTTTAATTTCTGTTCTTAATCATCTTTAGTCTGGATGAAGAGCAATCAAACAATACAGTAACAACGCCTCAAGGTATATTACATATTATCTTTATCATATTCGTTTCTGAAATATTATTTCATAAAAAATTTCTGTTTTAATTTACCAATTTATTTTTATTTTTTTCTTAGAAAGCAAACCTCTTAAATCATCTGGAATTAATATATCAGAAGCTAATTATGATAATCTTCCTGCATATATGAAAAGTCTTGCTACGTGGGAGGTAAATATTTCCTTAAATCCATTCTCATTTTCAGATTTGTAAATAATGGATTTTACAAAGGTATCCAAGAAAATATTTTATTTATTTATTTTTGGTGATTGATGATTTGGTGGTGCATATTTTGCATTATAGGAATTGCAAGAAGCGATTATTAAGTTGAATTTGTTTTTCTCCAACGGAAATGAGAAGGCCATGTTTAGTCAAGAAGATAGTGAGAAAATAGGGTTAGGTATGTTAAATGATTTAATTTAGTTTTTTTCTATTTTTCTGTTGCTTGTTTGTATATTTGTAATTTTTAATGTTTATTGTTCTTTTATTTATCTTTCAGGGCGAAAAGGAAGGTCATACCTTCTAATTTTCTTAAGATTGAATCAATTGGTGATGGAGTCGATTGATGGAACGAATCATTACAAGCTTAATGTTGCAAATTATTAAATTTGTGACTAATATTGTGTAGAATATAAGGCTTTTCTTCTTCTTAAAAAGAATTTTGTAGTAATATTTGCTCGAGTTGTGTTATTTGATGTTTGGCTTTTTCTTGGAAATAAATACTATAATTGCTTTTGATAAATTTAGATTAGAGTTTTAATAATAGTCTTTGAGTTTATGCGTATCAGTTTAGGTGAAGATATGAGGTCTTCACAAAAAACTAGTGGGAAAAGAACCAATGTTGTTTAACTCAGTCCATATAGATATTGTGTACGTGTGTACTGGGCAAATCACTGTGCCCAGTACTATTATAAGCCAGTACAATGTTTTTGTGTTAATAATGACTGTTGAACATTTTATGCCCAAATCATGTGTTCATGCAAAATTGTATATAATATATAATAAAGTCCTTACTTTTTTTAAACAAATTTCATCTGATGAGTTATTATTTATAAATTATAAAAAAAAAACAGATCAAACAAATAATCAAGCATTAAGTGAGCCAATATGGGTAGAATGTCCACTGCAAATTCATGCTTGTTTGATAAACAAGATTACCCACATCACCCTGCATTAAAAGGATTTTCAAATCAGTAAATAATAATGTTTCACACATTAAAATGACTTTTTAAGTTAAAGTAGAAAAAAAAGGAGAAGTTCTGACCGGCTTAGGCACGGGACCTCATTTACGCTTGTGGATCTCAATATCATTTGCCACGTGAAATGCCACTTGCCACGTCATTGTCCTGCTAGTGGGCCTCGCTAATCTTGTATGTTGCGAGCATGCTGTCGCGGGCGATGAAGGTGATGTCAATCATTGTTTGAAGGTTGCTATAGTAGAGAAAATGGAATATGTCTTTTTGTCAATTGACGTAAATGTATCAACACATCAGTTCGTGAAAATATTTTCCGAGTAAATATTTTTGAATTTCTCTGGTATCTTATAGTTAAATATTTTAAGGAAGTCATTCAACTATTGAGTAATTAACATTTGAATGTGTTTACACTCTTTGACTCTATTTTTTATATCTTTGAATGATACAATGGTGGTTTAACCTTTGGATCTGAATCAATTAAATATGTACATGACTGGTACAACCATTTCAAATCAATTTTGCATGATGAAATGCATAAGAGATAAGTGTAATCATGAATTAGGCATTTCCCCATCTCTCTTGGTCGACTGGAATATCCATTTCAAATCAATTTTGCATGATGAGATGCATAACAGATGAGTGTTACCAAGAATTATGCATTTCTCATCTCTCTTGGTGCAGAATATTTGACCAAACTGGGAAAATCTAATTCTAGATACCGTCGAGTTGTCTTTACTCAATTTTATCTAATAAGAAATAGTTTAACCATAATAGCTCAAATCCAACTCACCTGAAATAAGTATAAAACAGTTAAATATATTATATAAAACTGTTATGTATATTATATAAAACAGTTAAAACAATTTGAGGATAGAAATTTATATATTAAAAACCAGTTACAATATTTGCATTGCAAAATACACAAAGCCACTAATTAACATAAATTAATTGACTAAATATGAAACTAAATGATTTTGTAACATAAAAAAGAGAGAATGATTCCAAATACTGGATTTCTTTTAATCCTGGATTTCAAATTCGAATTTCAATCTAATCCAAGAACTGAAATCAAGGCCCGTTATTATCTCCACAGCCAAAGTTCTTCTTCTTCTTCTTCTTCTTCGTCTCCAAAACAACAATGTTATCCTGTAGTACATTCCTCCCTAAACTCCGCTTCGTAGCTTCGCCACTCAAGCGAAAAACTCTAATAGCTTCCAATGGAATAATTTCCTTCCCTTCTTCTTCTTCTTCTTCTTCTTCTTCTTCCTACCGAGCTCCTCTTTGCTCCGCCGCTCTTGAGCCGCCTGACGTAGCCAAGCTCGCCGACGCCGCCCGAATCTCCCTTTCTCCTCAGGAGGTATTTCCTTAAAGGAATCTCTATCTGCCCAAAATTTCGGTATTTTTACTGAATCTGCATTATTCACAGACTGATATGAGGTCTATCTCATTTTGATTGTACATAGTTTGAATGGAAGTTTGAGTTTCGACCATAGTTAATAATGAGAGCTCAAATTGATGTCTGATTGTTCATTTGTTGTTTCAGGTTGAAGAATTCGGTCCGAAGATTAGACAAGTCATAGACTGGTATGTCTTTAAACCGTTCATTTTATCTCACACTAATTTGAAATTTCTGAGATGAAAAACAATGATTTTTTTCTTAATAGACTATCCTTTATTTTATATTTTTTATTTAAATAAAATAATAGGTTCGGACAACTACAGGCTGTAGATCTCGAAAGTGTTGAGCCTTCACTGCGAGCTAGTATAATTCTTCAACCTTAAATTTATTATATTTGCTGTCAATATTTCTTTCAATTTTCGCTAAATTTATTTTCAGCCTGTAAATTTCGTACCTGGTTAGTTTTCACACAACTGGTATTGTTAAATTGCAATTTATTTAGCTCTTAAATAGGATCAATTAATAAATTATAAAGACAACAAAATAAATTCTGACTATTAGAAAGACAAAAAACAAAATAAATTCTGACTAGCTGGTATGAAAAAAATTGTGGCAATTGATTATTTGTGTAACATTTTCTTTCAAAGGCACTGAGGTTGGATCAAATACAAGGGAAGATGAGCCACAGACATTTAATAACAGGTCATTTTTTTATACATGTCTTCATTTTATTGGTAAAAAATTTAGACTAAAATAGTAATATATCACTATTCAGAAATAATATATATCATTTTTTTTTCTTTAGTATCTTATTTTATTTTATTTTTCTTTGCATACAGGGGGGCTATAATAGAGGCAATTCCAAGTTCTGATGGTCCATATATTAAAGTTCCAAAAGTAGTCAAAAAAGAATGAAGAAAATTGTTTTTATGATTTCATTTTTATTGTTAATTTAATTTGCACTAATTCAATACTAGATGTGTTTTTTTTCTTATTTATCTTGATTTTTATGAGTTTGGCTTGGCAAACAAACAAAAAAGGACAGTTACTGCAATTCAGCACTATTTGTACAAACTAACATAACTAAGCACTTTGTTACTACCAAATAAAGCAATTAACAAGTACTCAACATCTTCTAACAAAAAAAAAGAAAAAGAAAAGAAATTGCTAACATTCTTGATATGATCCATCAAACTAAAACAAAAAGGAAAAAATAAACTCAAATATTCTATTTGTAAATCCAATTACAACTTAGGGCAATTTGATTGATCATTTAACTTTTCAAAATCAGAAGGCTGACCATAGAAGAAAATGGAGCTCTTCCAATACAATATCTTTTTGTTTCTATTTCAATATTTTTTTTTCTAAAACATAGTCGACTTATCCCTGTAATTACAAAAATAAAATAAAATCCATCAGGCAAAATTACAACAAAAAATAACTAAATTAAAATCAAAATTAATTAAATAAAAACCTGCTGATTCATCAGAATTTCAATAGCTACACTTGGTTCACCATCAGCAGCAGCCAGCGCTACCTCAGCTTGAGTCTACACATACAAAGTTAGTTACAAAGTCATATTCAATTTAAATATAAGTAAATTTTTTTTATAAAATACGATATAACTAACTATTATTAAATTAACCCTTTGTAATATTTTGTAAAAGTTTGAGGGTATGAATAAAAAATTACCTTCTCAAAACCCATCGCTACAAGCTTCTTGAGCTCTTCATCAAAGGCATCAGGGCCCTATAGAAAATTAATTTAGCAAATAAGCCTCATTAATAAATGAATAAAAAAAGGAAAATTAATTAATATCGAATGAAGGTAACCTGGCTATTTAATGCAGACTCATCAACCCCGGCCATGTTTACACTCGGATTTCTGATAAAACAAAGTTAATAAATTTACAAAAAAACCCCTTTGTTTTGCCGAAATTACAATTAACTCCTCTTTATAAAGATTTACTCGCAATGAAATTCTCAACAAGTTCGGTTTTAATGGTCTCTTTTAGTATTTTTTAATAAATGAACAGCTTTGTTGCAAAACTATCGAGAATTAGAAACATCTCTCGAGTTCTCTTGCAATATATTTCGTAGGAGATGAATATATCAATAAAGGAAAATTTGCAAAAAAAAAAAAAAGCACAGCATTAATGCTGAAACTACAAAAAAGACCCTGCCTTAATGAAAATTGCAAAAAAAGGCCCCTCTACTCTTCAAAAATTCAAAAAACAATCAAATGGTAGGAACCATTCTTTGAATTTTTACACAATAGAGGGCCCTTTTTTGCAATTTTCAACAAGGTAGTGCCTTTTTTTTTGCAATTTCAACATAACTTAATTTTGTTTTTTGCAAATTAATTAATTAATTACGGCGCGTCAGAAATAGGAGCAGAATCATCAAGTAATCTGTCTTGTAAATTAGAATCATTTGAACTCGTTTGGTTTCTCACGGCTCCAACTGTTCTTCCCATTCCTGGAAATCTTGCATCTTGCCCCTCCTAAAATAAATAAATAAATTAATTAATAAAAATAAATCAAAATTACTATAAATTAATAAAATATCAAAGATAATATTACCTCAGATGGTGATGTGTTTCCTCTGTTAGGCAGCCAAGAAGAAATACTTCTCCAAATATTTCCAGGTATTAATGATCTGAAATATTACAAAACAGAAAATATGATTAGGGTTTTAGCCCCATTTTAACATATTATATATTTTAATAAAATAATAATATTATTATTATTTTATTATTTATACCTAGGTGAAGTGGTGCCAGTGGAATAAGTGGGGAGCTGGCCGTATGTATTGCCTCCAGTGCAAAGAATAAATCCAGGCCTTCTTATGCAAAAAGACTGGAGACAAAAAAAAAAATCAAATTTCAGTATTTTGAAAGGACTATTTTGCAAAAGTAGATATAAATTGAGAAACTATTATTGTTATTACTATGGCTGAAGAGCTCTCGATGGAGGAGTAGAAAGACGGGCCAGGTAAAAAGTACTTGAACAGACCATAAGAATCTGAATAATGAATAAAAATGAAAATAAAATAATCATTTTGAATTGATAATATGTTTATTTATGATGTATAAAAAATGGTGAGAAATGAACTCACAAGCAAATCCAGATAAGATTCCACACAAGTGGCCCAATAAAGAGACGTTGCTCGCTAAAAGTTGGAATAATATTAACAAAATCCAAGGGTACCTAAAATAAATATTTTTTTAATTTAATAAATATATACTTTAAATAAATATAAACATAGACTAATGCTGTGATAGTATTTACCATTGTGAAGGAACATTGAAGAGTCCAAACACACTGCAACAAATAAGAATAAACAAATAAATAAGTAAAAAGAAAATAAATAAACAAATAAATATTGCAAAAAAGCCCCTACAGTATTACTGAAAATTACAAATATCCCTCTATTCTACAGAAAATCACAAAAACCCCTCTATTCTACAGAAAATCATACGAAATCGCTCATCCGAGGGATTATTTTTGCAAATTCCTTAAAAATGGAAGGGGCATTTTTGTAATTTTAAAGTCCCGTAGGTTTTTTTTTGCAATTTGGAAATAACAAAATTCCATAAATTAATAAAAACACAAAAAAACCTTCTAGAATGAGCCCCGCTCAAGCTGGTCTCAATAACAATCATGCTGAAAATAACTCCAGAAAAGCCGATGGAGCACTCGCTCATGAAGTACCCCAACGCGTGAAACGGATTGTGATCCACCAGTAAAGCAATTAATAGATGAAACACAGCATTTGTTGTAGCCAATAGAAATATTAAGTAGAAGAGCCTGACGGAGCCCATAATCCTCTCCAGTTCGGCCCCCAAAGGGATCAAAGCCAGCATGTTGAAGACTAAATGGAGGATATTCGCGTGGAATAAAATCGAAGTGTAGAATCGGTACACTGAAAAATGTGAAATGGATGGGGAAGTGTTATTTTGATTTTGACTGATGGTTTTTACTACTTTTTACTAAATTGAAAACAAATGGGTAGTGGGGAAGTGTTAACAAACAAGTAGGTTTTTTTTTTGCAATTTCATAAGAATGGAGTCGAGGGGCTTTTGGAATTTAAGCATAATGTAGGGGCTTTTTTGAAATAGAAAGGTGTAAAATCGGTACATTGAAAGAAAAAATGGACAGGGAATTGTTATTTTGACTGATGGTTTCTACTACTTTTTACTGAATTATTATTTTCTGTTTTTGTTTGAAGAAGTACCTTGGAAGTGTGAAGTGATTTGAGAAGGCAAGAAGCAGATTTCATGAAAGGAATCGTATCCAAATAAAAGGCAGATTAAATAGATTACAGAGCATATTATAATTATGCCTGATGTGATAAACGGAATATTGCTCCACCATTGACTTATCCTTGTTTGAACCCCCGCCTAAAAATAAAAAAAATAATAAAATAGTTGAAATTAGATGTTATATTGGTAATTTTACTAATGTTTTCTGAAGAGTTTTGTTTCGTTAGTGATTTTGCGTCAATTGAAGAAATTCGAAGTAATTAAGAGGCTGATGCATGTAATAAATAGTATGAATTAAGTGATTAGTAAATTCAATTAAGTAACATGTATAAGACAATGAATGATCCTATTTTTGAAGTTTATCTTTGATAAATTAATTAAGTGAGGTGAGGTAATTTCACCTCCTCCAAGCTCAAAATAACACAATAAATCATAAATAAACGCAACAAATCACCAATTACTTCTCCCAAATCATCTAATTAGTAGTACTCGCATATCAATAAAGAGTGAGATCAGATCTGAATCTGAACAAAACTAAACAAAACTTACCTCGGTAACAATGTTGGGTCTCATCTCAGATCTCAATACTCCCCTCTCCTCCTTGTTTCAATTCAATTCAATTCTCTTCTCCCAGTCTTCTTCTCTTTCAACTTTCCAAACTCTGTAAAAGGATTCAAAGGGTAACTAAAAAAGGGTTTGCTTGCTTCAATTCGTCGCTAATGGAAAATGGCAACGGCTTGGATAATCAAGTCAACGTCGTTGCGAAATTTGAAGCCTAATATACGATTTGCGTGCAGAATATACTATTTGTTATAGAATTTGCGTCTAATCTAGGATTTGAACTCCACTCCAGGTGTAAACAATAATAGTTTTATGAGGAACCTTCAAGGTGGAATATCATGATTCATATACAAACAGACTTTTGAAATTCCTAGTTATTTACAAACCATCATTTGAAATCTCTATAATTGGGTATTTGAAATCTGAGTTATATATTATGGGCTTAAAATTTTATATGGGCTTTTAGATTTTATATTATGAGATTTCACAATGGAAAATTTCATTTGAAATCTCTATAATTGGATTTGTCTATAGGCCTGAAATTTCAGTTGCTGAATTTAATAAGGTTATTATAATCTAATATATGTCCAGTATTATGGGCTTCTTTCAAATTTTCTATTATGGGACTTGTATATGGGCCTGAAGTTTTAGATAATGAATTTAATTTTAGATAAACCGTTTAGGGCCGGGTTTGCCCTAAACGAAATCATATTTCTTAATCATAAAAGTGTCCAATTAAAATGGGTGAAATTAATCAATCAAACAAAATTGAGAATATAATTTATTCAAGAAAAACTGAGAAAACAATAAATAATTTAATTCACGAATTGATTACTTTATTTATTTCCATTGGAGAATTGCAAAGTTAGAAAAACATAGGTAGATGAGCATTTCAGACTAAATACCTAACTGAACTTGGTTCATAATCTTCATATATTGACATTTATGTTTCAACAGATTCTATTTACTGCAACTACAATATTTTCATTTGAAAGTAAGGCTTTAAATCCTAGGATTGGATCATAGGAGTGAGTTATGGTGTGAGAAATGATTGGTCAAAAGATGAATGAGCACCAGTCATAAAATTAAAGAAGGAGAAGCTAAAAAGCAAGATATGTTATCTGCAAGACCTCTTTGAAAAGAATCAATCAAAGCTGCAAGAGGATTCAGCAAGACTGGATTTTTTAGGGTTCCATTGTAATCCATGATATTAGACCTGTCAAATTATTTTAAAGGGCAAAAAGAAATATAAATTGAATACCTTTTGATAGTATAGTATATTAAATTCCTATGTAGGCCAAAAATCATTTCAGTTTGAAAGAGATAACGTCTGTTTTTGTTGCTTTTTTATTTTATTTTAAAGGAACTATTGCTATGCTTAGATTCATTTTTTCTTTTTGAGAAATGTTATGCTTAGATTCTAGTTGGTGTTCTCTTTTAAGTTCCTCTAATTTTAAGATGGAGTGGAGCTACACCTACTAAATAATCCACTAACTCTCTCATTAATTCTTTAAGTGATATTTGGCTCCTACAGTAAGTGTTAATAAGCAAGTTACTGAATCGTTTAGTGGATGTAGATTTGTTCTTTCAAAGACAGTTCTTTTCTCTTGCAGCTTCCAATACTAGGGACACTTTTGCTAGGACTGAAAAAGCTAACACTCTTCACTCACTCCCATAAAGAGCAATCTCTATTCACTTCTTTCATTATTATAATCTCATCTCTATCCTTTTTTTTGCCTACATATACTCCTTAATTACATTACATGTGTAATGTGGTGTATTTTCCCATAGTCACTAGTATCAATATATTGGGAAATCATGAGAGAGAGAGATATATAGAGGATCGAAGGAAGTGAGTGTTTGGAATGAAGTTTGAGCCAAGATCTTCCTTTTCACTCAGTATGCTTGATTGGTCTTGCATATACGAAAAATTTAGAAGAGATCTCGGATCAGGCTTCATTCCACACACTTAACCTTCCTAACTAAATAAGTAGCTATTGCTATTCTTTTTTCTAAACAACGGATTTTCAAATAATAATTTAATTATTAAGCTCTATTTTAAAAAAATGATGAGGAAAAACTACATGCGATCACATGTACTTCCATTCTCTTTAAAGTTGGCTCATATGTCCTTCCTAAATTTTTAAATCAATTATGATAGACACGAGATTCGAACTCTCACCTATAAAAATATGGAGTTGGTGCCATACCAATAAATTATTCTAGTGGTGGTCAGTAAGTTCTATTTTGAAGTAGATTAATAAGTAATATTTAATTACATAGTTATCTAGTTTTGATTAACATGATCTTTACTATAGTTGAGGCAGAAGGTAGCTACAATGGAGTGGAGAAAACCTCATAAGATCATGTGGCGCAGTTTAAAGACAGTTGAAATTGATTCAAGGGGGCTGATACTGCGCGACGGTACTGTAAAAACTGAAAAAAATATATAAACTGAAAATAAACAGTATAAAAAAAATTCATTCAGTAAAATAGTATATATTTAAAAAAATGAAAACCGTATATAAAAAACATATAAATTGAAAACAAACAGATATATGTTTTAAGAGCTTGTCTACAATACTCCACATTGAAAATATTAATTCTGATGAACGGTCCAGATTAACCTGAAAGTGGAGTACTGTAGACGTTTTTTTTACATAAATTAAATAATAAAATGGTAAAGTCGTAATTTCAGGTCTAATTATTTTGCTTTCTTTATTTTCTCTCTCTAATATCTTTGTACCATCTCCGGTCCTTTAATTAGCTTTCCAATCATGAAATCATACATTAATATCCCGACGGATTTTTCACCAACTTCCATATTTGATAGGCTCTATTTCCTGTCATATTTGATAGGTTCTATTTATAATATAATATAATATAATATAACATCACATAATATGATATAACATAACATAACATAGTATAATACAATATAGTATACATAATATGACATAACTTAGCATAGAGTAATATAATATAATATAATATAATATAATAGAATATAATATAATATAATATGATATGATATAGTATATTATATTATAATGTAATATAACATAACATAATTTAGCATGGCATAACATAGTGTAACATTGTATAATATGGTATAACATTGTATAATATAATATAATAAAGTATAATGTAATGTAATATAGTATGATATGATATAACATAACATAATATAACATAACATGGTATAATAATATAGTATGATGTAATATAACTAACATAACATAACATTGTATAATATAGTATAATGTATTATAATATAGTATAATATAATTGTTGGGATTCTACCGTTCATAACGCAGCGGAAAATACAAAACGAAATAAAATCGAATTCGAAACCCAAAAGAAGGATCCGTGAATTACAATTAAATCAAAGAAAAGTTCATAACTTTGTACCTTCGGATTACGCTTAATCCGTGATGATCAAAAGCGAATATGGTTGACGCTTCTCGTTGCCCGATTCCAAACCGGTTTCCAAACCGATCCTTTGTATATTTCGCCTAACCGGTCTAACAAACCGATCTCCAAACGAACGGATTCTCCAAGCAAACCGATTCTCCAAACAAAACCACGGTTTCAACCCGAATCACAAAGACGCCGCACTTCGCTTCGTCCTCTACCGGTATCCACACGAACAACCCCTTTGAACGGATAAAGAACGATATATGCTAGTATCCGTTCTTCATTTCTCTCACAGAAATAACAAGAGAATAATTTTCAGATTTTTCTCTCCTCTTTGTCTCACAAAAGATGGACGAAAATATAATGATCCTTATTCTGATTTTGGGGTGTCTCTTGTGCCTACATAGTCCATAAGTTTCATATCCTATGTGCATGGTAACTATGTAACAATATATGCAACACACCTTATCATATAAGATGTAGGATTAGATGTGTCACTTGACTATGTAGCTCTCCATACAACTTATCACATAAGTTATGATTTTTCTGTGTACGTCTCAATAGTTGTTCTTTGTGTGTGACCCTGTAGGTTTACTTAATGTTGGCAATAATCACAACGGATTATAAATCATGAGCGGCCTCTAGCAAGACATCATGATTACCCAAATTAAGCAAATATAGATGATTCGATCAAACATGATTTATGTCATGCATTATATCCTTTTGTTACACGATATCTATATCGTCCGTAAGGCATGGTATGTGTCAACCTTATGTTGGTCGATAAATATTTCTTGATACCGAATTTGATTGAACATGAAATGACATTAATAACTCTTTATTAATTCACTTGAGCACGGCCGTGCATTTCTTCAATCAAATCATCAAGAGGCCTAAAGATATCTCTCTCAATTTATGAGAGGAACAAATCCTATCTTAATTAAACTCTTTCCTCCGCATAATTCATTATATACCTAATTATAATCTTTATGACCGCCCGGTTAAAGACGATGTTAGATTATATTAAAGTATAAAATTTCTCATGTAGGAAACTGAGATAATCTCAAGTCTAAGGATTACGAGATACATTCTTTACCGAGAATAACTAATGACACGAACCATGTAGTATTCTCACGGTGGGTCAATTCAAGTATATGGTCTCTAACATATACTTATGTTAATGACTTAATAACTCTTATTCATGATCGAAAAACGTGACCATCAGCAACTAACATACCGATGTACATTTATAGCTTATCATAAAGTATGTTTGTCTCACAAACATCCTATGAATGATCAGGGACAGTTTAGAATATCATTCATAATACTTTATAGTTTTACTATCAAAGTCACATACTTTAATGATATAAAGCTGAATATCATATTCAAGATTCATTTTAGTAATAAGAATAAAATAACCAATACGCATTTATTATATAAAAATATCTCTAAATAAAAACAATGTTTGTTTAACACAATCCATATATCTAGGTCTCAAATACATTGGCCTAAGGCATACTACTAACAATAATATAGTATAATATGATGTAATATAACATAGTATAATATAGTATAATGTAATGTAATATAACATGACATAATATAACATAACATAGTATAACATAGTAAAATGTAATATAACATAGTATAATATAATATAATATTATATAATATAATATAATATAATATAATATAATATAATATAATGTAAAATATTATAATATAGTATAATGTAACATAACATAACATAACATAACATAACATAACATAATATAAGTTAATGTTTTATGTTTTGTTCTAAAGTGAATAATACATGTCGAAAATATTTTTACTTGATGTAGTTTGTAAGTTTTGTTTTTTGGATCATGATTTCTTTCTAGTTTTTGCAAGATTTTGTTTAAGTTATTTCATGATAGAGACAACATGATTTTGTCTAAGATTTTGCAAGTCTTATTTTAATGGAGTTCTCCATTGATTGAAGAAATGGAGAACAAAATAAAATGGAAATGAATTTGAAATTGAATCTCTGTAATTAATACCACATATACCGAAAATATCCCTGTCAATCGACTGGACTTGATTAAATCTATCATGAAGCTAAAAAAAGAAGTGAAGTACTATAGATGAGCTCATATTTTAAAAAATAAAAATTGTATATAGGGTGTATAGAAACGTGAGAATACAATATATATTTCAATCCGTCGCTACAATACTCCAATCGTGATTTCTCATGATTCAAAGGTTCACATAGTCCCTGATTTGCTTAAAAAATCATTTTCCAATTTCCACACTTTAGAGATTATTACAAATTAACCCCGTTGGGTTATTGCAGACTCTGATGTATATAACTTATATTTTAAGTAGTTATGCTACTTATATTAAAGGTATCATGATGAGTACATATGTTTTATGTGGAGCTTTGGTTGTAATTTCAAATAGCAACAACAGGTAGCAATGATGATGAATTGTTTACGTTGTTCTTGGCATTGGGTTTCAATCGTGTCGTAGTACTCTTTCGAATGAATCTTTGCATGCTAACATTCGGGAGTTTTAAGAGCTCGTTTTTTACTTTTCAAATTAAAAAAAAAAAGTACTTTTCAAAAAAGAGAGCTCATTTTTTATTCATTGGATGTGATTCTGTGAAGTTTGAAGTACTCTTTTAAATTATGTGATGAAAACTATTTTTGTAATTTGCTCTAGTTCTAAATTCTAATTACGCATATCTTTTCATTTTTGTGGTCTATTTTGTTTACTGAAACTAGAGAAGAGAGGGAGGAGGAGACGAGAGACTTGCCGATTTCTCAACATTGCGAAACCAAAAGAATTTCTCAACATACTGAAGTCAAAAAAGATTCTCAAAAAACAGAAAAATAACATAACAATAAAATAACACAAGAGAAGAAAAAAAGATTAAAAAAATCTTACAGAAATTCCTAATAACAGATACTGATTCTAAAACTTTTGTTGATACTACAGAGCGGGCATTGGCCAAACCGAAAGTGAATGTTGAATATTAAATCTCTCAACCACACGATTTTTCTTAAAAGAAAACACACCATTGTCCGTCTGATATCCACGGCTATGTTTTTGGTGTCGAAGTTGCTCATCATCCATGAAGTAAATGCAATCGGGTTTCAACCAAGGACGCTCTTTGGTTGAAATTGATATAGAATCATTGGATCCCACAAACAAAGAATCGCCCTCCAAGCTACAGATCCTGATCCATATTTCTTTACCTAATCTATATACTTTGAAGAGCTATGTCATAGAAAGCTCACACTGCCGGTTCATATTATTATGATACATGACATTACATAGTCATCTCCATATCTCCACACAAATAATAAATCCCCACAGGACATGACAAGGTAAGCACTTAAAAAGGTACTAATCCATCTTCTTCATCAAGGCCTGGAATTTCAATACTTGTTCTGGGTCTGACATTACAAGGCCCAAGGTAATCAAATGCATTGAATTTTCCTTCATGGCACATTATATCTACAAAACATCTATAAACTTCCCAATGGCCAGGAGGAGGCTTGATTCTTGCAGAAAACACGGTCCAATCTTTGTCGCCCAATCTACATACCAAGCCACCCGTTAGGAGATCCACAAATCCAACGTAGCGGGCCAAACTCGCTTATGTTGAGATTGTAGGTTATAGACTTTTCAAGGTTGAAGAAGCCAAGTGTTTTTGTGGCCTGGCTGTAAGGAAGCAGCAGCAAAGGGGCATCAGCATCAAACGCTTGCAATCTTTCCTTTGCGAAAAGATCCCAATTCTTGCAACAGATTGAAAACTTTCGCAAGTGGGGTAAGAAGCAAAGTTGATTCGCAATACGACTCAATACGTCATCTAACTGCTGTGACCAATCACCTGACCTAACAATTTATAAGGTACCTTGTAAGTTAAATTATCCATTCAAAAAAAGAAGTTCAATTGTTATTTGTTCTTAAAACAAAATCTGCATGCCATGGAAACAAAATTTACGTAACGTGAAAAAAAGTAAAAGAATCTAATCAAAATTGGCTTTAAAAGCTCCAATGTAAATAAATTGGGAAAATAAATAAAATTAAATTTATTTCATGGGGAGCGAGCAGAACCTCGGCACGAGCAAGAATGAGGAGACAAACAAATTTTGTCTTTTGATATTACAGTCCGAGAAGATCTCTAGGGTTTTATCATGATACAAAGGCATAATATTCTTTGTAATTTTTGGAGCCAAAGAATTAGCAGAACCTGAGAAGACCTTGTGGACAGCAGCTCACACATCGCTGAGGTCTCACGATTGATGAATCGGGGGAGATTTGAGTTTTGAGGGTTAAGACTACGGCCTGTGTGGTGTGGCCTTTTTGTTTTCTTTGTTTTGAGTTTATTTGTTTTTAAGTTCAGTCCTTGTATAAATAATTGGCTCTAGGTTTCAAGATGTCATCTATCCGTTAATTTTTTGTAGTTCAGTATATTGGCCTGTATTAAAGGCAGGCCCATTGAATATTTATCTGCTGAACAGTGGACAGTGAAGAATGAAGTCAGGTTCTGAGCTGAAGGAAGCGGGAGAGAATATATATTTTTTTTAATATGTAGCCAAATATGCTACATTAGACTTTCATTAAATAAATATAAATATAAAGTTGCTACACAAATGCGATAAAAATAAAAATCGTTTTCCAATATTTATCTACGGGAAAGAATTTGAGAAGAAACCCACAGAACACTAGCTATTTCTCTCTGATCTTCATCGCCTCTTATTCGTTTCATGGTAAGTCCAGATTTTTCAGTAGCCTTTTCTTCGCATTTTCGTGTAATCTCACTTCTTGGTCAGGTCAGTTGAGCTTTCTCCTCTTGATTTTCGGTTTATATCAATGCTAAACTTGCTAATTGCAGTTCTTGGTGAAAGAGAAGGATCTGAATCGGTGGACAAAATTGATATGATAAGCTCCTTTCCAGACGATTACTTCACCGCAGACTCTCCTTCTTGAAAACCAAGGAATCTGCACGCACCAGCATCCTTTCAAAACGATGGACACATGTTTATAAATCCGTGCCCTGTTTAAACTTAGACGCGTCAGATTTCACTAATGTGAGAAACTTAGAGAATTTGTGAATAACATTTTGCTCTCGCCCGATTCTAAACGCTTGGACGTTTTTCGTCTCACGTGGGAAAACTGCTCGGATGAAAGCTTGGCCATGATAAGCATGTGGGTCTCTCATCTTATCACTTCGAAAATAAGAGTTTTTTATATGAATGTATTCAATTTGAACGGTCCGGGTTTTTCATGCTTATTCACCTGATCCACATTGGAGAGTTTGTTTTTCTCGCCCAGAATGGGTACGAGTTGTGCTTTATCGATCCAACGGTTGCAAATCTGCCTTGTTTGAGAGAATATATGTTTCTCAACTATGAAAAAGTTGACTATTCGGAGTGGTAGTATGAGCGAAGGAATGAGGTTGAGGATTTCGCTTCCAACTTTGTTGCATTTATCATGTGAAGTTCGATTGGGCCGTGTTTGGCTTGACAATTTGTTGGCTATTGAGTATGCAAATATAACTCTAAACGGTGTGAAATACAATAATG
This sequence comes from Juncus inflexus, assembly GCA_024447665.1. Lineage (NCBI taxonomy): Eukaryota > Viridiplantae > Streptophyta > Magnoliopsida > Poales > Juncaceae > Juncus > Juncus inflexus. The sequence continues at coordinate 5,757,996 of JAJHPC010000010.1, forward strand.
GGAAAAGAGGTGATTTACTCAGCAACCTCTCAAATGCAAAGCATCTTCAGGTTCTGCTGTCCAAGTAATGTATTTCTCTAATTCATAATCAAAGAGTAGCAATTATTACTTAGATATTCGTATATATAGCGTACATTTCACTGTTATCTTTTCGTTTATTTTCTTTTTCATGTGTTTGTGTGTGTGTGTGTGTGTGTGTGTGAAGGATATGTTGGAGATGAAATCAACAAATTTGCCGGTTTTCTGGAACCTTAAGAGCTTGGAGCTCAGTGCTTTTGGGCCGGTAACTAATGATTTTGAGCCTATTGCTTCATTTTTAAGCCATACTCCTAATTTGGAGAAGATTACTTTAGCACACATCAAGGTACAATAACAGTAAACACACACGTTTATATATAATGGAATATCAAGATTCATGATTGATTCAGAATACAGTTGCATGATCGCTAGAGTTTTTGCAAATTTTTAGCAATCATCAAATAAAAAAAGAATTTGTTTTTGTAAATAACAATGCATTTATCTTTGGCTAAAGTTGGAAGCAGGTACAGAATGCAGAGTTGAACCGATCCTATGTCGTACTCTGAAATACGTTGACATTGGATCAGAGCTTAATGGAATACTCGAAGCTTTACTCTCCAATATAAAGACGTTCGGCCAAATTACAGTCAATTTTGTAGGCCCGCCATATAAATTGGGGGTTAGTTTCATTTCATGTAATTGAATATGAGTTTAAAGTTTGTTTATGAAGTTAAATGGCCTAGTAGGCTAGCTAGTACCATTACTAATTGGTTTAGGAATTTGAGTTGTTTGTTAGACTTTAATGAATGTTGGCATGTTGATGTTTGGCCTTTTAAGCGCTGTAATTCTTTTGGATAATATTGAGCACCACTTTTTGAATATTTTAAATTCTTGGATAATTCAATTTTTACTCTTCATAATTTATACCCTGGTATAGACTAAAGAAAAGCAAACTTATTTTTCTCAAGCAGTTTTATGAAACTAGTTGTCCAGAGCCTATGTTAATCTTTGGATCTTAAATCAGATATATGGATTATGGTTCTAATTCTTAAAAAAATGCAAAAATAGGGCCTCTCTAGTCTCTATTATGCCAAAATTACTAAAATTCATCTATGTTAGTAAATCAGATTGCATATTTAGAACTTTGTTTTTCAAAATTTAGTCACAATGCATATAATATAACTTTTTCAAAAAAATTCTACAGTTAATAAATCATGACAAGTAATGATAAATTGTGTAATTTAGTCACAAGGAAGTGAGTGTTTGGAATGAAGTTTGAGCCAAGATCATTTTCTCATTATGCTTGATTGGTATTGCATCTATGCAAAATTTAGGAGAGATCTCGGATCAAGCTTCATTCCAGACACTTAACTTCCTAATTAAATAATAAGTAGCTCTACTATTGTTTCCTAAACAAAGATTTTGAAATAATAATATACTAATTTCATTAATTATTTGTCCAACATGGATGAATGGGAAGCAAATTTAGTTTATTAGTAAGTAATATTTAAATAAAAAAATTAGTAAGTAATATTTAGTTTTCATGGTAACTGAGGTTAAGAGACTTAGAGATCATTAGTTGAAGTAGTGATTACTTAGAAACACACAACTAGAAAATTAGCTCTTTTATTTTATGTCACATGTCTACATGTAGTTTTTGAGTTGCATGTATTCCATGTATTTCATTAGTCACATGACTTCGATATAAGTACATATAATTTTTGAGTTTAACCCTTTAATTTTTTTTTTTTGAAAGGAGTGTATGCGATTGCATACCTCACAAAATTCAAATTACAAAATAACAGTGATCTTTAGACCAAAACAGGCCGTGCCAGTTGGCCCAAAAAAGAAAGAAAGAAAGAGAGAAATCAAGTCAGGAGTCGATAGAAATAGAATTTGGAGGTCGAAGAGAAAGAACGAAATTTGCACATCCTGGGCAGAATCCTTGATCCGTAGATTTCCTTCGTGTCTCCTTCCCGTTGGTTGTTTTTAGCAGTTTTCCAGCCGCCTGTGATTTTGTGCTGTCGAAAACAATCTGATCGTCATTGAAGACTCGCCGGTTCCTCCGTTCCTTCCAAATCTCCCAAACGCAAGACAGCCAGAGTGCATCCCACCATTTCCGCATATCTGTAACCAATTTGGCTCGATTATCCCTTCAATTTTGGAGGTTGTTTCCTGAGAAAAGAAGCATTGTTGGGGTGTGTGAGTCTATTGACCTTCCGCGAAATGGATTGTGACATGGAGCATTCTCCAAAGAGGTGGCGGCCATTTCCTCTGCTCCATTGCAATTAGGACAAGTTTATTGATGTGGCCAATTTCTTTCCCTGAGATTGTCACTCGTAAGTAATTGTTGCAACAAACAGAGCCAGCTGAAAATTTTAACCTTCTTTGGGCAATTGATTTTCCAGAGTGACTTGTTCCAAGGCACGTCAATCCCCAGATTGCGTAGAAATTTGGTAAGCCGAAGAGGATGTGAAGGAGCCGTTGGTAGTCCATCGCCATTTGATAGCGGAAGATGAGCTATCCGCTTGTTCCGTGGTGTGGTCGCAGGATGCCTTGAAAAAAGGTAGAAGTTTGATTAGGTCCTTGAGGAAGAAGGAAGAGCGGTTATGTGGGATTTTTTCAAGTTGATCACCCCTTTCAATGTTATAGATTTCCTTGATTTTTGCGGAGGCAAACTCGTCTTGGACAAAAAAATAACCCTTTAAGTTATTTCTTGTATTTTTTTCTATTTAATCAAGAAGCATGCATTTGTTACAAGCCAAACACCCTTTTCAATTCAAATAACCTCACAATATTAAGAATAGAATACAAGTTATGAAGTTCATTCTTCAAATGTTATTAAATAAAATAAATAAAGAAATAAAGAAAATACATCACAATCGACATTTACAGTTCCTCGCTATATGCTTCTTCAATAACAACCCTCCGAAGCTTGAAGCTCGTATAAAGCCCTATTCCAACAAGAACAAGAATAGCCACCACAACATTCAAAATCAACCTCTTCCTTGGATTCCGCAACCCTGTCACAGTTCCTCCTGTCTGCAGACTCTGAGTTTCCTCCTTCATTGTCTTAGTAACTCTATCTTGTGGCGTTTCCATTATTTTCTCTTGAATTGGCTTATCATTCTTTTTCTCTAGCTTCTCCTCTTCCTTTTTAGGCCTCATTTTCTCATCTTCTTTTTCGGCGTCAATTAAATCTGAAAGCTTGCGATTTGTTGGTTTCTCTCTTGGAGCCGGTGCAGGAGTAGGAGCAGAAGTTGGAGCAAAAGTAGGTTTAGCTGGTGTTGGAGCGGGTTTCTCGTTAGATGGTAACTTATCTGGTACTGCTGGTTGAGCCTGAGTAATTTCTTTGGGAATCGAGATTACAAGAGTTTCATTTTCAAACTTGGCTCTAATTCCATTGATTTTACTATTTTTGGGGATGCGAAAATCCCTTCCGAATCGCCTCCAACGGTTATCTTCAATCGGACGCTCGCCGGTGGTCCGAAGGGTGCCATGGCTGTCAACTTGCACTTTTATGTGCTCCCTCTTGAAGCCTTCAAGATAAATCCATTTCAAAAGGTTTTGAGATTATTATATTGGAAATATAATCTCAATATTACATGATTAAGTTAGTCAATATGTGTACCATTGAAATGAGATGCTTCTGGAGTATTATATGTTAAAATCATGGTTTATATTCAGTTTTCTTATTATCATTGAGAGTATTTTATTAGTACATGCATGTATTAGATTTGTATTTTGAGCAATTTACCAACGAAAAGAATTATGTCAAAGAAAATCATGTATGTAGCTTTGATAAGTAATTTCAAATTAAAGAGACAAAAATAAATCAAATGGTACTCCCGGAATCATTTATGTCACTTTTGTATTAGTACGAAAAAAAGCTTGCCTGGAAGATGAACACGAAGAATATCAGACTCTTGTCCGCGCGACCATTCAAACGAGGGTTCAAAATCCGTATAAGAACGAGAGACTTGCTTTGTTCCTTGCTTTGAGTCCATTTTTAGAGAAATGTAATTTTAATTTCTTCTCTTTTCTTGCGATTTAACGAAGATACAAGAGCAATATAAGATTTGTTATTAATGGAATTTGATTTCGTATTTTCCTATGTGTTCAAAGCATTGAATTGTTGAGATTTATATACTGGTTTGGTTTTCATTGCTTGAGATTGTGTGTTACTGGAGGGGAGAGGGATTCTTCTGATTGTTGCCTCTTGGCTCTTAAGTCACCTCTCAAAGGAGGCAAGGCAGATGTTCTTTGCTTGAGTTTCCATCTGCTTTTTTCAATTTAGTTCTTTCTTACAAAACGAAAAGTGAAAAAAGGGAAAGTGGAAAAAGGAAAGGGTTTTGGTCTTTTGGGTCAAAAATTCAAAAAAATAGTATATCAGTTGTTATTTTATTCGAACTTGGTACACATCACCACCGGCTTTTTGACATCTATTATCGTCGAAATTTTAGAAATATATAACATAATTATAAAAAAATATTGATATATATATATATATATATTGATATATATATATATATATATATATATATATATATATATATATATATATGATTCTGTCATGTACATATAGGTGTGTACGTATATATCATATATGTACATATTTGTGTTGTACAATCCAAAAAGTAACTTTTTGTTTATTTTTTCAATTTTGTCAAAAATTCCTTCGACATTACTCATTTTCATTGAGAATTAATTTTGCAATTACAATAAAAATTGGGAAATGTGCAAACACGACGTCTTCGTAAATATACTTGTTATTTTTCATTTTATATATTGTTTTCTCATTTTATATATTGTTTTGTCATTTAATATACTATTATTTATTCTTTGTGAATTTCTTTTTTTTTTTTACTTTTATATACTTGTTTTCCATTTTATATATTGTTTTCCCATTTTTATATATTGTTTTCACTTTTTATATATATACTGTTATTATAAAATAAATAATATATAATGTTATGTATATATTGTTATTAGAAAATAAATTATATATACTGTTATTAGATCTCGTCGTGAACAGTCGTGCTACAGAGTATCGTGCTGTAATAGATCTCATAAAAATTGACTTGAATACGAGAATGTGAATGTGATTCAGGAGAAATCAAATTAAATTAAACACACTCTTTAGAGAATCAGAAATTAAGATCCTTTGATACACTGAATTCAATTAGTATCATCAATGCACCTTCCAAAAAATCATCTTTTTTTGGCCAAATTTCATATGTACCCCTACAAAACCTCATAATTTCACATATACCCCCACAAAAGGTGAAATATCATCAATACCCTTACAAAATTAGTCAATTATCATAGATACCCCTACAAAATCACACATATATCATCAATACCCCTACTAATTCTTAAAATATCACCAATATCTTTGTCGTTAATATTTTGTCAAAATTCATTCATCAAATAACATCTATATTTATTGCATTATTTTTAATTACTTTACTAAAAATATAAAATGACTATTATATACTATTTTTTATATATTTTTTAATTTCGTTTAGATAATTGTAATTTTTTTCTCTTAAACATATTCATATTGAACTTGCTATATATAAATGTATAAACTAAAAAGTGCATAAAATGACTTAATATAAATCTTTATTATATTTACATAAAGAAAAAAAATAGAAAAATAATAAAATAACGTTAATTTTAATGTTAAATATATCATAGGGGTATCTATGATATTTGAGTGATTTTGTAGGGATATTGATGATATTTTACTTTTTGTAGGGATATACATGAAAATATGATGTTTTGTAGGGTACACATGAAATTTGGCCTTTTGTTTTTCTAAATTGCAACACATGTGACATGAAATAATTTTTAATAATGAATCTAGTCAACTAAATCTTACAAAGGTAATCAGAGAGAAGGAAAACATTCTTTAACGCGTATAGATATATCATTTTTCCCAATATGCGTGTACTTGATTGATTACAAGATAAAGAACATTCAACTGTGCATATATAGAAATGAAAGCATGGTGTACATAATACCTGCTACCAGTTTAACATATATGTTCATTCTATCCTGAGAAGAATTTTGTAATTTCCCCTAAAAAATGATGAAAATGACTGTTTGGTCCCTCCTCTTGATGCTTGTCATCTCGGCTTCTGGTACTCTCTCTTTTCTCTTTCAAGTATGGGTATGCATTCGGTTTCATCTATTTGGAAACAGAAACGAACCAGGTTGTTAAGTCCAGTTTGGTTCAAAATTTTGTGGTATTTGGTTTACACATTACATTTCGGTTTTCAATTTGGTCACTCATATTTGCTGAACCAACCGATCGATTGCCATGATATATTACCATCATATTCCTCATTTTGTTAAAAAATAGCTCAAAATTATTGAATATTTCTTAAATTTAAATACATGTCTTCTTATTCGGTTTGACCTAATATACTGAAATAAGATTCCGTTTGTTCAATACTGTTTATAAATCGGTTCATGAATCTAGTTTGGTTCGTTTAGGAATAAACTCGTTCAGTTTGTTTTATCACTTGCTAATATCCACTCACCAATTTTTTTGAAATGTTTTATTGGCTTTCATTTTATACTAACATATAGTTTTCCTTTTTTCCTTTTTGTGTGATGAAGTATCCAACATCGAAGCAATTCCTGATAGAAAATGTTGGAAATTTCTTGATAATGAAATCGCATGCTTTGACAGTGGCGAGTGCAATTATCACTGCAAACAGGCTGGTTATGAAAAAGGACATTGCCACTATTACTTTTTCTTCCGTTGCGACTGTAAGAAGAAAGATTGCTCGTAAAATACATAATACTGAGCAAGAATAAGCGTATGTGTTGATCAATGCGTAGTATCAAATAATATGATAATAAGATATTAGCAGTAGTATAGAATGTTTCTTGATTATTTGATCCACTATTAGTTTCTAATGATAACTATTTTTACATTTTTCAATCATCGCAATTGATGGTAACTCACGTTCAACTTGAGCGCACAATATTTACTATATTTACAAACAGTAACATTGTTACAATCATCCAGGAGTTGAATTTGGCAATTTAGTTAATTTCTACAAAAGAATTTGTGATTTTAACAAATTCGGCAAATTAGTGAATTTGCCAACAGAGTACCCGGTGTCACAAAAATATTTCAAGGAACAATATGCTGAATTCAATAATTAGCTCCATCAATGCACCTTCCAAAAAAACAAATTTTTTTCTCTAAATTGCAATACATGTGATGTAAAGACGGAGCTTTGTAGAGACTGCCCAATAAAGGAGTGAAAACATTCTCAAACGGCGTAAGATACTATATCTTTAATCCCCATTATGCATGTACTTATTTAATTACAAGATAAAGAACATCTAGTTATGCATATCTAGTGAATAAATGAAGAACATGTTCTACATAAATACCTGGTACAAGTGTATCAGGCATGCTCATTCTATTTGTCTTGAGAAGAAATTTTGCAATTTTCTCTAAAAAATATGAAAATGACAGTTTGGTCCCTCCTCTTGATGCAAGTCATCTCGGTTTCCGGTAATCTCTTCCTCTTTTCTCTTTCATCTTGGGTGTTGATTCGGTTCAGTTTATTTGGAAACTAAAGCAAACCGGTCAATTTCAGTAAATTCGATTTGGCTGTTCAGTCTAACGGTTCGGTTAAAAAATTTAAGTTATTCCTACTTCAGAATAAAAAAATATGTTAGTTTTTGGTTCGGTTTCGTTTTGGTAAACTTTATAAACCGAACTAATTGTAAACCAGCCAAATAAACCGATTAATATGGCATGTATCCCCATTTAGTTTAATCATATTGCTAATTTTGTTAAAAAACAGCATAAATTGTTGAATATGTTTTTTTGTAACTTTGAATACACATGTCTTCTTATTATGTCAAATCGAAAAGACTGAAATACAATTCGGTTTATTCAATTCTATATGTATGGAACTAGTTCAGTCGATTGGGTTTGAATTAATATGATTCAGTTTACTCTTGATTCCGGTTGCATTTAATTATGTGTAGAAAATGGCAACAAACAACACATCAACTTTAACATTGCGATCCGTCCTTGAGTGTTTATCTTTAGTATCACTTTTTAATTTCCAACATCCAAAGATTTTAAAGTTCTTTATAGGCCTTTTGTTTGTGCTAATCTTTTCTTATTTTTTTCATTGTTTTTTTTTTTTTTTGTAATTTTATGTGATGAAGTATCCAATACCGAAGCAATTCCTGATAGAAAATGTTGGAAGTTTCTGGATAACGAAATCGCATGCTTCGACAGTGGAGAGTGCAATTGGCATTGCCAAAATGCTGGCTATGAAAAAGGACATTGCCACTATTACTTTTTCTTCCGTTGCGATTGTAAGAAGAGAGATTGCCCGTAAAATTGATAATACTGAGAGAGAATAAGCTTTATGTGTTGATCAATACTCAATCATAAAATATTATGATAATAAGATCTTAATTGTACTACAGAAAAAAAATGTTGCTTGATTATTTGAATCCAATAATTATCTTTATGATTTGTCATCATCGCAATCGATGCTCAACAAAATCAAATACAATATTTGATCAAAAATACAATATTTGATCAAAAATATGAAGCACAGTATTTACTATAATATGCATTACGACGCTTTTGAACCATGCTGCATCTGCTGAGTTTGGCACTTTTTTGAACAATGGCAGTAAATTTAGTCTAGTTAGAAAAACATTTGGATGTAGTGGTCCGTTATTTGTCAAAAAAAATTATAGAATTTCACAATAAGCCCATCTAAACTTGGGCCTATCACCATGAAACGGCCCTAGAACTTGGTTTTCCCGATTTCTTCTTTTCCTGTGCATCTCCAAGCGCTTTTACCCGTTTGGCATGCGGAATTAGTAGATGGAACCGGATTATAAGATGGAGAAGTAAAAAAATCTGGAATTAGCTAATTCTATGTTTTGTTTGGATATTTGAAAAATAAGATGCTGGAAAATATAATTCTTTGTTTGGTTACATTAAAATTCTAGAATTTTATTCTTGTGAATATAAAAATAGTTGTAAATATTTGATAGTTAAATTGATAATTATAAAGTACGTAATACATAATAAAAATACATAATAAAGATTAAAAAAATATAATCAAACTTAATAAATGGCAAAAATATAATAGAAACAAAAAAATGAATCTCGCAATAATAGAAACAAAGTTACTAAATAACAAAATATGAACTAAAACATGATATACTGTTAAAAGTTTATACATCAACCAACGAAATGAAAATATTAAAACCAAAGTTCACACTAGATAGAAAAATGTAAAATATTTTCTATGTTCCACGAGCAACCCACGCATATCTCTCATAATTTGAATCCTTTTTTTGAACTCATTCTCTTGCATCATCTCATCTCATACCTCTGACCTAGAAGACTGATATGTGGACAATGCTTTGGTTATTTTTCTTCCTTCTCGCCTGATAATCCAAGAGACAATAATAATTAAAAAAAAACAACAAATTCATCTGCAGCATGATTCTCCATCTTGGATTGGATTCTCCATTTTTATGATAACCTATGCATGAAACAAAAGTAGCTAATTAAGCATAATAGTCATCACTATCCAATAAGTCAAAAGAATTCATAGTTAGAAAAAAAATGAAAATAAAAAAAATCAAATTTGGCCTCCCAAAACTACTGGTACTAGACTAATTAAGGTTGGTATTATGATTCTCACTTGTCGAGATGGAGTTCGTACCAGTCCGTAGCAAATGATTTTTTTTGTGACAAAAATTAGGAACCTTGCTACTGGATGAAATTCAATTTCAAATTTTTCCTCTGAAATTGATGGTACCACTCTCCTCTTTTCCCAATTTTTTATTCAAATTCAATATCTTTGTATAGATTCCGTCTTTTCTAATGAAATCGATGATACCACAAGCCAATCATGTGTCAGTTTGATAATGGGAAATTCAATAGGATTAATTCCTTAAATCAGTCAATAGTGTGTATGCAGAATCAGCTAAATATTGTGAAGCTTTTCAGCTCAGTTGAGAAGATTGAGTAAAAAATTAAGAAAATTAAGAAAAGATTTCTAGATATTGAGTTCAAGATTGTGAAGGCTGCATGAATAAACCATAACAAATGAATAAACGCACCCTGAGCCATACAAATGAATAAAATTGCCCCATGAAGAGAGAGAGAGAGAGATCATATAGAAGTCCACGCCAAGATTGAGATGTGGAGACTCAATTGGAGCTTGAGCGAGAAGAGAGGCAGTGGCTTCAGCGAGAAGAGAGTCGGAATGAATTCAGCAGGAAATTTGGCGCCTTAAGTTTACTCGCATCTTGGCGTTCTGCCATTTTGGAGGAATTACGTTGGGAAGAAAATATATGTAAAAAATATTTGCCGTAAAAGATAGTTCTAATTCTTGAAACTTACCAAACAGAGAACTAGAAATTTGCCGGATTTCAAAATGCTAATTCCACTCATAATTCCTCACTCCAAACGGGGGTCCGTTTGGATGGCCGTATTCTGTACCTGATTTTCTACAGTTATACTTACAATTTTAGTGCTTGAATGAAAGAAGTCTTTTTTTTAGATAATTATTAGAGTCAGGGATAATTGCAGGCAGCTAATTTTTCTAATAGGTCGATTTTATTGTTTTATTGAGTAAAATTTTCTTAACACAGAAGATTTATGTTAATATTACTGATGTTAATATCACCAACCACACAAGCTAAAATAAATATACATGCTAGACAACAGATTCAGACTCTTGCTACTGAGAATATGGATTAAGCTTCAACTGTTGACTTGAACAACAATAGTTTGTAAGAGCAACTTGCACAGCAATACAGAGAAACATAGAAAAGCATGCAGAAGATGGACAACAAAAAGCTTGAAAAATCAATAATTTTATCAACCATTAGTGCTCTCTTCGGCCTTCCGAACTGACCAGAGCACAAAACAAAACACAATCATAACAATCACCATCCGTAACACAAAAACACAAACCAAACAAACCTCTAAAAAGTTCCCCAACACACACCTCTCAACGGGGCAAACCAACCAATCCAAACCCGACAAAGCCCCAACCCTTATTCAACAAATTCAACTAATAATAAAAAAACTTCCCCCCTTTATATCACTCACTTAGCACTCGCGAGCTGGGTACGGATTTGTTTCGCGGCCGAGACCATGGCTGTCAAGGCCGGCTTGACCTCGGTGTACTTCCTGGTCTTCAAACCGCAATCAGGGTTGACCCACAGGATGTTGGTGTCCAGCACGGCGAGCATCTTGTTGATGCGGTCGGCAATCTCCTCGGTTGAAGGAATACGCGGGGAGTGGATGTCGTAGACGCCAGGGCCGATGCCGGCTCCGTAGACGACACCCTCACGGAAGACGGAGAGCAGCTTCTCGTCGGAACGGGAGTTCTCGATTGTGATGACGTCGGCGTCCATGTTGATGATCGACTGGATGATGTCGTTGAAGTTCGAGTAGCACATGTGCGTGTGGATCTGGAAAAAGAGATAGTGAATTGTTTTTGTTGTTTTAGTATCATGTGATTTGGGGAAAAACAATAGGGTTTTCTAGGAAAAATTAATTACCTGAGTGGTGTCTTGCACACCGCAGTTAGTGATCCTGAAAGAGTGGACGGCCCAGTCCAAGTAGAAGGCGTGCTCGGACTTGCGAAGAGGCAATCCCTCTCTAAGTGCTGCCTCATCAATTTGAATAACCTGTAATAAAACACCGAATTAATATTTTTCAGGATTTGAAAATAAAAAAGAATAATAATGTTGCATGTAATAAAACCAGCCGAAAGATTTGAAGAAGGAATATGAAAATATTAAATATACCCCAATACCACCGGCCTCAAGATCCTCGACCTCTTTCTTAATGGCAAGAGCAATCTGGTAGCAAGTCTCAAACCTGCATAACACCCAAAAAAACCACTCAATCAAAATCTAATGCCAACAATCAGTTGCCACAAACCAACAAACAAAATCACATTATCTCCAATCATTAAATGCATGAGGTCTGACCTAGGTTGGTCGTTTCTGACGAAAGACCAATTGAGGATGGTGACGGGGCCGGTAAGCATGCCCTTCATTGGGCGGGCGGTCATGCTCTGGGCCATCTTGGACCAGAAGACGGTCATGGGGTTAGGGCGGCTGACGTCACCGTAGATGATCGGCGGCTTCACGCACCGGGATCCGTACGATTGCACCCACCCATTGGCCGTGAACGCGAATCCGGAGAGTTGCTCACCGAAGTACTCAACCATGTCGTTCCTCTGTAGAAATTAAAAAAATAAATCAACCTGTCAGTCAATACATCAAGTAATAACTATTAATTAAAATCAGGGGTAGAACTAAATTACCTCTGGTTCTCCGTGGACGAGCACATCAATGTCAAGCTCTTCTTGGATCTTGACAACCTTGGCAATCTCCTCCTTGATCGCCTCGACGTAAGCCTCCTCAGAGATCCTGCAATATTTCACGTATATAGATCATTTAGCAACGCTAAACACTTACAAAAAGAGAAATGTATATCATATTTAAAAGAGGGAAGAAGAAGAAAAAAAAGAAGCATACTTCTTGGCCTTGTACTCTCTGCGGACACGCCTGAGCTCCACGGTCTGAGGGAAGGAGCCAATGGTGGTGGTGGGGAGCACCGGCAGGTTCAGCTTCTTCTGCTGGGCGTCCAATCGCGCGCTGACAGTTGTCGCCCTGCGGTGGTCTGAGCCCTTAAGAGCAGCGGCCTGTCAAGAGCTCGGATTAGTATATTAGATAATAAGCAAAGAGGGTTAAGGAATGCTATATATTTAGATACTTACGGCCTTTTGGACCTCCTCGTTGTTAACCCTGGGAGAAGATCTCCTTGAGGCCTGAGCAGCGGCATTCGCTGAGAAGAAAGCCTGCACATTGAGTAGCAATCATAACAACAACAAGTTAGTTATCACACTAATCTGAACAAATATACATAAATTTGCATAGATGTGTTTCATATGTAAAGGAATTATATTAATATTACATTGTACCTCATCTTTCTGTCCAGTGAGGGCCTTGGCAAGCGCATTGACCTCAACGACCTTCTGCGCAGCAAAAGCGAGCCATGACTTGATTTCATCGTCCAACTTGGTCTCGTTAACAAGGTCCACAGCCGTGTGCATGAGCGAGCAAGATGTTGACACTACAAGCTTGTCTACAATCCCAAAACGCCATCATTATTAATACTTAATCCACAATTCAATAATTAATACTGTTAATTAAAGCATAATTAGTTATATATATATATATTACCTTTGCCGACGATTGATTCAAGACCCTGAAGAACGGTGAGGGACTCGGCCAGGTCATTGGCCCAAATGTTCCTACCATCAACAACTCCAGCAAAGAAGTACTTTCCAGATGGGAAACCGGCGCTCTTGACCAACTCAAGAGTCTTCGTACCACGCACAAGGTCAAAACCGAATCCAGTTACTCCACTCAATGTGGTCAAAGTCCTGCAAATTATTGAGTTTTCACAGTTAATTATAGATTTTTTTGTTGGAGTATTGTTTTTTTATGGGAAATGATAAGAAATTGTGGTCTTGCTTGTAAGTTTCAGCTGGGATGTCGGCAAAGTAAGTCTCAACAACCACGTTCAAGCCGGACAGTGAGGATTCCAGCTCAGCATAGGCCTTGGAGAAGGCAGCCAGCTGGTGGGCTTCAAGGTCCTTCACAAGTGTTGGCTCGTCGAACTGAATCCATGTAGCTCCAGCCGCCTTAAGCTCAGCAATCACTTCCCTGTGATTTAAATTTAACGGAAAATCATCAGAATTTGAAGAGTTGTATAAATTGAGAATAGAGGTGAAAAGATGTGATTTTGGATATTTACTTGTAGATTGGGAGAATGCTTTGGAGCAAGGAAAGAAGAGGGAAGGATTTCTCAACACCCTTGGCAGGCTTTGAGAGAAGAAGGTATGTGACTGGTCCAACGAGCACAGGCACGGTCTCAATTCCAAGCTGAATTAAAGAAAAGAGAAACAATTCATTAGTTACATGATAAAATGAACAAACTCATATGACAAATATGAATCAACACAAGAAAATTCAGTAATTACATACCGCCTTGGCTTCCTTGTATTCAGTCACAGCCTTGTGCGACGCATAGGAGAACTTGGTGTTCGGTCCCAACTCAGGCACAATGAAATGGCTGCACAACGAAATAATCACCACAATTAACAATCAACACACAAACAATTCAAAAACAAACTAAACCAAAAACACAAAAAACAGAACACTTACTAGTTGGTGTCGAACCACTTGGTCATCTCCATGGCCGGAACCGCGGCATTCCCTCTCGCCATGGAGAAATAGGTGTCAAACCCAATTTCCCCTCCGGTCCATGAGTACCGGTCGGGCACGGCGCCGAGCATGGCAGTGGTGTCGAGCACCTGGTCGTAGTACGAGAAGGTGTTGGACGGGATGAATTTGATCCCGGCCTCGGACATCTGCTTCCAGATCGAGACCCTCAAATCGGTCGCGACCTTTTGGAGATCTTCGGCGCTGGACTTGCCGTCCCAGAAGGATTCCAAGGCGAACTTGAGCTCACGTTTGGGCCCCATGCGTGGGTATCCAACGATGTGCGACGCCATTTTTCTGTTGAAATTGGAGAGCAAGAGAGAGATCTGTTAGGTGATTGATTATAGAAAAGTATAGCAGTAGTAGAATAAGAGAGACTGACTAGACATGTGCAATAATGATTGAATAAATACAAGAGTGATTTTGGATCTGAGATTTCAAACTTCAAAGAATGTTATGATATTAATTTAGTCAACTATGAGTCAAAAGGCAATAATAAAAATAATGTCCAAATCTTAGTGACTGGTCCTAAATACGAGATTCAGAAAAATATGCCAAAGGGAGATACTTTTTAATTAAATGTTAAATCAATACGAGACAGTTGAACACGAAATTAAATAGGACCTGGATCTGAAAGAGAAACTATAAACAGTAAAAGCCAGATCTCTGAAAGATCTGAAACCGATTCCAATAGCAACCTCAGACTGCACAAATCTAGGCCGTCTGATCAAAATCCGACGGAACATATTATTATCGGGTTGCGCTCTGAGACATAACGAGCTAGAAAGACAAGATCTATCATCAACAATAAACATTTACAAAAGAGACTGAGCTTTTCCAAGAAAGTATATCTTCTTTCTTTTACCGATTCAACTTAACATTTCAGAACGCACATCTAACAAGCAACAGCTAATATAAACCAGATCTATTCGACTCGAAATATCAAATAAATAAATAAAAAAGCATAAATCTAACAACGACATCAGATCAGATCTGCTGGAGATCCAACGGATCTGAGGATCCAAACCTTTCATTTCCTGATCGGATCTAAGGAAATGAACACAAACAAGAAACAGGATCTACGAGAGAGGAGGAAGGAATCGCTTACGATCGTAGGAGAAGCGAAGAGATTTCGAAGAATGAGTGGATTGGATGAGTGAAGAGTGAAAGAAGAGGCGAGGTTTAAAGCACAGCACAGAAAAGAAGGGTTCTTGGGCTTTATTTATAGACTCACTAAGAAATGGAGACGGTATTTTGAGACCTTGTTTCTTATTCTGAGAGCCGGGAGTAGGGAGTAGAGATGGTCGGGTAATGTATCCCGGCTCTGAGAATGAGAAATATGCTCTCGGAATATAGGAATTATCAAAGTCAGATTTGGCCATTTGGGGTTTGGTGGTTTAGGGAATTTAACGATTCTTTGTTATCACTTCTCTACATATATTTATGACGTGGGTCATTTTTCAATTTTTATATGACCCGTGACACGATTTTATGTGGGGAAAAACTCTTATGAAATGTAGATCTATTCTTGGGAATTGGTGAATTTAATATTTGTGGATTTTCTGTGAAAGAGTTTGGTGTGAGAATGCGTGTAGTATGTACAGTATCACGTGCACATTATATACGAACACCGCCGTGCAATTTTACTGGCATAAAGCTGTACCTTTTTTTGGGATTTATAAATGGGCGAGGATAATTGTTTATTTTTTTTTCTTTTTTAGGCCAAATTTTATGTAATTATTATGTTAATTATTTTCTTATATTTTTCAGGCAATAATTTTATTTTTAGGCATAGTCTGAGGTTCGGGCAATAATTTTTATTTTATTTTTGTATATTGGAGAAGATTCAAAGTTTAACATTTTTTATTTCGATGAATTTTTAATTCTTGTATAACATTCATGACAGTAGCCGACTAACTGTAGAGTACAACTGTTGTGATAAATTTTTAATTAATATTGTAAAATATTTTGAATGGTTCAATGTATTCATTTATCAACAAAGAAAGTAATTAAATTGAGTTATTATTCCAACATTTTCTGCAAAACATGCTTGTACCTACAATCAATCAAATGCATTATTTTCATATTTGAACTTTGAATAAAGAGATAATGTATACCCCTACTTATGTTTCTATAACTTGAATCAACCTATGTTTCTCATTAATTGCAATTAGAAAATGCAAATATTTCCTTAGATAAAAAAAAACATTATGATGTTCTAGTTCATATTTATGTCTACCATGTTAAAATATTAAAAATTGTATAGCATTAGGACAAGAATCTAATTTTTTTTTATATGATGCGAAATTTGAAACTGTGAACCAAATTAAACAGAAAAATGAATGAAAAACCAAGTTATTTTAAATATTTTAAAAATTAAAAATTAAAATTAAAAACTATATATTAAAAGCTCCCTTATTTTGGAGGCACACATGACACATGTATCACTTTAATAATAACAAAGAACTTTTCTCTAAGATCTGGTTAGGTAGAACTAAAAGTGCTAAACTATTCATAAAACTGTGGACCTGCTGTACATTTGTTATGTGCACCACAAGCACAGTACGCTGGACTTAGTCTTTAGATCTCACTCATCTTTATATTTCAATGCTCCAGTTGCAGTCAATAATTTTCTATCGACTTGGGATCGTTAACCTATTATGTTCAACTTTAAATAAAATGATTATTATTTGGCGTTAATTGGCGTGAATAAAGAGCAAAAAGCTTGAATTATTCAGAGAAAGGAAATGATAAATAAATGGGTGTTTAAGCATGGTGTGTTTGTGTGCAATTCTTGTTTTTCTGTCTATCGTGCAACTATTGTCGCATCAGTTTGGTACAAATTGATTGATCCAATTGAACAATTTTTGAAATCGGAAGTTGAATTATAATGACTAAAAGTTAATAGAAATAGTATAAAAAATTTGCACCATTCCATTATAACATTTTTTTCCCTTCATTTATATCATTTCAATGTGTAAAGTATCAATTATTGTTTCAAGTATAAATTTTATAAAATTAATGCTGGATCAAAATATAGGGTATCCGTACATGTGAGCTAGGGTGCTGGTGCTGGTGCTGGTGCTGGCAATATTATTGCTGACACTGTTCTTAAATACTCAAATTTAATAATTTATTAAGATGATATAAATATATTATATATTTACACGTGACATTGAATGATTGGTTCAAAATCTAATTTGAGTATATTTGTGTTTTGAAAATATTATAACCAGCCATTAACACTTACATTTCTTGAATTCAATTTCCATTCTCAATTTTAGATTCTTTTTTACATCAGATTGAGAGCATGTGAGGAACCAAGATACAGAGCATATCTGGACATGAACTGTATCAAAATTAGCTACAGGAATGTTTGATGCAATTTTCCAAGACTGAATTGTGTACAAATTTTTGTGTTGGACCTAACTAATTAGTGTAAAAAACTCCAATTTTCTGTGTTGGACTAAGCAGTCATCATTTTTTATCTAAATCAGCAATCAATATTATTACCAAAAATGTACCAGTCACCAATCTGTGGCACATCCATCAAATAAATTGCTATAACAGTAATATCTGTATTGACTAGAATTGATAGCTTGCTGTATTTTAAAGCAGCATGTCCAAACTCTTGATCCAAGAAATCCTACTAAAAATACAGATGGTATGTGGTGAGGGTTAAATACAAGGAAGACACATGGGGGGCCTCCAAATCCATGGTGAGAACTCAGATCCAAGACACTTAAAGGCACTTTTTTACTTTGAATAGCATTGTTCTGTTGAGCTTTCAACTCAAATCCTACCGACAACAGGAATATGAAATTCAAGCTTTCCTTAATGTTTTTGAGACAAGAACCTTTCCACATTTTAATCCGTTAAAAGCCCCCTTTCAATTTCAACAATTCTATGTATTAATAATTTGGTCCGAATTATCTCTATACTTTCACTTTTCCAGATGATTTGGGGTACAATTATCTTGATATTGATACTTGATAAATCCAATTAACGACGCCGTGTTACTCAATTTCTCTTTGGAAAATGATACAGCAATGCAATACAATGTAATTTTTATTTTGAACTAGTGTGACATAGACATGCCAATATTAATTGACATCATGTACATTTACAAAGTTAGTTACAAAGAAAAAAGATACATATCAGTCAGAAATGCCAAAAAAGCACCTCAATTTTATTTTAGTGGTCCGAAATACTATGAGGTAAATTAGTTGAGAAAAAAAGAAGAATTATAATAACCATTTTGTACTAAACCTATGGAAAGCAATTGACTTCTCGTGTGACAAGGCATTTAGCTGCATTTAGGTGATAAATACACAACATAAGTTGCAACTTTACCAACCATGATAGATACCAATAGCTACTCCAAAATTGTTGCCTTCCATCACACTCAACACTCAAGCAACAAAACCTGGTGGATATCATGTAGAGATCTAAAAAAGTGTGTAATTCATTCTTCATACTCATACATCATGTTTTTTTCAAAGCTAACAGGGTTGGTGTTCCTACCCCCCTTCAGTTCTTCTGTGATAAATTCTTCGTATTACTCTGTGTAGTTGAAAAAGCCAATGGGTAATTGACTTGTCAGCAAATTCAACAATTTGATATGTTCTTATTTGTGAGTTGTTTTGTTCAATTAACCTTATAATAAAAAGACTTTGCAAGAATAATATTTCTATATTTGAGTTTGTGAAAATGGAGTTTTCGAACTTCTTCATATAAAATTAATTAGAAATAAATAGAAAACACTATTTCTACAATTTCAAATATAAAAATGTCATTCTTACAATTTCATTTTTTTTATTGAAATGCTATTGTAAAAAATAACTCCTTATTTGCTGGGCTAGACTTTGGATGTAGACCGATTTACCTTACAATTCATTTGTTACTCCAACTTGAAAAACATAAAAAAAATCTATTTCTTAATGCATGTGGTTGGTGAAAGGTGGACCCCTAATTAATGAATAAGTTTTGTGGCTAAACAAGCATTAAGAGACCTTGTGCGTAAGAATCATTACTTCAAATCAGTGGAACTCCACATCACTCACTTGCCCTGCCCATTCTTTTTCCTTTTTTTATTATATCTTTTCAAATTCATTTTGTTTTGCTAAGATTACTTTCTCACTTTATTAGCAGAAACCCACCACTCGGTTAGCAATAAATACCAAAATATCTTGGATGCAATCAAAATGCATATATAACTCATATGCACAAATTATTTCCTCAAAAGTTTTCAAAAACTATTTTTAACAGGGGTATAATAAGTAACTTCTGTGAAGAAAAGCCGCAGTTCGATTGGGCCAGTCTCCATGTGCAACTTGGATGGTGTGTGACCATTTTTCCTCGTCGTGTTATGGCAGAATACAGCTGAATTAACTTATTTGAAATATCAAGCTGATATATTAAATAGATGTATTGGCCGTGTGTAATTACCGTTCGAATAACTCTTCATTATGTTTTTGGCGTATATGCGAGTTTTAATATATAATGTATTGATTTGATGTATCATGTTGTGTAAAATATATCACTTTATACTGTACACATAAAAGATACATGTATACTCAATTTCTTTCTCTTTGAAAACGTATACTCAAATTCCTAAGAGAGTTAATATGTATGTATAAAGATTTTAATGTTTGTTAGTATGATATACTAAATCGGTAATTACATGTTCCGAGCCTAGAGGTCTCGCCTAAATACATCTCTCTTTAACTACGTTAATGAAGAAAATCATTAGGCCCCCTCCTTCCAATTTCTATTAAATTATGCCACTGAATAAATAGAAATAGTATATTATATACGTGACATGGTATGTTGTGAAAAATAACCGACTCTTAATTATATTTACTATACCAAAATAGAAATATAAACGACACACTGCCATTATTTGGGACTTGTCACTTGTCAAACAAAGATACAATTAAGCAGGCAATATAATCATAATTTAATGAGGGCTTTCGTTATGTATATGCTAAAAGTCAAGTTTCATTTAAACATCAAACGATATGAATTCAATTTTCTTTCTTTCCCTTGAAAAGTGAGTTCAAATTCAAGATGCTATCACTACTACAAATTCTCATCTTGGGCTTAAAGTATCTCACGTCATATGGCTTTGTTCAAATCCAAGAACTTTGTGATATTTTTTACACTAGTCAAAATATAATAATAGTAAAATTTCATTAGTTTTGACTACCTACAACTTTGATTTATATAAGAAAATGATGTCATAGGGTTTAATTTCCACTTGTTTGGATTTTATTGTATCATTGATTTGAATGTTATCTAAACTTGGAAATAAGCCATGAGTTAACCTGCCAGTCAAGTTCTCAGAGTATTTCAATTTTAGTTCACAAATAGTCAAGTTTCTTATGCAATAACTGTAGAAAATTTGGCCTTATTAAAACCTTAAATATGTAATGGTAGGTATGCCTATCAAAGACCATATACTTAATTAAATACAATTCATTTCTATTTCTCTAATACAACATATTATTATTATCACCATTTCATGGGAAAAATATAACCCCCTTACAAGGAACAGATTCCTCTAATACACAAAACAAAAGATTTGACAACAAAGCCTCTTAATTATACATTTTACATATTCGAACGAAAAAACCGTAATAAAATTTAATAAAACACAACAAATAACATTTGATAAAATTTAATCAGGCAAAGTTACAGGTGGGTCTAAGTTTCCGACCAAAATTCCCAGATCAATATCCTTGTCCTCAAACTTCTTTATGAATGGATGCTCCTAATTATACCAAATGAAATATTTCAATTAAAACTAAATGCTCTCTGAATTTAAAAAGAACAATAAAATGAAACAAAACTTACAAGAAGTTGCAAGGATGACATTCTCTCTTGAGGATCCTTCTGTATACTGTAAGAATTAGAAAGAAACATAAGGATTACTAATCATTAATTAGTTATGCATTTTTAAAGTTGGGGGAAATTTAAAAAACATGTTTAGCTTCTCTTAAGCTACAAACTTTAAATAGTTCCACTCAACAGAATTAGAAAGATTACCTACTTTACCGACCATAGTTATATCTTGTTCATCTAATAACTGTAATTCTACATTTATCTTGCAAAGTAGCACCACCAGTCAAGTTTTTGCAATTCAAATATATCCTTCCAAAAAAAACTCAATACCAAATCGACACTTTCAAAACTTCCAAAAGAAACTCTCAAATTCACCCTTCTAAAACTCTCAAATTTACCCTTCAAAAAACTCAAAAACTCATCAAATTCACCATTCCCAACCAAACACGAATCCCGACAAATCCGATTATCCAAATGAAGTCATTCCGTTAGGTTTGCATCCATTTCTAACGGTCAATTGATGTGGCATATCCACGTCATGCCACATCAACCGACTGCTAAAAAAAAGATGCAAACTCAACAGATTGACTTCATTCAGACAATTCAAAACATACGTGCCTCATACCACGCAACTAAAACTCGCGTAACTCATTCATTCGATTTCCCAACACACCAGTAACAATTTTTCCAATCTAACAAGCTTCGATGAAGGAGCAGGCAGACTCCATATGTCGCTCCGTTAGTCTTCCATCCATTTTTTAACGGCCAGTCAGTTAAAAAATGGATGGAAACCTAACGGAGTGACTTGATGTCGACAATTTGAAAGCTGAGGTGACTCATACCACACAATCAAACCAAACCCTAAACCCTAGCCGCATCAATCAATTTCCCTTTCAAAATTACCAAGCATCCATGAAGGAGCAGAATTCGGGGGAGAACTGATCGGAAGGAGCCAACGGGGCGGGCTGATCAACAATAGTTTCTAGAAGCTTGTAGAAGCTGAGAACGCCTTCGGAAACTTCCATCCATTTTTAACGGCCAGTCAGTTAAAACATGGATGGAAACCCAACGGAGTGACTTCATTTGGACAATCAAACCAAACCAAACCCTAAACCCTAACCGCATCAATCAATTTCCCTTTCAAAATTACCAGGCGGAAATGAAGGAGCAGAACTCGGGGGAGAACTGATCGGAAGGAGCGGAGGGGGCCGGCTGTTCAACAATAGCTTCTAGAAGCTCGTAGAAGCTGAGGACACCTGAAGAAGATTCTTCCGAGGTGATGTACGGGAACCGCCCGATGGCGCATTCGAGAATCACGAGGCCCAGACTCCATATGTCGCTTTTGTAGTCGTATGTGCCCCCGCTTATTCTCTCCGGCTGAAATGTTAATAATAAAATAGTAAGGAAATTAAAATTTTAAAAATGAAATGAAGAATGCTTGTTATGATGAAGGAAGAGTTTCGGATATATTCGGCGAGATTTATAGGGATATTCATGATATTTCGCGTTTTGCTGGGGTATATGTGATATTTTTCGAAAATATGTTTCATACGCCCCCAATTTTTGCAATTTTGGAATGATGCAGGCGCCTCTTTTTTTTTTGCAATTTTCCATACTTATTATGATAAAGTAGAATTTAAGCTGCATCCTTTCAATACCTCAAAAGATCACATATACCCTTACAAAAGATGGCATTTTACAGGGGTATACAATACACATGATTTGTCTAGAATATAACAATAATATAGTCCAAAGGAGAGTAATAATAATACAACACACATACGGCCATGTAAAAGAAGGTGCCGACAAAAGTGTCGCGTTGGCCCATAGAGCTCGCCAGCTCAGCGCTGACTCCAAAATCGGTAATCTTAACCTCTCCTTTGTGATTCACCAACAGATTCGAGGGCTTTATGTCTCTGTGAATCACATGCCTCTCGTGATGTAACGCCACCAATCCCTTCAAGACCTAAAAATTAATAAATAAATAAAATTAAAAAGATCAAATAAATAAATTAACCATTTTTGTCACTTAGACAAATAAATATAATGAGAAAAGGCTAATTTGGGAAATGTTCAGCACATATACATGTAGTAGCATTCCATTTGATATTTCTTCCATTTGTAAATTACCCCTAAACTTACTTTTTTCTGAATTTCTCCATCCGTTACCTGTTTGCATAAAATCGAAAGATACGGCTCAAGAACGGTTTTGACTTGCTTGATTATATCGGCCAAAGAGCCTCTGTTCATGTACTCCAAAACAAGAGAAATAACGCCGTTGTGGTAAAATGTGTGGTGACACCTCACTATGTTTGTGTTTTGTTTCGCCTGGTTTATTTTCAGCTCTTGCACTATTTGCTTCCTGATCGTCTCCTGTATGTTCATCTGAATCCCCTGTGTTAAGAAAAAAGAAGTTTGATTTTTTTTTTCAGTTTGAGATTGTGAAGAAGATTAGGTTTAATTAGCCTTGTAGGAGTAGAATTTATGGTACTGAAATATGATATATGCAAATACCAAATATCGAATTTAGTTTACGCTTGTAAAAATTTGAAAAATATCATGTTTGTGTTTTGAAAGGAATGAGATGAATGTGGTGTATTTTGAATTTTGAAAGGGTAAATTTGATAGTTGCATCTTTAGAAGGGCAAATAAATATGATAGTTTGAAGTTTTGGAAGTGTTGAATATGAAATCCCCCCTTGAAAATATATGGGCATGAGAATGAACAGAGATTTGATTTAAAATGAATATGTGAAATAATTAATTAATTAATCAATTACTTTGAGAGCGTAGAATTTTCCAGTCCATTTATGGCGAACGAGCTGGACTACTCCACCGCTGCCTTTTCCTATTACTTTTATCGTCTCTAAATCCTCCAATGTAAATTCATACTCTTCTTCTTTCAAATCCGATGACTGGTTAATCACGCAAAATTAGAAATGTGTATAACAATCTAAGATCTGTCCACTGCCCAAAGATCAAAACTCCCAAATCACCCAATTAATGAGTAAATTTAACTTTTTTAGACTATTAAAATGAAATAAAACAATTAAGATTGAAACTCTGCGAAGAACGAAAAAAAGAACCTGGCTTTCAGTTTCTTCCTGGATCAATTTCAATCCTTTCTGATTCAATCTCAACTCTCCATCCTTAAAAGTCCCACTCGCCGTCCTAAAATACCCACACAAAAATCAGCCAAAAAAAAAAAAAAAAACATTAGTTCCTCAAATTGAACCAAAAAAAAAACAGATACGGATCTTACAAAAACTTGTCGACAGGGGATTCTTGCACGGGCACGGAGAGCGTGAGACCCTTCCCCTTCATGATTTAGAGTTGGGTTTTTTCAGAAATGGAGATTAATTGGATTGATTGGCTAGGGTTAGAGTGTTATTAGTAGAGTGTTTTTGGTTCTAAGTGGAACTGGAAGTGATGGGAAAAGAGAAAGAACGAGGAATTTGTGAGGAAATTATGGCCTCTGTCTATTTTACTTAGTTTATTAGTTACTTTTCATTTATTTATTTGGCTTTTTAATTGTTTAGTTTTGCTTTTTCAAATCAATCCCGTGTTTTTTTTGCTATATTAGCGTAGACCCTTGATAGTTCTAATATTTTCGTCTGTACACTTTTAAACATTAGGAAACTTTAGAAATAAACATGGTATAAAATTTCAAACCAATTTTTTAGATCAAACCTATAATTTGTTTGTCCTGGGTTGATAGATTTTACTGAATGTGTGTTAATTAAGATTATGTTTGTTAAGACTTAAACATACGCAAATATAATATAAATAAGTGGGAAAATTTGCAAGCCCCAATAATTTTCTAAATATTTAATTTTAATATTCTATCTTTTTTTTTTGGCCAAAATATCCCTTATGATGTTACTAATTACTATACATCCTTTTGTAGAATCTAAATAATAACTAAACTATTTTTTGATATTATAATATTACTTTATAAGATATCATTTTAGTTTACCATTTGCATTATATTCTTATTCTATATAAAATTTTAAAATACATAAATATTAAAAATATTTTATGAAATATTTTATTATATTATTTTATAACATATAATTTTTATTTTACAATTTCTCATTATACTATTTTTACATAAAAACTGCAAAAGAATATATAATTAAACATCCAATTTATTTAGTAATTATTAAAATGCCAAAAAAAATCAAATGAGCTGTCAATTTAATCCAATCAAGTCTTTAAACAAAATCCAGAAATTACATAACCAACTATTCAAATTCCTCATTTCAAACTTAGTGAAAAAACTTCGAATTGAAATAATGGCAGGGGCCGCGCGAACGCAGGCCCCCTCAAGCACAAATTTTGACGTCCACTTTCTCAATTTAGAGAAATGGTAAACCAACGCTCCTTCAAAGTGCAATGAAGGCCACTGACCTAGGCCATGAGTCTTATTGATCGCTCATAGACCCCGTCCAGGTAAGTGCTTTTCAATGATGCAGGTCTTGTGTTATTTATACAGGGGTATGATGTGAGATTGTTGAGTTTGTGAGTGTGGGACTAAATAAGGGAGGGTGAAGACCGGATGTTATGTGTGTGTAATTGGTCTGGAGGATTTTGCAAGGCCTAGGAGGAGATTTGATAGGCCTGAAACTGGAGTGGGCCGACTTGTGTTGTGTTATTTTGTTGGTTGATTTATATAGAGCTCTGTATTCACTTATTTCTTGATGCAAATACGTCTAATATATTTTCTAAAGAGAATAATATTTTTTTTTGTTGTTGAAAGAATGAATAATGGCAAATTGAGCAAGAGTGAACTGAGCAATTATACATGGATTTTGTTTATATATTTTTAGTTTAGTATAATTCATAAAATAATAGTCTGGCAATACATAAAATAAACACACAAAAAAAGAAAAGAGTGCAGATTACGGGTTGTATTTTACAAATCAATCATCCAATCAAATCAGGTCCTTATTCTGCTCCCAACCCGCTTTCCCTAAATACCCGATCCAATATCACTGCTCTCACGTCCTAACTAATCTCTCTCTCTCTCTCTCCCAAAATACTGATTGCACTCACTCAAACCTCATGCAGAGAAACGCGAAGAGCTCATCAATGGCCATCTTCAACCTCCTGATTTCCGCTTCCGCTAATCCGGTTCTCACATGCGCTCAGTCTGCATCCTGGATCCTCGGCACAGCATTCACTCTGTTTCCATTTACCGTGTTGGCAATTTCCAGACACCTTCATTCCTCTACCATCACCTAATCACCTTCTTCCAACATGGATTTGACCATAGCGAGGAGGATCAGTTCCGAATCAATCATGTTTCCTGGTGGAAGACGATCATGAAGAGCATCACTAAGAAATGGAAAGGGTGAAATAGGAAGGACGATCAGGAACTTTGATCGCCTTTTCATTTCTTTGTTTCGTTTTGATGTGAAAAAAGAAATTACTCATTTTTAAAGGTTTCAACTTTCAAGAGAATGTGTGAATTTTGAATTTCTCTGGTGTCTCATAAGCAAAAATTGAAAGAACTCTCTCACACAATCAACTCTCCAAGAACGTGTCAAGATTGTTTTCATCTATTTTGGTTATGTACAGAATGGAGTTGAAGTTCTCTCTCTATTTATAAACAATATTAAATATCTCTTGTGATGCTTTGGATTGAGTAGAATGAAACATGCATGATTTCAAATTAATTATATATGTTACTGTATATTGTTCATGATACATGCCTTGTGAATGATCATTATTTTTTATTTTATTATTTTTTTTGGACAAAAAAAGCCGGTAGGCATTCATAAACAAACACAGATTACAAAGTCCATTACAACCCAAAGGAGTACCAAAGCCCAAATAAATAAAGCAACTCTAAGACTATAAAGTCAAAAAAACCAACCAACCAAAAAACAGAAACAAACAATTCTCACCGCATAATAAAAGGAAAAACAGGTATAAAAACCTGTCAATAATGATCATTATTGAGAGAGATACATTCCACAATTTATAACTGTCAATAATGTTTTTTGAGTGGCAAGGCATCCGATTCAGGGGGGCAACTCGCACTGTTAGTTACGACATGAGTTGCGAGTTCTAAATAGGTATGGGCTAAAAAAAGAGTGATGAAAACATGATATTAAGCGTCTATAGTTGGGCTAGCGGACTTTGCAAAGCTGAGAAAGATTAGGTGGGCCTGGAAAACGATTGTGTTGTATTATTTATTAGTTGATTTATAAAGAGCTAGGTATTGACTTGTCCCTTGATGCAAGTAGATCTAATCTTAATATATTTATAAAAAGAAAAAAATGTTTTTTTTGTTGAAAAGAATGAATTAAGGTAAATTGAGCGAGAGAGAGAAGTGAGCAACTATACATGAATTTTGTTTATATATTTTTAGTTTGGTTATAAACTTATAATTCAGAGAGTAATTGTTTGGCACTACATAAAATAAACACACATGAAAGGAGTTTAGATTGTTGGTTGTATTTTACAAATTAACCAAACAAATTAATTACAAGAAATAGTAAACTAAAAGAAGCAATATCAGGATATGCTGGTGCAAAATCCGATTTTTATTTGCAAATTTCAGTGTACAAATTGTTTCAGTCTAATTTTAGTGGAATTTTTCTGGTTTTATTTTTACTATTTTGAGACTGTATGGTTGGAGGGCTGGCGCACTTCTTAAAAGTGAATCTCAAATCAGTTCATTTTGGTAATTAACCATATAAAAGGCAGTATATTTCATTTCAAGATTCTTTTGGCAAGAATAATTTTTTATGAAATTCACATGTTGCTTTTTTATAAAAGTTGCTTTTTTATATCATTGCATATTTACTTAATATAACTTTTTTTATGAAATCAACATATGCTTGAATAATTTTTGCAAAGAAATGGTTCATGTGTCAAGTGTAGTTGAACCTGACTAAATAATTCAAAATTCAAATTGAAGAGTCCTATGGACGTTAAATTGCAAAATAAAATTAATTTTATTAAAAAAAATATTAATTATAATAATCACTACGAATAATCTATCTATGATATATCTTAACAAAAATAGATTTTTTTTCAAATTCTTAAAGAACAAAAAAAAATTTTAACATTATAGGAGGGTCTTTTTACAATTTAAGTACAATGCAGGATCTTTTTACAAATTTCAGAAAAAACTAATTCAAATATAAGATATATATCTTCTGTTGCTACTCGATGCACCAAAACAATGAAACAACTACCAAAATCCTCTGCACACAAACCCGTTACATAGATCGCCACACAACAGTGCCTCTCAGAAGCAACAAAGTTTCAATTTGAATTAGCCTAACAGAATCCTCTCTTCTAGCGACACGTGGCATTTCAAACACCTTCCATTCAATACGGGTCTCCCAATATCCACTTACAACATAAACCCGATCCGATAGCAACAACTCCATACAACCCACGTCCTTCTCTCTCTCCCCGCAAAACTTCCACACACAATTGCACTCTATTCTCTCAACTCTACACACGCACACTGAGCTGAGAAAATGGCGATCTTTTCCTTCATTGCCTCCTCCTTCACCCTCCCGGTTGTCTCCTTTGCTCAGTCCGGCTCCCGCATTGCCGGCATTCCGGCCATTCCGGCCACCTTTACTCCACCACCACCACCACCACCACCTTCTTGCGTCATGGATTTTGTTGAAGTGGATTTCATTTCAGCGAGCAAGATCTGTGCCAAATCGCTCAGGGGTGGAAGTGGAAAGGCGATCATGAGAGGAATCACGCAGAAATTGGTGGATGATCTTGAGGTAAAATGATTCAATTCTGCTTCTTTGATTTGAGTGCAACTTTTGGGTTATGATCGAATTAATTTTCTGGTTTGGGATCAAATCTTGGTTTGATGAGTTCTAATTTTCTGGTTTTGGATGAAATGTTGATGCGTTTTAATATAGTTTTACAAAATCTTTCGTTAATTGGAAGAAATATTTGAATATTTTCTGTCTTTTGTGTATATATTTAATATTGAAATTGTTTTTTACAAATCTGTAAGTATTATTTTTACAAAAAATTTGAATATTTTTTGCTGTTTTCTGAAGAAGAAATTTCACTTTTTGGATGATGATTTTCTGATCCAAAATTTGTTTCAATCGAAAACTGATTGATTTAAGATCCAATTATGATCCAACAGCACAACAGCAATTTATAATGATTACGGGTCGAACTTTGTTGATCTTTATTGGATCCGATCGGAACCCAATCCGTCTCCTGTCTCAGTCAAATCCCAACACTGTCAAAATCTTACTTCTCTCTTCTTCCCCAATTTCCTCTCCCAAATCGAAAAATACAATCGCCTTTCTTTGTCAAAAATACGGGAAATCTCCAATATAATTCAGTTCATGGAACTCCAAATTGTCACGATTCGATGTTTCCCCTCTTCTTTCTTCTCTCAATTCCAAGGTATTCTGTATTCACAATCGCTGAGTGGTTTCCTTGGGTTTTTTTTTTTTTTTGAAATTGGTTTCCTTGGTTTTAAATTCCGATGGAATTTTTTTTTATTGAATTAGACTAGGGATTTTTTTTATTGAACTGGTACGGCACGAAATCTTATTGTGAAACAAAATGAACTAAGTGAAGAGTTAAACCATGTCTTTCATAATTAATTTAATAATTTCCTCCCTCTTAAACTCACCAGCCCTTTATTTGATTCATTTCTTAAGTTAGTACTCTAAATAGTCGTATTATTATGCTCAGATTTCTTTTCCTATCTGTCTTGTTAGTCTTAAATATGCACTTTACCACAATGTGCTTAGCGCAGTTTTGACTTAACCAGTTTTTGTTTAATTTACTCACAGGTGAAGGTCGGCTGGGCCGGTCCGGCAGCCCAGCCTTTCGTGCGGGCAGCTCTCAGGCCGTTCACCCTCCTGACCGGAATTCCTGTTCCGCCATGCGCTCTGGTCCCACCGTTTTACGATGAGGATTTGGTCGTGGGGCCAGGCTCCGGTCCGTCGCAGCAGGAGATTATTAATGCCAGATTCTTGGCATATATGGATCTGATGCTCGACTATCCCGATGTATGTGAATACTAATTAAATGATTATTTGTGGGTCTTTTTTCTCTGAATTTGGTCTTTATAGAATATTATTTATTTATACAACTACTTGTGTTTGTGTTTGTGGCACAGGTGCCCTTAGGGATTCCGGCGAGGGTGGGTGTGGTTGTGGGACAGGATGACGTGGCGATATGTGGCAACATGGATGATGTGGCGAATTGAAATGTGGATGTGGCTAATCGAAACAACGTGGATGTGGCGAATTGAAACGTGGATGTGGTGAAATTGACAGGGTTTTGATGTGGCGAATTGAATCGTGGATGTGGTGAAATTAACAGGGTTTTGATGTGGCTAATTGAAACAACGTGAATGTGGCGAATTATCAGGGTTTTGATGTGGCTAATTGAAACAACGTGGATGTGGCGAATTGTCAGGGTTTTGATGTGGGAGCCCCATCAGTGGAGGTGGGGTCAGTAGGACTTGATGTCGATGGCGGTTTTTGGTGATGATGTGGCAATGGATGTGGAGAAACAAGTGGTTGTTTTTGGTGAGGTGGAAGTGGAGGAATAAGTGGCGGTTTTTGGACGTGGCAGTGGAAGTAGAGGAGGAGCAGGAGGCAGTTTTTGGTTATTACTTTATTTATTTTTTGTTGGTGAGTAGAGAGTAACTCTATTATTTGTTTTTTGTTTTTTTCGTTTTTGTTGTTGATTTATGGGGAGGAGAGTAGACCCTTGTTTCTTTTTATTTTTATTTTGCTGAGTTAGGAGACGAGACTTCTGTACTCTATTTGTTTTCATTTGTTTTGTTTGTGCTTGGAGAGGAGACTCCAGAATTCAAATATACTTTTCCTTTTATTTAGAGTTCATATACTTTTCCTTTTATTTATTATGTTATTTTCATTTAACATCATTTCATCTGAGATAAAAATATGGATTTGAAATCCCGGTTCTTGTGGATGATTTGATAATTGAAATCTCGCGTTACCATCTCATATTGTTTGTTAAGGCTGTGGGAGCATGAAACGGCAACAATGGCTAGAGCATGAGAGCCTTGCTGGGTTATTTTTTTAGCACACAGTTTTCTGTAAAAAAAAAAGTGGTCATAAAAAGATTGGTCCATTGGATCCGTACTTTGCACGAAGCACGGATCTAATAAAACTGATCTGTCTCACCACGTCCGCTCTCTCTCTCTTCCAAGCTTAGTTTGTGCGATCAGCCGATCACACACTCTTAACCGAACAAAAATTCTCAGTTTCTCCTTTTATTCAGCCTTTCCTCGCATTATGGCGGGTAGGATCATGATTTCAGTTGAGTAAAATGAAACAAGCATGATTTCAAAATTGTGTGAAGTTTTTTTCATCTTATTTTGGTGATGTATAGAATGAAGAAGTGCTCTCTCTATATTTATGCTATATAAATATCAATAATTTGTGATGCTTTCTGTTGAGTGACATGAAAAAAGCATGATTCCAAATTACTTATATGTGTGTACTGATGCATCCTTCATGATATATATGCCTTGTGAATGATCATTATTTAGAGGTACAGGCCACAGTGTACAAACTATCAATGATGTTTCAAGCATCTTTTTGCTTTATATGAAAAAACTCAATTTTAAGTTATGTCTACAACAGTACTTAAATGTATAATTTGGAATGGTTTTTATAGTATTGAGAATTATCTAAAACTGCTATTTCAATCGGACATATTTGATTTGAGGGACTTGGCCAATTTGCATTTCAAAATACATGATTTAGTTAAATCTAATATATAATTTCTAAAATGGAAAAAATATTTGTCTCATGGCAAATTTTATTATAAGAAATACTTCTATTATTTTTACGGATCTGATATGCTACGATACGCACCTCCGACTCACATAGAAGCTTCCATTTCATGGAGTGGCTTCCATCTCATGCATAGAGCTCTATGTTTTATTTCTCTCGGGCAATGGCATGCATGGTTACGTGCATACTTGATGCGTGCTATGAATACCATTATTTTATTTTTATATTTAATGCATTTAACAGAAATATGATGAGAAATTATTTTTTTAGGCTAAGCTTGAGGAGAAATATATTTTTTATTTCATTTCTATGAGATCATGATTCTACTAATATTAATATTATCAATTATTTATGTAAATAAAAAGGTGATTTGGTGTAAGTTAAAAAAGTAAATATATGCTCAACATATGTAACACATGAGTACATATTGGAGAAGAGTAACAAAATGAATTTCGTGTGCAGTGTTTGTAACATGAATGCTATTATGCTCAACGGTTTTGACTTTTGTAAGCGCCATGTCTTTTCAGAAGATATGTACCACACGCCCACACCACTTTTATTATAAGGTATAGGTTAGGTTAACAGATGGTAATTGAAGAAAAGCAACAGGAGATCAGCAGCCTCCTTTTATGCGGCCCAATAAGAGTATGTTTGAAATTTTTTTGCTTTTCATTTTGTTATTTCATTTCAGGGCACATTTCTGACAATATTACTATATTAGGATACTTTGTGTTGGGTAAACAGTGGCGTTTATCATAAATTTTCTCATTCCGACATTTGTCGAACACTTTATGTGTCACTCTTATGATTAACTCAAACAATCAATTAAACATCACAATCTTCACAAGAGACACAAGATACAAGAAAAACTTCTTTATATTATTTACTTCAGTCCAACCGTACGGATTTCAATTATATATATAGAGTTTTGCTAATACGGTAATATTATTATTAAGGAGTTTGTACTAACAATTCGTAGATTCTTGGATCTGCTTTAATTTATGTGCAACTCTTTAATTAACATATTTAATAACTCTCTCTATCTTTCTCTCTCTCTCTCATCTGAAAAGAAAATAAATCTTGAATCACAAAGGAAATAATCGCATAAATGGAAGTGTTTTTCCGAATATAGAACTTTCCTTCGATATTCCGATTTCTTCTCTTCCAAAAAATCTTTTATTTTCATATATTTAAAAAAATAGGGGTTTGAGAAGAAATTGTTGGCATATTTTGATTGAATTTAGAGATTAAAGTATTTTTGTAAATTTAAATTTTATATGAATTTTAGTTTGAAATTTATTTGTATGAATTATGATATGTGAGTTCATTAATTTGTAATGGATAGATATGAATGCGATTTGATTAAATTGTATGAATAATGTTAGTATGCATTTTGATTAGAAAGTTTTATGAATTATTATTTTATGCATTTGATTTGAAATTTGTATGAATTTCTATGATGATAAAATTAAAGCAGATCAAACGGTCCAAAAATCGTTAGTATCAAACGCTTTGTACTAACATTAGTTTCCTAGACGGACTTTATATATATATATATATATATATATATATATATATATATGCTATTAGTAAACATTGAGTAGAGTAATAAGCTAATTTTGGTTTCTGATTTAGGATTTCTTATTATATAAGTTTCTTTTTCTCTTGTTTGGATCTTTTATATTCTTTGATTTAAGCCGAGCTAGGTATGCAAGATTGTTTGGAAAAAGATGATTTCTGTTTTCTTTTACCTCTGGTTTCATTTGATAGAGGAGCATTCTGTTCGTGGAGGATGATTAAATTGTGTTAATTTTTCTGTTCATAAATTGGTTAATTGTGCTCATTCATGCGTAATTGTTTAATTCTTTGATTTTCTTTGCAAGTCATGAGGATCAAGAAGAAGGGTTGTGTGTTGATAATTTTGTGTGAGCATGTTTTCTTTACTGGCATTAAGTAAAGAAATGAATTAATAATTTTGATCAATTTGATTTGTTACATAGTTCTCCATTAGCTTATTAATCTACTCAATTTTTACTATGCTCATTTACTGAGCATAATTTGGAGTAATTAAAGCACTGAGCAAATTATTGAGCACCTAATTAAAAGATCACAGTTTGATCACCATTTGTTTTTATATCTATGCTATTTGGATATATCTATGCTATTAGTAAAAACTAGATAGATTTCCGAGCATAATTGGAGTACTTAAAGCACTGAGCACCTAATTAAAAAATGAGCATAGTTGATAATTTTCCTTAATGTTATTTTATGTTTCTGTAGGTACAAAAACAAACTGATAGACAAAAATTTGATATAAATAATTCTTTGATCTAATTGTATGTATAACATCAAATAAATTAACATAAAAATAATATAAAAATAAAATAAAACTGGTGTAAGATGAATCAAAAGCATTATATAAGGATCTTCTTACAATCAATTTTGTCTTCTTTAAAGCAATTCTTTTAAATATTCTTTTTTTATTCATAGTTTCCTATGATTTCATCAAACACCCTTTTTGTCAAAGTTTTATTTAACTTTTGCAACTTCCTGTTCTCATAGCTTCCTGATGTTCAATTCTCAGCTTCCTGCAACCATGGATTCCTATAGCCTTGCAAAACTGCACGAGCAAACAGGCCCTAAATGTTCTTAGCCAAAGAAAACAAGCAACCTAAAAATTAAGAGGGAGGAAAGAAATGCTGCATGTGGCAAATATGTTCCAGTTTTACATTTACAACAAGCAACCTCTAAATGTTTGGTGATTTGATATGTCTGTTTTTTTTAAATTGGTGGAAAATGCTGCATGTGGCAAATATGTTCCGGTTTTACATTTAATTAGTTTTAATTTTTCCATTTTTAACAGTAATATTCGAATTTATTCAATTTATTTAGTACTCGTTTAACATCATTTTTGTTTTTTTGTTTTTTGTTTTTCAAAAACCAAAAACAGTTTTCTGTTTTTAGAAAACTGTTTTTTCCTTTTTGAAATTTGAAACATTTTTTTTATGTCAATGCATATAACATAAGTTTGTAAAGCAAATTAACACATAAAAACATGTTATTATAAAAAAAAACATTAAATTATTGAAAAAAGATAAAGAAAACACTTCAAAATATTCATATTGTGATACTTTAAATTTGTTGTTCTGTACATGTCCATTCCATGAAGATTGTGTCGAGTGGTTTTCAAAATTCATTCGTACAACTAAGTTCAAGA
This sequence comes from Juncus inflexus, assembly GCA_024447665.1. Taxonomy (NCBI): domain Eukaryota; kingdom Viridiplantae; phylum Streptophyta; class Magnoliopsida; order Poales; family Juncaceae; genus Juncus; species Juncus inflexus. Next base: position 5,793,188 of record JAJHPC010000010.1, read on the forward strand.
ACTAAAAAAACTAATAAAAAGATCCTAAATTTTCAACATCACCTTCAGCTTCAATGATCCCATCATCATCAATTTCAATTTCAACAGTACGTATTGTTTCATTAGTCTAGTAGATAAGAGTATAACTAACTTTGTACAAAGAGTCAATACAATTTTATACGTTATGACAAAATATGTAATGCAATTATTATGCATGTCACCTATTAAAATACTTAGAATTGTGTAACAGTTGTCAAAACAAGTCAGAGACAAATTTCTGGGAATAACAAAGTTGAATGGAACAAAAGATTCATCTTGAGAAATAAAATATAAAACAAATTTATAAAGAAAAGTATGAACTTGATAGAGCGGCACAGTAGTTTTTTTGTGTGTAGCACGACTCACGAGGGTGTAAATATGGTAGAGCGGAGGGTAAGAAAAACAAAATCAGAAATATTGAAAAGTATATTTTTCGTTTCATAAATTCTGTTTTTTTCTGGCAATTAGACAAAAAAAAAGGAAAACAAGCCAAGTATGCCAAACTTGTTTTGTTTATTTTATGGAGAAAAAAAAGAAAAACGGAGAATAAAATCGATACCAAACACATCCTTAGTTTTTCGGCTCAAAGCCTGTAAACATTCATTACAATCAAGAAAGGAAATCGAGTTTCACAAGCCCATATTAAGGCCCAAAAGAGTACTCATTTATTTTCTTTCTTGTTGGTGATTTGAGAGACTCCTTTTCTTTTTCCTTTTCTTTTTGTTGGTGATATGAAAAGAGAGGAGATTCCATAATTTCGTAAGTTATCATGCTTCACAACAACAAGTTAGGTTGTTACGTGATCATACCTAAAGAGTTTTAAAGGGGGAAATGCAGGAATGATGAACAAAAGAGATAAAATGCATAAATCATGATGTCAAACTGTAAATAGAGAGAGAGAGCTAGAGAGAGAGAGAGAGAGTATAAACATTTTCAAATGTAAATTACCAAATCATTGAATGTCTTTGTTGATGTATTTAAATATAAAATACCAGGGAAGATCAAAGTAATATTTAAGGATTATGTGCCCTCTCCATACAATCAAAAAGGAATAAAAAAATTGTGCACGCAACATGTTCGATGAAATTTCCCTGAGAGAAAATTGGTTCTACAACCCTAATAGCAACTGTCAGCAATTTCACAAGATAATGAGAATGCGAGGCATTATTTGAAATTTGAATCGACGGGTTTATCATTTTATAATATAAACTATATAATATATATTAATTTAACATTAATTGATTCTTGTTTTGCTTGTCTTGATTTCTCTTACCATGCTGCGAAGTGCCAACTGCACCGAACTGTACCATACCATTATGAATGAATGCCCACAGTTGAGGCAAACAGTGTATTTGAGAAATTTGAAATCTAATTGTGCTTACACAATAGTCAAAACTTGGAATTTCTAACCCAATCCTGTCATTCTAACAATTTACTGACTCAAATTCATGCATTATATTGACAACGTGGCATGATTTCAGCTCCTAAATTTCGAATCTTAATGCTGGATTTTTTTTTTTTTTGAATAATAATTAATGCTGGATTGTAACTAATCCGAATATCCAATCCTAATTGTGAAGAATGAAATCCGGATTTCATAGAATAGATTCTGAATCTGGAGTTGTTAGGAATCCAATCTCAGATTTCAAATAATCTGTATTCTGAATCAATATCTATATTTTGAATCTCTTATCTCTGTTTAAAAGAACCCAATTTTAGAAGGGTAAATATGATATTTAGTGTTTTTAGAAGGGTAAATATGAAATTCCCCCTACTGCCAGTTCTTTTCTTTTTTTTCTTTTTTTTGAATAATAGTTCTTTTCTTTCTTTCTGAATGCAAATTATTGTCAGTTCTTTTCTATTTCCAATTTATTCCGAGAAACAATTTCATCTTGATCTCGTCCATTTCTAATATAATTGTAGATCGCAAAAAATGACATTTACAATTAACCAGAAAGATTTATGTTAATATCCAATTATTTCTTTCCTTTTCCCCTTTTAAACCACAAAGATTTATGTGAATATCCAATTAAGGTGATAAATATTTCAAGTTTAATTCCAGTAAACGTTTAGTGATGTTGTTAAATGTTATTAAGTTTGAGCAAAACTCACACATCTCACACAAAAAGAAAATTTAATCCAACAAATAATTAACCAGAAAGATCCATTATTATTATTATCATCATAATCAAGCATTATTACAAGAAAGATAAAAATAAACAGATCTCATAATAGAGACTACAATTCCATCCCCACAATCTCGATTTAATCCTGCAAAAACCAAAATAAAACAAACAAATATCAGAAATCAAACAATAAAAATTACTTAATTGATAATCAAGATTAATTCGTCAAACTAATAATCTAAATCCAGAACATTAATTCTCAAATCTAGACAAAAAAAATCACAAAAAAAAATGAATATTAAGGTAAAATACTTACGGATTTATTTACTCAATCACTGTCGCTGCTGCTGCTGCTATCATGCCCGTCCTTCTTGTCCTTCTTCTTCTTCTCCTTCTTCTTCTTCTCCTTCTTCTCTCCGGATACATTCTCCCCTTCCTTCTCGCCGTGGATCTTGTCCTTGATCTTCTCAACGATTCCCTCCTTCTTCTCTTCCTTCTTCCCCTCCTTGTGGACCTCCTCCTTCTTGTAGACCATCTCCTCCTTGCGCTTCTCCTCCTCCTTCTTCTCTCCTCCGCCCATGTGGAGCTTCTCCTCGATCTTGTGCATTATCCCCGCCATTGTTTGTTGCTGTTCTGTTTTCTTTAGTTTCTTTTGGTTTTCGAATGAGAATGAGAATGAGAATGAGAGACTTGATGAGTAATAAAGCTTGGTTAGAGGGTTTATTTATAGAGAGGACGAATGGTTCAGAATCACTGTGGCATTATTTTATTGGGGAGATTTGCCTGAACAACCTTGGAAAGTTTATTATTTGTATTGAGGTCTTGTCGACTGTGATTTACACCTGATACATCTGCTTGTGCAAGATACTGTGACGTCTCGACAGTCTCGAATTGTTCTGGTCGTGCCATCATAATCGTAAGTATAAAGTTTAAGTAGACGTAGCTCGTGGGTTGTCTTGGTTTCTATTCTTCTTATGTTCTTGGTCGTCTTCTTACGTATGTGACTACCTAACTGGTACTTGATTTCTGTTTCAAATTTGCTTAATTGTAACAATTAAGTTATGTAGTGGATATTAAATTTATTTTTTCTCACTATATTGTAATTTGACCACTATATTTCTAAGTTAAGGGTGTGCTCCGATTTACACTTGATACAACTCTTATCATCTTATGTTATTTGTCTTATTGTGAAATAATTTATTTAAATTATTATTACTAATAATTATAATTAAAATATATTAAAAAGATGTCAAAAATCGTTTTATATTATTATTACCTAATTATAAGAAGACGTCAATAAGAATTACAGCTTTTATTTACTCTCATGAAATTCAAAACCGAATGATAAGATTTAACAAATTCTTTTGGGTGGGAACGCAATTTTGCCCTTCTTATCCACAATCAAGTTAAGATTTTATTTTTAGATATTTTCAAAAACCGAAAAATAGATATTTTCAATTCATACAGCATTGATAGAACCCGGTGTATCAACCAAACATACAAACACCATGATTGTTGGAAAGAACACAAAACTTCGGTGTTAAGAACCGCGTACAGGCGAAAATTTACATTGAATAAGGTCGGTGCATACGGAGCACCGAGATTCACGCTCCATATATGAACAAAAGAAAAATACAATTAAGATACTAAAGTTCATGTGTAATGTCATAATTGGTACATAAATCACAATGTGAGTGGACGTCGCGATTTGGCGCGTGAGAATCGATGCGATGGATTTATCTATGTAGCCATGTGGAAACATCTGATCTGACTGGTTTCTTGTAAAAGTCGGTGAATTATTGCAGTGATTTTCGTGTATTTAGTCGATATGATATGAGCCGTGAATATGTTGATGTGATTGTGATATATGCTTTCTACAAAGAGAAAATGAGAATATGTTATACAGGTGAGGTGGCGAGTTTTTTTGAAAAATACTCAGGTTTTACCTGAGAGCCTGCGGGTTTGTTTAGTTGTTTTTTTCCCTGGAAAATGTAAAGGTTGGATAGAGATAGCAAGTTTTGTCTGCAGTGCTCTCCATTCTCAAACAAATGGAGATATCATGATCTAATCAAATTACTCACAAGAGGAAGATAGTAATTTTTAGTTGATGGATATTATTTCCATTAAAATAAAGAATGGAGAGGAGCAGAGAAAAGTTGAAAATTACCAGTCGGCACTGATAGAGAGGGTTATATAAACAAAACAATAATGCAAGGAATTGGATGCTGGTTTGAATTTGATTAAAGTAAACCCATGTCGGTAAAAAGCCTTCCCTTTCGAGTCTGCAAGATGGAATGGTATTTGGTCGACAATGAATATAGATAACCAATGAGAGCACGACACATCATAAATTAAATGAAAATGATTACTTGGTTTATGGTGGACCATCTCCATCAATAGATGCTAAGTTGTTCTCAATATAATGTGACAGGTTGAGTATGGCACGTAGAAGGATACGGCATGGCCACTTGTTTTTTTTTTATTACATGATTTGAAATCAAATAAGTGAAGATTATATTAAATATTGATATATAAGGTCAAGGTCGTACCACTATGTTGGTACGTCATGGAACGGATGAAAGTCTCACGTTGAGTTGAATTTCCTCAAAATAGAAGCGGCTCTATTATTGGTTTGGTTCAATTCAAATTAATTAGATATAAAGAAACTAGGTAAAATTCAACAATCCACATCAAAACCCTATTATTCATGCTAAACGATAGTCACTAGTAAACAAAATATTAATATATAGATTGTCACAAAGAAAGGCCCAATAAGGGGGGGAAAATCCACAATCAAACTTAGCCTAATAAAATTGGATTCGGCCATTGATAAAGCAAGGTTAATCATGCAGGCCTAGTAAATATATTTATACTAGCTTAATTTGTATTTCTTAGAAGCCCAATACACATGTAGATCAATTAAAGGAAACTCATATATCAAATCTCAAAAACCAAGTTGAAGGTCTCATCTAGTTTATATATGTACTTTTATAGCTTGATCTAAGTCTGGAAGATCTGCATAAAAAGAGAGAAAATTATTCAATAAATGATTCATGTTTGAAAATTTTTGGATTTTATTGAATTGAAATAAAAGGTAGAATGGATCTTACAGAGCATTCCACCATCATCACTGCTTCCATCTTTGATTCTTTATCATCCTGCAAATTTTTTTGACATTCACCATCCTCCAAAATAATTAGTAATAAATAAATAATAATAGAGAAATTTGCAAAAAAAAAAAAGCCTCCAAGTTATTGGAAATAGCAATTGAAACTGCAAAACATCCCCTATAATTATTCCAAAATGTAAGGTTTTTTCCAACTTCTGTAGTAATGTATGGGTTTTTTTGCAATTTCCAATAATGTAAGTTTTTTTTTTTTTTTGCAAATAATAATAATAGTAACCATAATAATAATCATTCATATTTCATACCCCATCATATTCATCCTCAGATGATAATTCTGCACATAAAAAAACAAAAATAACATTAAAACATCAAAATAAAAAATAAAATATGATATTTGAGGGTTTTTCAAAAAAAAAAAAAAACATTTTGAGGTTTTGGATGGGTATATTTGGTAGAGTTTAGATTTTGAGAAGGCAAATATGATATTTACGATTTTAAGAAGAATAAATATGATATTTTGAAGATTTGGAAGGGCAAATGAAATTGCCCCTTTTCCAAAAAAAAATTCCGAGTGGGTTCGAACTTCAAATTCAGGAAGTCAATGGGGGAATGGCTTGATGTTCACGTTTCCCCAAGTTCATGATAATTGTTATATATATACTAACTCAACTTAATGAAAATAATAAATGAGTGAAAAGAACTCCCTAATTACAGCTCGCTACAGAAATGGCGTTATGAAAATCACAACAGAAAATGAAAATTCAACACATTTGGCAAGTCTTTATCCAGGGGAGAACGCTACTCCTGTGTGCACATCTTCATTCTACTAGATCTGAAAAGTGAAAACACATTTTCTCAATCAAAAGAGAAATAAATCAAAACTTCTTTTTCCCACAGTCGTTTCTGTCTAAAAATACTTTCCCTCGCTCATTGTTGATCCGAAAAGATGGCAGCAATTGGTGACTCATTCATTGGCAAACTCGTGGGGGAAGCATATGCATTGGTGAAGGATGAGGTGGTTTCGCTTTCGGGTGCAGCCTCCGAGATCGAAAGCCTTGGAGGCACCTTCCGATCTATACAGCTTGTTCTCGCAGATGCTGACAGGAGAAGGATCCAAGACCAAACTGTCAACAAATGGCTCATGGATTTGAAGGATGTCATGTACGATGCGGATGATGTCCTCGATGAGTGCCGTGTCAAGGCCAAGAAGCATAAACAACTCTTTTCCATGTCGTTCCGGTTCTCTCCAAGACCATATTTTCATAAGATTCCGTGGGGTTACCAAATAAAGAGAAGAATCAAAATCCTTAATGCTCGGCTGAGCAAAATCTTAGCCGATAAATCTAATTTCAGCCTCGGTCTCATGATTGATCATGTCCGTCCGTCTCCACCCCAGATCAGCCGTAAGACTTCACATCTGGTTGATCCGGATATAGTGGGTTGTGGAATTGAGGAGGATGCGAGCAACTTGATAGACCTGTTGACCAAGGATGGTCAGCATGAAAAACCTCAAGTGCGTGCAATTGTTGGAATCGGGGGAATCGGGAAGACTACACTTGCTCGAAAAATATACCATGATGAGAGGGTAACCGCACATTTCATTATAAAGTTGTGGGTTAGCGTTACACAAGACTTCACAGACATGGATTTGTTGAGGTCCATTGGTAGGCAGCTCCGTGTTGGTGTTGATTTTCTTGCCCCAAATGTTAGCAAGGAGTGCCTTGAGCCAGAGATCAATAACAAAATATGGGGAAAAAGATTCCTGATTGTGTTAGATGATGTATGGAACGAAAGAGTTTGGCGTGAGTTGCTTCAAAACGTGTTGCAGGCTGGCAAAGCAGGATGCCATGTTCTTATAACAACAAGGAATATGGGGGTTGCTGAGAAAGTCGGGGCGGTAGATATCCATACGATGCAATTAATGTCCCTCGAAGATGGTTGGGCATTGCTTCGGAAGAAGGTGACTTGTAATGGTGAGGAAAACGATGTGAAAAGTCTTGAGGATATTGGTACGGAGATTGTCAAGAAATGTGCAGGGCTTCCTTTAGCTATAAAAGCAATTGGAGGGGTCATGGCCAATAAGCCAAGGAGAAGGAGAGAGTGGGAGACCATTCTTCAAAATTCTAATTGGTCTATTACCGGGCTTCCCGAAGGCGTGCATGCTGCATTTTACTTAAGTTATGAAGATTTGCCTTCTCATCTCAAGGAGTGCTTCCTTTATATTTGCTTATTTCCTTTAGCGCCATTTTTCTCCAAACGAAACCTCATTCAGTATTGGATTGCTGAAGGATTCGTTAAAGGGCAGTGTGGTCAGGAATTAGAAGAATTGGGCAAAGAGTACTATTTTGATCTACTTCAGAGGGGGCTTATACAGTCAGATCCTCTCTCTTATGATTCTGACACTTGTAGAGTGCATGACCTACTCCAATCGCTTGCTGAATATTTAGCACAAGGTGAAAGTTTGGTTCAGATTCAATATAAGAGTTGGATGACTCGAGATACAAGTGAAGGTTATGGCAACTTATCATCGAAGTCGCGCAGGTATTATTATTTGTACCTTTGTTTAATTTGTTGAAGCTTATGTTTTGGTGCTATAGCTAGGAATAAAAATGGAATCAATAACTGCCACTTTACTGAAGTCACTAAAAATTATCTAATCAGGCAAAATAGTTCGAGTGTATTATTTATGGTCAAGGATTGTGTTATATCTAGATTTTATCCAACCAAACCGTAGGCTGCAAAAGAGTTGACCAACAGATTCTGACTTTCTTCTTTCGATAAATTAGCAATAAAAACCATGATACAATAACCAAATCGAATTATTAATTGACACCAAACATGGTACCATATTTTTGAAACAAAATTTTTTTTATTTAATATTTCTTATACAAATCTATGTGCAACGCTCGACTTGTTTTAAGTTTTGTGCAACTTATTTTCTAGAATGAAGTACTGAATTTTTATATCTTTTTCTTGAATGACAGGTTGTCAAGTAGAATATCTGAAGGAGAGATGAAACTAATGCTCGATTTTGCCCAGAAAAACACTTGCTTAAGAACTCTATTATTGAGGAGTTCAAAGATGGATAATGAGGATTTCCAGTATTTAGTAAATACTGCTACACGATTACGTGTATTGGATTTACGTTGGTCAAGCATTAATAAACTACCAGAATCCATGGGCTTCTTGATACACCTCAGGTTACTTGTACTTACAGATACTACCATAACCGAGATTCCAGATAGCATTGGTGACCTTGTGAGTTTGCAGTATCTACGTATTCAAGGATGTGAAAACCTACGCAAACTCCCTAAAGCAATAGTGAAGTTGAAAAAATTGAGGTGTCTTGATCTTTATGGTACTAAATTTGAAGACATGCCTCATGGAATCGGTCAACTGGAAAATCTCAATGTTTTAGAGGGTTTCGTCATTGGCAATAATGGTTGTGGGTCTTGTGGTGGTAGTAATAGCAGTAGGAGCCGCCAAGTAAGCTCTCTTGATGATTGGTCTACCTTGAAAGAATTGAAAGCTTTGACCAATCTCAGGAGGCTAACAATACACAAGCTAGAACGGATCCTTCAAGAGGTAACAATAGGAGAATCTGTGTTAAAGGATATGTCGCACCTAGAATTTCTAGAGCTAGAAATCGAAAGGGGGGGGCAGTTCTAATGAACAGATTGAGAAAATAGAAGAGAGCTTTGGGGTTGTGTTATTACCGCCATCTGGCATAGAAATTCTTATAATAAAACGGTTTTTCGGTCGAATGCTTCCTCCTTGGTTTATGCTCAATAACATTATCTTGTTCCTTCCTCAGCTAAGACGGTTGGAACTCTGCGACTGTGAATTGCTCGAGAAACTACCACCTTTAGGTATGCTGCCCAATTTAGATTACCTTGAAGTTGCACGCGCTTCAAACATCAAAATCATTGGAAATGAATTTCTCGGACAATCTTCTTACAATCCATTTCCTAAGTTAACACATCTAATTTTTACCGCTATACGCAACTGGGAGGAGTGGAAGTGGGACATAAGTGGAAATGATGGGCGGACTGCTTTTCCATGCTTGCGGTCATTGGAATTAAATTACTGCGAATCTTTGGCATCTCTTCCCACCCAACTTTGTTATGGCAATGTTCCCCTAAAAAACTTACATATAAATGGATACAATGAGTTGAGAGAAATATCGGGTTTTTCATCAGTAAAAAAATTGTTTATAAGGGGTGCTCAGTTTCCACGGCTTTCTGGCTTCCCTGAATTAGAAGTCATGGTTCTCGAGCATGTGCTTATGGCTCACCTTCCTGAGTGGATTTCTCAAGCACGTCCTACACTCAAGAAGTTATTTATATTAGGTAGTTTCGAGTTAGTGCGCAAATGCTATAGCGATGGCCCTGATTGGCCCAAGATTCAGCACATTCCTTATGTGCAAATTCAAGACGGAAATCAATATGTTCGGAAGAGTCCTTCCTCCTACAGCACTGGCACAGGTTGCTCAAGTTACAGCGGTATGTATTTCTATATTATTTTGTCATTTCTTTCCTTAAATCTTAATCTTTGTTAGTTTTTCTTATTGTGTTAGCTGGTTTTAATAATTCCGTACCGTTTGTTTCTTTGTACTTCCATACTGGTTTATTCTAATAAAATTGGCTGGCAAAGACTGAGAATGAACTGGACATGTGCATTTTTAGTTATCTTTTTTTTTTTGGTATAATCACTAAAATGCATGATGTTCGAAATTTCACATTGACTTTTTGTTGCCGATACAATTCTATATCACAATCATGATACTCAATCAACTTTGTTAAAGACCATTGACTCATTTTTATTTTTTTAAATTACTTCACATTTCATCTAATTATATTGATAATCTATTTTGCCTTATTTGTAGTTAATATATATTAACTATCTGGTATGTCCATTTTTCAACAGAGAGTCTCCGACTAGCAGGACAAAGACATCCTAAACCCAACTATCTGAGTGAGTTGGATTTGGAGTAGAAATTGAGAAGCTGGTCTTTTTAGCCGATGGATTGTTGAAAAAAATGTTTTTATTTTCTTGAACTATTAAAGAAGTGATTCTTCATATTTTTTTCAGTTAAGCTCGAAAGCAATATGGAGCAAGCTACTTCTTTTATCCTTTGGTCTTGATTTAGACTCCAACAACTGTAGTTTTATTCTCTTGTAATAATCTTTCTTTGCACTGTTATTTTATCCTCTTGTAATATTTCTGTCTTTGCACTTATTCTCTTCTGCCTTGTAATCTGGTTCTGTTACCATTATGATATTTCCCCAAGCTGATTTTGCTGATATTAGAGGTGAGTTTATTCTTATCATTCTTACAGCTTTTTCCTCTCCAGATCTTGGTATGTTTTTCATTTTTCCTTCTTTTGGTATGCATATGTAACGACATTTATCAATTGAATCCAGTGCCAGTCCTGTGTTTTCGGAAGTCTTATAATAGAGGATTTTGCATTTTAGAAATAGCATCTTTCAAAATAACGGCAAATAATTTATAAAATATAAATTAGGAAATACTTAAAATAGTGTGACAATATTGAATATCAAAATAAGGGAATTTTTTTTATATACCAGTTTTTTCAAAAATAAACCAATACTTGCTACTGCTTTGAAAATAATTGGGTAACTACTATTTCCGCCACTATTAGTGGCGGAACAGATGTTGTTCCGCCACTAGTAATGACGAAACATGTGGATTTTCAGTTTTTTCAAAAAATTCTCATTTGGTTGGTTAAACATGATTTAATTAGTGTAAAAAAATGCTGAAAACACTGTTCCGCCGCAGGCAATGGCTGAACATGAAAAAAAAATTAATTTTTTTTCAGAAAAAATTAATTTTTTTCCTGTTCCGCCAGTGGCAGTGGCGGAACACGTTTTTTTCACTAATTAAATCCATTTTTGAAAAATTATAAAATTCACATGAGTAGTGGCGGAACAACATCTGTTCCGCCACTAGTAGTGGCGAAAATAATAGATACCACATTATTTTGAAAAGAGTGGTATTTGCTGGTTTATTTTTGAAAAAAATGGTATTTAAAAAAAAAAATCAAAATAAGGACTCATCAAATTTTCTTGCGCAAGTTACTCCAGTAAAATCCACAATTTTTAAGCAATGGTTTTGGGCCTTTGAAAAAAATGGTATTTAAAAAAAAAAATCAAAATAAGGACTCATCAAATTTTCTTGCGCAAGTTACTCCAGTAAAATCCACAATTTTTAAGCAATGGTTTTGGGCCTGGATACAACAAGGCTAATTAAATGGGCCTGTTTAAGATCTTGAATGATTGAGCATTTCTTAGGAAAAAGGATTAGGCAATTGCTTTTCAGTTCTGTTTTACTTTTTTACATTTGCAGTTGAGTCTTTATTCTATAATATAAGTTAGCAATTAATTTTCCATTTTCCTAAACAAAATTTGATAAACCCAACTAAAAGGAAGATATTCTGGTCAATGGTAACGATAACTATTTATATCATTTTAACCAACATTCTTATTCCATCGACCTAACACACTTGGAATAAAGTGGAATTATCTGATATTCCCCATTCCATATAGGAATTAAAGAAACTCATATTAAAGAAACTCATGTTAAATCTCAAAAACTAAGTTCAAGCCAACAACTCTAAATGCTATATGACTTTTCTAGTTTATATTAGTACTTGTTTCTAGCTTTCTCCAGGTCCGGAAGATCTGCATAAAATGATAGAAGAAATAATTAATAAACGTTTCTGGTTTGAGATTTTTGGTACCAGATTTTTTGAATGGAAAGATGGTAATGAGAATGAATCTTACATAACATTCCATCATCATCATCATCATCATCACCGCTTCCATCTTTTTCATCCTGCGAAAAAAAAACAAATAAATAATAATAATAATAGGGAAATTTTCAAAATCCGCTGCATTATTGGAAATTGCAAAACAGCCCCAAACATTATTGCCGAAATCTAGGTTTTTTTTTGAGTAATTTCAGCAATAATATAGATTTGTTTTTGTAAATTTCCCATAATAATAATAAATTAATAAAGTATAATAATAATAATCATTCCTACCCCATCATATTCTTCCTCAGATGATAACTCTGCACATAAACAAAAACATTAACAGTAAACCATCTAAACCAACAAGAAAAAAGATTATTTAATAAAGTATTAAATATAAAATTAAAAATATTCATACCTGATTCATCGTCTTCATCGATCCATTTATTCCAATCGACTTTAATATAAGGATGCTTCGCCTCTGATTTGAGAAGTCTTTTCCACCACTCTTTCTTCTCTTTCTGGACCGAACAGATTATGTTTCGCAATCCAGTTTTCATTTTCACGCCCTAATGAAATAAACAAGATGAAAACTAAATAGAGTTAGTTTTGAACAATTAGAAGATAATTGCACAATTGGTTCAATTCGAAGCTTAATTGCACAGTGAAAACATCGATTGAACATAAACCACATAACAATACCAAACAAGGAGTAAAACAAAAGAAAAAAAAACTCACCTCAGATTGAATAGAATCGAAGAGTTCCAAGCTGAAGCTGAAAGCTTCGCCCTGAGGCCCAACGGCGGAAAAACTGAACAATCCATTCGGCTCGGCTTTCACCTTCACATCCTTGGCGTCAGGAACAGAGATCGTGAGGTAAACCCTGTCGGATCTCTGCGCCCACAACACCTCCGGCTGACGACTGAAAGACCCAAAACAAGAGAAATCACTTCAAACCCTCAAAAGACAGACCCAATAGAAAGAAGATAGAGAGAAGAAGATTGGTACCTCATGGTGAAGTAGATCGAGCGGGGAAGAAGAGAGATCGGATCGAAAACTACCTACAAAGAGAGAAAATGGAGGGTTTTAGAAGTTGTTCTCTCTTTTTAGTGCAGTGTGAGAGAAGAAAGAGGAGAAAACTTGTGAATAGTGGAGTAGAGTACTAAGCGGGAAAAGTAGTATATACGGCCCGTAAAATAGTATATACAGGCCGTAATATATAAACAATTAGCCTTGTAGTCCAATTGTATGAAATAAATATTAATGAAACAATCAATAATTCTGGGCAGGCCTTCATATATAAATTATTAGCCTTGTAGTCCAATTATATGAAATAAATAAATATTAATGAAACAATCAATAATTCTGGGCTGGCCTTCATATATAAATTATTAGCCTTTTAGACCAAGTAAAATGAAACAAATATGAATTAAACTTGGGGCTATGATATATAAATAAAATCATACATCAAATAACTGGCCTTATATATAAATGCTTAGCCTTTTCACCCCAATTCAAATAAACAAATATTCATGAAGCCCATCTAAAACTAACATCATCATCATTATTATTTTTCTTTACAACGAAGCCTTCTTTCTTCTCCTCCTCCCCAAACCAAAATCAAACCAAAATCAAAATCAGAACGCTGATTCCATTCCGTTCCACAAATTCCATCAGTTCCAAACAGATCTTCAGTTGCTAAAGCTCGATTGATCGGCCATGGAATCCGGCGTCGGAGGCGGAGGTGGGACATTGTCGGAGATCTACCAGAGCGCCAGAAGGCTGCTCTTGCGCGCCAGAGACGGCCTCGCAAGATTAGAGCGGATCGACTCCTCATCCTCGTCCTCTTCATCTATAACCGATCTGGCTTCGGTGGTGAAGCGGGACATAACTCAGATCCAGTCCCTCTGCGCCGAGATGGACCGGCTATGGCGCTCCATCCCCACCAAACCCCAGCGCGATCTCTGGAAACGGTATAATTTTACTCAGATTGACTCTTAATTGCGCAATTGAAGATTAATTGAGGCGAAATTGAAGGAGTAAATACTGGTTTGATTGATTTGGTGTTGTTTTATGACAGGAAGGTGGAGCAATTAGCAGAAGAAGTGGATTCGCTGAACGATAGTGTGAGCAAGCATTTGATGCGGCAGCAAAGAAGGATGCAAGAAGCTCAGGACAGAGTTGAGCTTCTCCAAAGAGCCGTAAGTAATGAAAATAAATAATGGATTGTAGGGGGAGTTTTTTGATATGATTGTGAAATTGTAGAATGGGGAATCGTCGCATGTTTTGAGGATATTTGACGAGGAGGCGCAGGCGGTGCAATCGGCCCGCAATTCGTCGGTTATGCTTGAAGAAGCTTATTCCACTGGAGTCGCTATTCTGTCGAGATATTCTGACCAAAGAGACCGCCTCAAGGTATTAAAATATAAGGAGAATTTGTAAAAACAGCCCTTGAGTTATTGGAAATTGAAAAACAAACATGCGTTATTGCGAATTGCAAAAAAAAAAAAAAAAAACTGCATTATTGCTGAAATTGCAAAAAGAACCCTATCGTTAGTTACAAAACAAGACCATTAGTTTCCTTCTCGATTTATTGAGAAAAAAAGGTTGAGAGAGAGAAAGATGATAATGATAATTAACCTTAAAAAATATTTTTAAAATAATTAGAGTATTCGAAAGTAGGGAGTTTTTGTAATCTGGGAAATAACTAGAGTGTTATTAAATAATTTTTTAACAGTAAGATATTTGTTAAATATTTTTTTTAAATAATTTGAGTATTTATAAAAGTTTTGCAAACAGTAGAGAGTTTTATTTTTTTTGCAATTTCAGCAATAATGCAGGTTTTTTTTTTTTTTTTTTTTTTGCAATTTCCAATAACGTAGGAGCTTTTTTGCAAAATTCCCTAAGAACAATTCAAAAAAGTAAAAACAACTAGACTTTCCTTTGACATGATATTTATCACCTCACCATTTTCCAATATTTTATTATTTATTCAGAGCACGCAAAGAAAGGCTTTGGACGTGCTAAACACAGTCGGTCTTTCCAACAGAGTTTTGAAGCTCATAGAGAGGCGGCACAGAGTCGACAAATGGATTGCGTACGGCGGAATGATTGTTGTGATTTTAGTGGTGTATCTTTTCTGGAGATGGACCCACTGAATTGCAAAACGGTAGAATTGAATTGTGGAGTTTGTTGAAGTTTGTTTGGTCAGCGATGGTCTTTTTGAACTCATTGTGTAGATACTTGTTTAATTTTACTAATAATTCGTTTAATCTTGCTTGTCGGTGAATTTCGATAGTAATATAAAAAATGTTTTGGAGTAGTTATTTTCATTTGAGAAAATAATGGCAGTATACTAGTATGGTGTATGTGCAACCTTAACTTTTCGTTGTAAATACACTACACAAATAATTAGTAGTTTTTCTCTCATTTTGGTATCTAGCGTCACACTGGATTGTTTTTTTTTCTGTTACCATACTGAATTGTCTTTTAGGGCTTGTTTGGATGTGCAAATTTTTCTAGGATAGGATTATGATATTGGTAGGGATTAGGATTTGCAAAATCCAAATCCTAAAGGATTGCAAACTCTAGGATATGTGCAAAATGGTTTGTTTGGATGCAAGTTAGTAAATTTGTACGAATTTTATTTTTATGAGTTTTTTTCCTTTAAAAGTACCAACCAAAATATTCAGTATATTTTTCCTAACCCATGAAATCCCTAGTACTTGCTACTCATCCAAACAAGCCCTTCGTTGGAAAATATCATACATGCGTGTTTTCATTTAATACATGTTGGTATTGGGCCGAAAAGTAAATGAGGCCATTTAGGCCTTTAGTCCTTGCTAAAACAAAAATTAAACTACAAATTAACCCCAACCCCTTATTTTTCACCTACTTTTGAGCTTCCACAAGATGTCACATCATCACTTTAATCTCCACCGTTCGATCAATTTTTTTGTCAAATCTTAGTCATTCATTTTCTCCAATTTATTGATATTTTATGACAACATGTGTGTGGTTATTAAAACATAATCATATGATTGGTTGAATTGGTGTTTTGTGTTCCATCCCCGATTTAGTGAGAACCGTTGTAGATTTATTTTTGACCATCCGATCTTAATCAGATGGCTTCAATAAATCATAGTTCAAAGTTATGTTCAATTATTAATACTAATAGTTAATGAAGAGTTCACTCATTAAATTATAAATAATTCTTCTTTTTTTCTATAATAAATTATAATTCTTAATGAAATATTTTATTTCTCATGTTAAAATCATCAAATATAAATTTGTTGGAATTTTCTCTTTATTTTGAGTTCCATATTATTATGGTTTTAATTTTTTTTTCTTATTAAAATATGTGAATAAAAACTATATAAAAGAATATATAAAAAAATGATATGTTAATTAAGTTATACCTTATACATTATTTTCCATCTCTCTTTAAGCATTCTCAAGAGACCTATGATCAATTTTATCTTGGCCGTTGGATCAAATTTTTTTCAAATCTTAGTTTTTCATTTAAATTGTTACCGCAATATCACATGGTCGGTTAGATTAATGTTACGTGTTATATCTTCAATTACGTGGGAACTATCATATCAAATAAAATTCCGAGTATTAAAGATTATATTATATTACTTAATGTATTACGGATAATATGTATCATTTTAACAACTAACGAGATATAAATAAGAAAAATAACGGTGACAATTTTTTTCGAAAATGTTGAAAAAAATGAGTTATGTTATATTTTCTTATGTATAGTAAACATATTTTTCTATATATATAATATTATATTTCCTTTTTATAAATCATGTTAAATATAATAATTATTTTTATATTTTTTTTAATTACAGTTCAATTATTAATACTAATAGTTAATGAAGAGTTCACTCATTAAAATATAAATAATTCTTCTTTTTTTCTATAAAAAATTATAATTCTTAATGAAATATTTTATTTCTCATGTTAAAATCATCAAATATAAATTTGTTGGAATTTTATCTTTATTTTGAGTTCCATATTATTATGGTTTTTATTTTTTTTCTTATTAAAATATGTGAATAAAGACTATATAAAAGAATATATAAAAAAATGATATGTTAATTAAGTTATACCTTATACCTTATTTTTTATCTCTCTTTAAGCATTCTCCTATGGTCAATTTTTTTCTCGGCCGTTGGATCAATTTTTTTTTCAAATCTTAGTTTTTCATTTAAATTATTACCGCAATATCACATGGTCGGTTAGATTATTGTTTCGTGTTATATCTCCAATTACGTGAGAACTATCATATCAAATAAAATTCCGTAGTATTAAAGATTATATTATATTACTTAATGTATCATTTTAACAATTAACGAAATATAAATAAGAAAAATAACGGTGACAATTTTTTTCGAAAATGAGTTATGTTATATTTTCTTATGTATAATAAATATATTTTTTCTATATATATAATATTATATTTCCTTTTTACAAATCATGTTAAATATAATAATTATTTTTATATTTTTTTAAATTAATCATCTAAAATTAAGTCTTATGTGGTTTCAACTAAAATCTATGAAATAAATTATCATTTATTTTAAGTTTTTAGATTTCCTTCATCATCCGATTAATACTTGATTTTTTTTTTATATAATATGTCAATAGATAGTGGGCACAAGAAAACTAAAGAGATAAAAAAAGATAATATTTTAATTTTAAAATCTTCATGTAAATATAAATTAATTAGATTGTAAATTAATAATCCAAATTATTTTTTGGATTATTATTTTTTATTTTTTATGAATTTATTATTTATGTTATTTTATTTCATATATGTAAATTTATTTGTTTAGAGTTATTCATTCTTATAAAATTAGATATGATATAGAAACAATTTTTTTATGTATAATAAATGGATAGAATATCCGATGATATAATTCAAAATGATGTAAAAATAACTAACATACATAACATAATTATTATACATAATTATAATTTATACGTAAATTTTAAATTAATAACAAATTTAAATATTCGCAGCGAAGCGCGAGAATGATCCCAGTAAAAATAAAAAGAAACAAAATCAGTTGAAGAAAAAAGAGAGAAAAATAAGATGGATGTCACCTGGCCTAGCACATGCTCCGCATGCAATGACTTGTGCATTCATAATGTCAGAACTTGGATGCCATGCTCATGCACATGGCAGCCGTGTGATTTGAATTTTCCAGCATGTCAAGAAAAGATTCACCATATTTTTGCATTTCTTCTACTGCTACAGAGTCTCTTATTTGGATCCTGACTGAGACTTTACCAAAGTTTAGATAAATATATTATATCCACTTAATTATTTATTTTGTCATTTGTAAGTGGACAGCGCCTAAAAAGTCACTTATGTAGACTTTATTAAAGAGTAACATATAGCCTTAAAAGAGAACTTAATAAATACATAAAATATAATATTGCTCAGAAGAACATAGTATGGACAGAGGAGTATCAATATTGTTTTAAGTATATTATATTATTCATGCACGTTTTATGTTGTTTAACATAATTATTAGCATATAGATTGGGAAAAAAAGAAGAAAAGGTAGTAATTTATTATACATTGACAATGATAATGACATAAAATATATGAAAGTAATATCAATTTGTTATAAAGTAAACTAGAAAAATGGTGAGATATTTTCCAAAAGGAGAGAATAAAAAGCAAGAAAAAGAGCTTGTTGTGAATCCACAGAATTGAAATCCCACCTTTATTGGAAGTTGACTTTATATATACCACCGAATAAAAAGCAATAAAATGAGCTGTTTGTTGTTCTATTTGCATATTATTATGCAGTAAAATGAAACAAATTAACTAATGATTTGTTGGTTTTTGTGTGGCTCGGTTTCTCAATTCAATATTGCATGTGTTATTCAATAATATAGCACGTAGATTGAACATATCGAACTTTCTAATGATATTCATAAGCAAATGAAAGATTCAAATAGTTTGAGCTTCATTACAGTGGGCTAATTAATCCGCTTGTATGATTCGCTCCTCATTTTCTATCTCCTTCATTAACCTATCTTTGGATTGGAGGAGATGCAAAGAACATTGACTTACTAGCCATTACAGGCAATCACTCATGGACACATTTTTATAAAAAAAAACCATGTTTTGATATTGTCGATTGACTGAGACTTCCTAGTCCTTTTATCAGATGGTGGGATTGGAAAATAAGTATGCTAATAATATATTCTAATATATAGTGAAAATGAAATGAAGTTAACTCCGATAAGACATCATTATACAAATATATTCGTGCAAACTTTCACTTTTATAAATACAGAATTCGCTCGAGATATTTTCTCAAAAGATGGTAATATGTGAGAGATAATTTAGACAAAGAAAGCCCACAGAATGCAAATCCCCCGTTTACCGGGAGTTGACTTCACAACCGACACGTAACTGTCTCACCAAGCATCTTTACCAAAAATGGTAACGGGCT
Organism: Juncus inflexus; assembly: GCA_024447665.1. NCBI lineage: Eukaryota > Viridiplantae > Streptophyta > Magnoliopsida > Poales > Juncaceae > Juncus > Juncus inflexus. Next base: position 5,812,715 of record JAJHPC010000010.1, read on the forward strand.
GGGCCGGTCACCTTTCCTGTTTTTCTGAGTGCCGCCAACTGAACTACCTGCCAAAACAGTCAACCTCTTGTCTCCTTATTTTATTGTGTTTATTTTCACTTTTTATTTTGATTCGAGGAAGTGAAGTGCATTTTTTGATGTCAGTAAAATTGAATTAATAGCCTACCGAAAAATATTAAATAAAATATATAAAAAGTTATATAATGTGTAGTTGTTACCAAACGTTCGTACTTCAAAAAGAGAATTTTGTAGTTGAATCGAAAACCAATCATGATTAATATTTTTGTAGCTTTTATATGTTTTCTTTTGGGAGAAAGCATGAGGTTATAGTGGTATGTTAGTTTTTTTGAATGAATTGAGTATAGCTTTATGTTATATCTTTTCTAGAAAAACATTGGTATGATACTTTTTAAGTTTTTATTTTATGGTGTGTTGCATAACGACTTGATAAATAAAAATGTACTAGCTCATGAAGGTGTTTTTTCCGAGCAAAGAGAGATGGGGAATTGTTTGACATTCTTTTTTTGAAGGAGTTATTTGACATTTTTAAAGCAGACAAATTATTATTTTTATATAATAGAGCAGACGAATGCATTTGCATGGATAAACTTCCTTTAATGCTAAACATGTCAGCATTTAATATAGTATATTATTCTGCATTTGATATGTTTGTTGTGTCTAGAGTTAAGAAAATGAATGTAAATCCGTGAACATGCACGAACAATTCAAACATTCCAGTTTTCCAGTGGGCTAATCCGCTTGTATATGGCACTTATAAATTGTTCTTTAAGCTTAAGCATAATGTTACTGTCTTTTAATGAATTAGGAAAACAAGCTAATTGGTGCAACGAAACAATTGATAATTGATTAGCTGTTTCCTTTTTGTTTGTTATTTTCTTCATTATTATTATTTTTATAGTTTTGTTTGTTTTGCCAACATACAATTAAAGAAACTTGTAAGTATAAAACTAACATTAATAATGGAAGTCATTAGATTTTTGAACCTGCTAAATTTTTCTAAAAAATTATCGTAATATATAACCACAGATAATTAGGTTGATCGAATAATTATCAAAGAATAATCTCTTCTTATGACTTACGAGGGGATGAGAATTTGTGAGCGTTACACACAGACACACACCTAGACCCACGAATCTTTTTTTCTATGGAGTGAGTAAACAAATTTATAATAATAATAATAATAATAATAATAATAATAATAATAATAATAATAATAATAATAATAATAATAATAATAATAATAATAATAAAGAATAATTATAATAATAATATTGTTTTTTTTCTCCTTTTTTCTACTTTTCAGTCAAAGAATCATTTGAAAAACATTAGCATTCTTATCCATTTTAAGGATCTCATATTGGAGTTCTGCAAAAAAAGTAGAACCCGCATTTTCCCCTTAAAACCAATCACATAATATCAACAACCGAAAATAAAATAAAAAGAAAAATAATAATGAAAATAAAGAAAAAGTAATTATTTTTATTTTATTTTAATTTCAAAATTGATTCTAGAATTTCTCAATTCCAAAATCATTGCTCTTATTATTCCATAAAGAAAATAAATATAGTGTCTTCATTCTTAAGTGTTACAATGCCATCACCGTTCTAATTGAGAAAAGAATTACTATTAAAGGCAGATATTATCCCATTATGAATAAAATATGTTATCTGTTTATTGTTAGTGAATAAAATATCTCTAGAACTAGAAGTAACAAGGAGCTAAGCTAATTAACCCTTGAGCTTAATGTAAGAGCAAAGACAGGTGCATTATGATTATAATAACATAATTAGGGATCATTATGTCCTAACCCAGTCAAAAGCCGCCACCTCACCAAACCAGATCAGATGGCGCGCCCTCATTGGCTGAAAATAAAATCAATTAAAGGCCCGGATTAATTTTAAAATCTGTGTACGGTCAGGGCGGTTTTCTCGCAATAAGGCGGGCGCTTTCACATCCTCAAATAGACGTGGTCTATGAACTATTGTAACACTCAATGCTCATTTTTCCTTTCGGAGCAAATATTTACTGCAAACCACGTCCACGAATACTTCTACGTACACTTACCCAGAAGTATCCGATATCAGTTCTCTACGTTCACACTTCCTTAAACCCGGTGTATAAAAGAGTAAAGAAATTATTCCTTCTGGTCCCACTTGTCATAGTGTTAAGTCTGTAAGTTAACTGAGAACTAAGTTTAAGTAAATAATTAGTTAGTAATCCAGTTATGTTCTAAACCCATGGTTTAGGAACTTAAACTATTCTTTACTCTGTTCTTACTCACTATTCTTTTTCTCTCTAGTGGTTTTGAAATTCTACGAGAAAAGCTCTATTCAATGGCCCCTAGTTTTTCATCTCCTTTATATAAATCTCGATCCCCCTTTTCTGTTCCTCCTATGACTTATCCAATCGATTTCTTCACCAGCTTCAATTCCAATTTGGAAAAAAATTTGAATTTGAATTTGAAATTCTCATGAAGGTAGAGGGGAGCACAGAGGGGGAGAAGAGAAGGGCAGTGAGGAAGGAGTTCGTGCGTAATGGGGTGAAACTGAGAGCTAAGAGAAGGACGAGAAAAAGGGTTCAGGCTGATAGTTTGAATAGTGTACAGAGGTTGTTCATGACGTGTAAGAAGGTGTTTAAGGGGCCTGGTACCGTACCGGAACCGTCGGATGTTGAAATGTTGCAGCAGTTGCTTGGTGAGTAGTGATTGGGGTCTTTTGTTTTGCTTGGGTTGCTGGTTTAAGCGATGGTTGATTTGAATTTTGGAAATTTGATGAGCTAATTGGGAGAAGTTTGAAAATTTTGTTAACTAATTACTGTTTTTAGGTGTTAGTTAATTTCAATTTTGAAATTTTGGTTAATCTAATTGGGGAATTTTGAGAACTTTTGGTTAGCTAATTACTGTTAAAGTGTTAGTTAATTTTTGAAAATTGGGGAATTTTGAAAATCTGGTTAGCTAATTACTGTTTTAAATCTTAGTAATCAATTAATTATTTACAGATAAAATGAGGCCAGAAGATTTAGGCTTAAGCACAGATCTACTTTTCTTCAAATCTGACAATTCCTCAAATGGAACTCCCAGAATTACTTACACAAGAATCTACCAGTGCAACAATTTCTCCGTAATAACTCCTCCCCTCCTCCGCCCCCCCACATTATTATTTTTTAATTGTTATACAATATTCTAATTATTGTTTTGTTTTTTTAACTATTAGATGGTGATATTCTTCTTACCGCCAAGAGGGGTTATTCCATTGCATAACCATCCAGGCATGACGGTTTTCAGTAAACTGCTTCTTGGATCGATGCATATTAAATCTTACGACTGGATAGATCCAGTTCAAGTTCCGGCCGGACCCAACACACCGACTCAATCAAATGAATGTAATTACTCTATCTCTCTCCTCAAATCTCCAATATACCATTTTGGGATAGATGCATTGTATTGTTAGTCCCTGTAATGTAGTTGGATTGTGATTTAGTCCTTGTACAATTGATCTGAACTTTTTGACCATATACTTTATGAAAAGATGAATGATTATTAGCCCTGGAGGACTAATTGTGCTTTATTCTATAAAGTACATAAACCAAGAAAGTTCAAATGAATAATACAGGACCCGCAATCCAATTAAAATGTAAGGAATCACGGTGCACTTATATCCCTACAATTTTGGGATAAACGCACCGTTCCTCCCTCGGATTGCAATCTAGTCCTTCTACCATTCACACAAACTTTCCGATCCCCATACATTGCGAAAAGACCAGTCCTCAAGTCAATCAAATTATCTTATGTTATTTTTTGCTATTGTAGTGAGGTTGGTTAGAAAGGTGGAGGACTCGGAATTCACGGCCCCTTGCGAGACCTCGATCCTGTACCCAACAACGGGAGGCAACATGCACAGTTTCAGAGCGGTAAGCGCGTGCGCGATTCTTGATGTGCTCGGCCCGCCGTACTCCATGGACGAGGATCGCGACTGCACTTATTACCAGGACTATCCTTATTGCTATAATAATCCAAGTAAGCAATGTACAAGACAGTACCTACATTTTCTACTAGGAAGTTTGCTTGCTTGTGCAACCCTTAGAAATGTTAAAATTGGGAAGCTGTCACTGTACTGTTTGATTTGTTATTGTTTAAGGTTCCGGTGTACTATGAATGAAGTAAACAACAATGATTATTGTTAAGTTATAGTACAAGGAATTAAGTGAGATACATGCATGGTTAACTTAAAGTATCTTGTTTCCTAAACAGCCCACTTAATCTATGTAAACTTAGACTATTTCCACATGTATCACATGATATAATGGGAAAGTACAGAAATAAAATATAGAAATCGCAAAACCATGTGCCGTGTTCTTTCCACACTTGGACCTAGTTTGAGATTACATTCATTCCTATAAACTCTTCATGTGACCACAAATGCTAGGCATGACAACCAAATGAATGTACCCTTTATACCTACAATTACATATGGAATATTTTTTTAATTATTATTTACTCTTTTATATAGATGGTGGGAGTGATTTAACATCAGCACAAACTGACCAATTGGGATGGCTGAAAGAAATCGAAATGCCCAAGGATTTGAAAATGGACGGAATTGAATATCTCGGACCGCCAATTATTGAATAGATGCTGATGTGGCATGATGACGTGGCACTCTTCAATTGAGTTGACTTTTCTTTCTTTTTTTTTTGGGTTGGTTTTAGTTTTTTTTAAATTAAATCAGGAGGGTGAGCAAATTTTCTTTGGGCAAATGTAGGGTGACTTTTTTTCTCGCTTAATATAGATTAATGTTTGCAATAATTTGCTTCTAGTCGCAAATTTTGCTTGCAGCACGAACAATAATATATTACCTTATTATATATGTAATATGCCATTTTGTACATTTCATATTTTATATATACATTATGTTATGTGTGTGAATATCATTTTTACATTTAGTTTACCATTTTGTGCCTAAAATGGCATATTACTAAATTAAAATTTCAAAATGCTATACTTCTTTACATTTAGTTTTCCATCTTATGCTATATTTAACTATTTATTCTGTCTAGCTATTAATAGTGATTATCTTAATTTACCAGACAAATTTTTAAGTTTAGTAATGCCAATTTAGAAGTCTTGTATTAATTTTCTTATGGAAGTCCCCCAAATGTTTTACTTACTATAATGGCCGAAAATGGCATATACTTCTCAAGTTATCGACTTTTTTTTTTAGTATACCACTCAATTAAAAAATAATTCAACAAATACTACTAATTTCAAAATAATAATGTATCTACCATTTCTGTCACTACTATGACGGAACATGTGAATTTTCAAGTTTTTTTAAGAATTTCTTATTTGGCTGGCTAAACAGAGTTAATTAGTGTAAAAAAATACTGTTGCGCCACATGTAGTGGCGGAACATGAGAAAAAATTAATTTTTTTCCCTGTTTCGCTAGTGGTAATGGCGAAACATATTTTTTCACCAATTAACTCCATTTTTGAAAAATTATAAAATTGACATGTTTAATGACGGAATAACATCTGTTCCGCCACTCGCAATGATGAAAATAATAGATATCCCATTATTTAAAAACGGTGCATTTGCTGATTTATTTTTGAACAAAATGGAAAAAAAAAGTCAAGTTATAAATGCAAAGAAAGCCAAGCCCATATAAAAACAATATTCACATCTCAATATTCACTCAACTTCCTTTCCACACGCATCTTAACGACTCTTCTGAATTCCCACCAACAACAAAGCGCCACATCTAAAATCACTCAACACACGTAACATTACTACGTAAAATAATTCTAACTTCCCCTTCTCTTCTCTTATCCAAAGCTCTCTCACCATTCTTCAACTGCCAATACTACAATGGCGTCTCCGTCTTTTCCCGCCACCTCTCTCTGTACCGTATCGCCCTGTTCCGTACCAGTACGCACCGCTCTTCTAAGTCTGCGGCCTTTCGCCGTGTTTCCGAATCAGTGTTTACGGTACCGGTACCAGTACCGGTACCGGTACCGGTACGATAGTGTAAACGGGATCAGGGCGGAGTTGGTTGCGGCAAGAGAGCCGATGGTTCCGCCTTATAATGTTTTAATTACTGGATCGAGTAAAGGTTTGTGAGTCGTAAATCATTTGTTTTTTCTTACTAATTTGGAGTTCTGAGTGTATGGAAAGAGTGGGTTTATGTGAAAATGTTTTGTACAGGAATTGGGTTTGCTCTGGCGAAGGAGTTTCTGAAAGCTGGCGATAATGTTGTGATTTGTTCAAGATCAGGTGCTGCGAAATGAATTGATTTTGTATCAATCTGTTTTGTAATATACTTTTTTTCTTTTTAAAATTTCGGTTTTATTGATTGAATTTGAAATTAATGTTTTGTTTAGCTGAAAGGGTAGAATCGGCTGTAGAAAGTTTGAGAAAGGAATTTGGCGAGCAGCATGTGTGGGTATCTACTAAGTTTCTTTTATATTTCAAAAATAAATTATTTAAATCTTCTTCTGCTTAGAAATTGAATTAATTAGTTAATTAATTAATTAATGATTATTAATATTATTACAGGGGACTGTTTGTGATGTGAGAGAAGGCCCGGATGTGAGAGAACTTGTGAATTTTGCGAGTGAAAAGCTGAAATATATTGATATTTGGGTATTTTTTATTTACTAATATACCATTTTGTAAATATTTGTACCTTTTTTGTGTTTACAGTGAAAAATGGTATTGTTATTTATAATTTATGCATTTAAATAACCCATTTGTATACAACTGAAATTTGCTCTAGTTTAATTTGATTTTTTTTTTTAATTTGGAAATATCTTAATTTACTCAGATTAATAATGCGGGATCAAATGCCTATAGTTACAAGCCATTGATTGAGACTTCTGACGAAGCTCTCATGTAAATTAAATACCTTTTCTTTATTTTTTTTATTTTTAATATCTTAAATCATTTTTTGACTAAATATTTTTTTTACAATTTTTCTTTCTTTTAAGGGAAGTTGTTACCACAAACACTCTTGGCCTAATGATTTGCTGTCGTGAAGTAATCTTTCTTTTCTTTTAATTAAAAATATAAAAAATAAAATAAAATAAAAAGAGAAGGAAATTAATAATATAACTTTTTTTTTATAATTTTTAGGCGATAAATATGATGAGAAATCAATCGAGAGGCGGCCATATATTTAATATTGATGGAGCCGGTTCTGACGGAAGGCCAACTCCAAGGTAAATTATTAATTTATTACTTTATTTGGTTATTTATATTATATTATATTATTTATTTATTATATTTTATTGATATGTTTTTATTAAATGTGAATAGATTTGCGGCATATGGTGCAACAAAGCGAAGTGTTGTGCACCTTACAAAATCTCTTCAGGTTTTGTAAATTAGTTTAATTAAGTGAGATTTAATTATATGAAATTAATTAAATATTATTAACTTTTTATGTAATTTCAGGCAGAGTTACAGATGAATGAAGTGAATAACGTCATGGTGCATAATTTATCGGTAATTTCTTTTTCCTTGTAATTATATTATATAACAGTTTTTTTAATCTTTTTATATAGGTTTTAATCATGAATATATTGCATTAATTAATTAATTTTATTGTCAAATATTTTTTAATCCAGCCTGGTATGGTTACAACGGATCTTCTTATGTCTGGTGCAACCACTAAACAGGTAAATAAATATTATTTATGAATACAAAAAATTGTAAATAAAACTTATATATAATTTATTTCAAATTAACACATAAAATATTACTGAAAATATAGGCAAAATTCTTCATCAATATTTTAGCCGAACCGCCTGATGTGGTATATATATATAGCTCATACTTCTTTCCCTTATTTAATTATCTTTAATTTAAATATAATTATTAGTTCTATAAATATTGTAAATTATTTATATTTTATTTCATAAAGGTGGCGGAATATTTAGTGCCGTCAATTAGAGAACTAGCGAGTAGCCAATCAATGAAGCCTTCCTATATTCGGTTTCTCACTGGCTTGAAAGCTTACTCTCGCATTTTTTCAGTTAATAAATTTGCATAATTTCTGATTTTTTATTCATATTTTGTATATTCCTTAAAACCTTTTTATACAATAATAAATCTGATGTTTTTTTTAATTGGCAGAGATTTGCTTTTGGTGCTAGGAGGAACAAGTATGTGATGGAAGATTGAAGGATTTTGTAGTTTTGTAGCAATTTCATTCTTATAATTATTTCTGATTTTTTAACTTGTATATATAATTGCATAAATGGAATATTATTTGTGCAGCAATAATAATGCATCTTTAAATGGTCAATTCATAATTATTATATTTTGAAATCAATGGCTTCACTCGATCCAGCATCATAGTCTGAATCAAAAGTTGAATTATTTATTTCAGTCAAAAGGCTCTCAAGTGTACTTCTTTAATTTTGAAGTACCGAAAGGACACTTATGTTCTTCATGAAATTCTTTAAATAATATTCAAATAATAGATAAAATAATGATAATAATATGTAAACACATTTTACATATATATTATTTCTCTAATACTTCAAAATGAGTTTGATTTTTGAAATATTTCGTTAAAATTAAGTGGCTACGGTGTTGGCCATTTGGAGAGCTTCACATGCAATTCTGACTGCTTAAGCAACGGCTAGTAGACATGACAATTGACAGGGGCCCTAATCAGAAACCAATACTGTGCACCAGAAACCCTATTGTTTCATCCGAAAAGACAATTTTGCCCTCTGACTTGCACAGGAAAGCACAGAAAATATGTTGGATTCATGGATATCTTTTTTATCCAAACCCAAATTGACTTTCTTACTCTCTTTTCATATTATGAACTTGCTTAAAAATAAGTTTTGTTTAGTTGTATTTTGGTGTATAAAGATATTCACAATAATATATTTTTTTCTAATAAAATATGTTAACATAAGAGGTTAATTATGAGTCTTAAAACCGAGAAATCAATTTAGTTGAAAATAGATATACGAGATAGAATCCATTTTATATAATAAAAATATATTATAATATAATAATATTCATGTTTTAATACTCAAATCTATCTTTATATAGTCCAGTCTATCTTTATATATTGATTGTTTCACTGATACTTGATATGGCTAGTGAGAGCTATATAAATCTTTATATCTAAAAAACTCAGAATTTATAATTCTGAAAAATATTAATTGAACTTATTATGATATCATACAATAATTTGCTTTGCCTAAATTGTAATAAGGTTTAATCATTTTTAATAATTTTTAATCGCCAAGATCTCTTCATTTTTTATTATCTTAAATAAATCTTGAACAATTTCATTCAATCCCACACTTGGTCTTTTGTGTTTATGATACATGTTAAATGATATCTCGTTTATCCATGTTTTATTTATCATGTGACTCGTTAAACACCTTGTTAGAACACAATTGACATATAAAAATCTTTTTAAAAGTGAGAGTTTTCACAAATGAATCATTATATCTAAAAAACATGCAAATTATAATTCTAGGAATATTAATTAAATTTATTTTGATATCATACAATAAATTATTGTCCAAATTCTAATATGGTTTAATAGTTTTTAATCACCAAAATTTCTTTATTATTTTAAAAGAATCATGAACAATTTCATTTGAAAACCCATACTTAATATTTTATATCTATGCCACATGCTAAATAAGATCTCGTTTATCATGTGACTCGTTTAACATCTTTTCAAATCTTTTTACTTCTTAAAGTATATGATTTATAGTTTGGTGCATAGTCCGATCTGATTGAACAATTTATTATATTTCTCACAAATAGCTGGTGGAAAATTGGGGGTTGTATAATAGAAGTGTAAGTAATAAAGGCGGGAGTGAGAGGCAGAAATGGAGATGCTCTGCTTTTGCTTTACTTGGGCTTTAATGGTGCCAGTGGATAAAAGAAAATAAAAGGAAAAAAGGTCAAAAAAAAATACAAAAAATGAGAAAGTAAAGAAAAGAAAAGAGAGAAAAGAGAAAGGCCAACTTCTATACCACTCGCTAATGTTATGGTATGGCATCTCTTGTCATGGTGTAATTCATAAGTAAAGGAGTATTTTGAGCTTTATTTTTCGTAAAAGAAATATTTTGAGCTTTTATTTATTCTATCTCCATGTTGTCTTCCATGGTCCACGGAGATGGAGATTCTTTGTCTTCTTCATAGTTCATAACCATTTCTAGCTTAGAGAGAGAGAGAGAGAGAGAGAGAGGCATGATACTTTGGCTTCTTCGTACTTCATAATCATTTCGAGCTTAGACAGGGTTTTGTGCTTCAAATAACAAGGTGCAAGAGTCTATCACTTTGCTAAATCATGTATTTTATTTTCCACTTTTCCTTCTCGTAATATCACTAATTTGAGTTATTTTCTTCTCTTTGCAGGGGAAAAGCTTTAACAAAAACAACAGATCAATGTCTATTCCAACCAACAATCATTACTCTCTTTTTATTCTGTCCGTATTTTTTGTCTTAATTCCAGTTTCAACCCAAATTAGACTTGGACCCTCTCAATCTTGGTCTCTTCTTCAAATCAAGCGCCAATTAAATTTCCCCCCAATTCTCAAATCATGGAAGAACAATTCCAACTTTTGCAATCTAAAACCGAATCCGCATTTCACAATTGTTTGCTATGAAAATAGCGTCACGCAACTTCATATAACCGGCAACGAAACAACAGTTTCTCTCTCTAAAAGTTTCTCAATCGAATCGTTTTTCACTACTCTGACGAGATTTCCTGACTTGAAAGTTCTCTCTCTAACGTCACTCGGATTGTGGGGCCCACTGCCTCCAAAAATCGCGCGAATTTCATCACTGGAAATACTAAACATGAGTTCAAATTTTTTATACGGTACAATTCCATATGAGATTTCAAACCTTACGAATCTTCAAACTTTGATTCTCGATAATAATTTATTTAGTGGAAATTTACCAAATTGGTTTTCATCTCTTCAATTACTAGCGGTTTTAAGTTTGAAAAATAATGCATTTAATGGAAGCTTACCGAATTCCTTATCAAATTTGGAATCACTTAGAACTCTTGATGTTTCATCAAATAATTTTTATGGGAATTTACCTGACCTTACTGGTTTAACAAACCTCGAGGCAATCGATTTATCAAACAATTCATTTGGGCCCCAATTTCCCAAATTGGGATTTAAATTGGTGACAATTGAATTAAGAAACAACAAATTTGGAGACAACATCCCTTCTAATTTGGAATCTTGTAACTTTCTACAAAAACTCGACATTTCGTCAAATAAATTCGTAGGCCCATTTCTCCCATCAATTCTCTCTCTACCCTCAATTAAATACATAAACATTTCGTCAAACCGATTTACCGGCATGCTTTTTCAAAACATGTCGTGCAGTAATTTATTACAGATAGTGGATTTATCATCAAATCTCTTGACTGGCCTATTACCTTCTTGTTTGGATTTGGGGGCCAAAGAGAAATCAATTTTTTATTCCGAAAATTGTTTGGCCTTAATTGGTGACCCGACTCAACATCCCGACCCGTTTTGTGAAACTCAGGCTTTAGCAGTTGGTATTTATCCACAAAAGGAAAGAAATGAAAAGTCGGTGGCCAATGTTGTTGTGGCCATCTGTGTGGCAGTTGGCGTGGCTCTTTGTGTGGCCATTGTTGGTGCTTTGGTGTTTTTCGTAGTGAAAAAGAAAAATGTGAAAAGATTGGTTTTGAGGCCTCCGAAGAAATTGAAGGAGAATTATGCATCAAGTTCTAATTTTTCCAAGTCTGTAACTGATTCAAGTATGATTTTTTCCCTTGATTTTTAATATTTATTTATTTAATTTTGTTGTTTGGTATATTTCGGAAAAAATTATAATAGTTGGGACTTATTTGAGCGTAAAATAGTCTTATTCTCTAAGCTAATCAATATATTTAATTGCTTTCTTTTTTTTTGGTTTTAACCAAATGAACAAAATATTCCTATGTTTTGCAAACTTTTAACCTTGATTTTTTATTTCTTGTTTAATTTTAAAAAGGGTATATTCCACATACAATAAAGCTAGGGGCACTTGGTATACCGTCGTACCATACTTTTTCTTTGGAGGAAATAGAAACCATCACAAACAAATTCGATACTTCAAGCTTCATTGGAGAATTCTCCAACGGCCAAGTAACCATAATTTCCTTAGTCCCTCAAAAAAAAAACCCATAATTTCCTTAATATTCATTCACAATATCCATTATTCTAGGGTCCTAACTCCTAAGTGAACAAATATGACACTCTATAATCTTTTTATTTTTCAGATGTACAAAGGTATGTTGAGCGACGGGTCATTGGTGGCAATTAGATGTTTGAAGCTAAAAAGGAAGCAAAATTTGAATAATTTCAAAAACCAAATCGAAGTTATTTCGAAACTCAGACACAGACATCTGACGAGCGCTCTGGGCCACTGCTTTGAATACTACCTTGATGATTCTACCGTCAGTCGTGTCTTTTTCATATTTGAATATGTTTCAAACGGAAATTTGCGAAGCAACATTTCACGTAAGTCACAATGCTTCTTCCATTTTTTTTACTTTTTAACCCTCATATTTTGCTGATATTTGTCACTTGGTTTATATCCAATGGTAATATTACAGACATAAAATACAACTCTAGAACCAACACTAGAAATCTTATATGAGATGAAAACCTAATATGTTGAATCTGTATTAGGAAACTTAACAAAAAAACATACTAAGAGAAAATTGTTTGTTTTGGGGTATTAATTGGGGTCTTCATTATAATAACTATAAAAAGGAGGGACAATAATGTAATTTTTCTCACATCATCTTATATATGATGATTTTTTCTTACAGAAGGAGTTACAAGGCATAGACTAAATTGGGCACAGAGGATCTCTGTGGCCATTGGAGTGGCAAAGGGTGTTCAATTTTTACATGGAGGAATTATGCCTGGTTTATTTGGCAATAATCTCAAAATTTCAAATGTACTTTTGGATCATAACTTCGTTGCGAAAATTAGTTGCTACAGTTTGCCGGTGTTAGAACAGAACACTCAAATCGAGGTGAGACGAGAATAATAATAATAATAATTATTATTTTATTTATTTATTTTTTAATTTTTTATTGTAAATATTAATAGGGTGGAGCAGGATCTTCAAATGGAAACAAGGATTCTGATTCTACTGATAGGTTCTCAAATGAAGATATTTTTATTAATATTTTTCTAGTCATATAATGTTATAACTTGTAAATTTCCTAAATTACCTTGATTTTTTTAGGGCTATAGAGGGAGAAAAAATTGATGTATATGACTTTGGTGTAATTTTATTAGAGATTTTATGCGGCCGACCTCTCACGTCACATTATGAAGTTGGAATTATGAAAAATCAGGTATCTTCATTTTTCATATTTACCCTCGAAAACTTTGATATATCATATTTATCGCTCTAAAGATGCAAATATTTACCCTTCAAAAACCTAATCTACATCATATTTACCTTCCAAAAATTTTATGGGCAAAATAGAAGGGTATGTTAATGGATTACAAGTATGGAAGGGTAAACATGATATATTCTGGAATTTGGAACGGTAAAGTTGATATTTGCATTTTAGAGGGATAAATATAATATATTTTGAATTCTGGAAGACTAAATCTAATATTAAATTTTTAAAAGGGAAAATAAATAACTAGGTACGATATTTTTGAAGTTTGGAAGGATCAAATATGAAAATTCTTCCTTAATTTAACTTTAATAACTTACTTTTATAACTACTTTATCTCGACACGCAGCTCCAATTGAGCTTGACAGGCGACATATCCGCGAGGAGGCAACTAATAGACCCAGCAGTGAACAAATCCGGTTGTGACGAGTCTTTAAAAACCGTGATGGAAATTTGTTTGAGGTGTTTATCGAAGGAGCAAATTCAAAGACCATCGATCGAAGATATACTTTGGAATCTGCAGTTCGCAGCTCAGGTACTCACTCGGAGTTGCGAAGCGTCTCCGATGACCCACTCTTGATTGGTTGGCTAGGTTTATTGCATTTATATGCTTGCAAGTTTACTATTGCGTGTGTGTTTTACGAGAAATAGTTTATTGTGTTGGGGTATGTGTAAAGTTGGTTTTGAGGGGTATATTTTTTTTTGAGATTCATTGAGGGGCATATTTGCAAAGATAAAGATTTGTTGGGGTTTATGTGCAAAATGGCTTGGTTTGTGTGACATGTAATGATGTACATTTTGATTGATTACTGAAGTTTGCTTTGTTGGTTTGGTTGAAATTCAATTCAAAAATATTTTTTGCAAATAAGGATGATAAATTTATTTAAACTGCATTATTATTGGAATATTAAAAGCATCACAAAAGAGTCACAATGTTTCTCTTTTACAACTAAAGATTTAGGGGAAATAGTTTGTGCGAATTAAATAAAGCAAGGTCTGATTATTAGGATAGAAAAAATCTTGAGGGAGAAATTAATGCTTCAAAGGAACATTATTCTTCCCGTCAAGATTTTATATTTTTCAGAAATTTATTTTCCAAAATTTAAGGATTGAAAGGACCAGGAAAAATCATTCTTGCTGCATCGTCCATCACAAATCCAGGAAAATCAGATTGTGCAGTATCCTCAACCTGCCATTGCAAAGAAACAGATAAGAAAAATCAATCAGGCAATTAATTTTATGTATTCTAATTAAATGACCAATTCAAGAAAAAACATGATCTGTTGCTGGAACAAAAATGGAATTGAAGTGAATGACATTGGGAATTAATAGGAATCAGCTCGTTGTTTAACATGAATAAGTGGAATTAGGACTAATTCCTACTGGCTAGTATATATAATAGTCAGTATTATCATAATTAATTTCAAAATTTCATGTCAATTAAATTAGGATTTATTTTGGGATTAATTATCATTTATTTGATTAAGTAATATGCATGCATACCTTCACATTGTGTGAAGAAGATGTGCTTTCCTCCAGTTCTTGTTTCATGTGAGGAGCAGGACGATAGATTGGACTGCAATAAATAGTATTTTATTTATAAACTAAAATCTTTGTTGAAATTAAACATCAAGACATATGTAGAAATATTTAACATTCTATTCGTTAAAACTATTTTTGCGGGACTTATAACGTCACGTAGACGTTTTAAGCGGCATGAATGGAAGCTTGATGATATAAGTAGCGTAATAAATATTGATACTACTAGCGAAAACTATTTTTGCGGGACTTATAATGTCAGGCAGACATTTTATGCGGCACGAATGGATGCTTGATGATATAAGTGGCATACATAAATATAGGTATTTGATCAATACATTCAAATAAATAGATCAACTATATTTCAAATATTATACCATTTTGGGCAAATAATCGTTATCGCTGCAAATTATGTATACAGGAAAACGTTTATTATATAAGAATAACTTACTCTGTAATATTGTTTTGTAAATATTCAAATCGCAGATTGTACTCTTTTTTGGGTTGAACCTTGGCGGCCTCTGCCTTCTTGGCTGCTTGCCTATTTAGTTTGGTCCTGTAATACTGAAAGAAAAAAAGGCGATGAATTTAGCGATCAATTATTTTGAAATAATAATTAATTTGTTATTTGATATGAAAATTATATTATATACAAACCTGAAGTTGGCTTTTCACTTTTGTGAGGTTTTGTTCAGGAAATCCCATTTCGGTCATCGTTTTCATTACACTTTTCGGTTTTGCATCTGCAGTAAACGAATAATCCAATATTTTTTACCCTTAGTTATTAAATTATTATGAAGTTTTATATTTCATAATCTAAATAATTAAGTGAAAAAATAGTACAGAAAGCCCCTCCATTCGCCATAACGGCATCAAGGAAACATTTGCGCATATATACTTTCATTCTGTTTGCACTTTCCTTCACTTCTTGTTTCATGCGACTGCAATAAATAGTATTTTCTTATAAGTTATAGAAATCTTTGATGATATTAAATAACAAGACATTTTAAGAAATATATTGAAACTTTTTATTCACGATTTTTTTGTGGAACTTATAACATATCGTAGACATTTTATGCGGCATGAATGATGAAAGCTCGATGATATTGTAGCAAAAATAATGATACTTGATCTATACATATAATTGGAATAAATAAGATGTAACTTTGAAATATCATACCATTTTAGGCAAGTTATTCATTGTCACATCAAGTTATTATATATTCATGAAATATTATATAAGAATAACTTACAGAGAATTTTGTAAATAGCTGGTGAATATCCCATTGTCCTTTGCCTCCTTGGCGGCTTGCCTTGTCAGTTTGGCCCGGTGATACTGAAAAGACAAAAAAGGCGACAAATTGGCGACTAATTTGAAATCATAATTTATTTGTTATTGGATATGAAAATTTCACTATAGAAATAACCTGAAGGTGGTTTTTCACCTGCTGGAAGTTCCGGCCAGTAAATCCCATTTTGGTCATGGTTTCCATTACATCAGCTGGTTTTGCACCTGCAATAAACGGAGGAGTTCAATATTCTTCAAGTTATTGCATAGTTTTAAATTTTCATAAGGATATACTTAAGTGAAGAAATATTACAGAAAGGCCCTTTATTCACCATAACGGCATGAAGGAAACAATTGTGCATTTCATCAGTCCATCTAGCGTAAGCATTATCCATCTGAAAAAAGTTGACTATTTTTTCTTTAAAATACATAAATAATAACTATCCGTCAAATTTGTGTAATAATATGTTGCGAAAAGGAAGTTCTTACAAAATGTAGAATGTGTTTGTAGTAAATTTTGATAATTGTAAATCCAAAATAATGCATATGGTTCAAATAAGGTGATTTTATATATAGCTGCATATTAATAGGGTGTTATTTTAACCAAAAGGAGGGAAAAAAGGAAAAATATAATCTCTCTTTTAATCCAAGATTTACAATAAATTTTTGATTAATCATTCTTTAAGTTAACAAATGAAAATAAACATACCTTCAATGAAATGAGACCAGTTCTGAGCCTGCAAGAAAATATAACGAGTTTCAGAAATAAAACTCTATGTTTCCTTTATACAGAAAGATTGACATTCAAAAGACAATTTTACCCTCATCATTCGACAAATGGCAAGGCATCCTCTAATGCAAGAAGGGCAAATTGGTATTTTCAGTGCTTAATAGAAGATGCACTACAACAGATTTTGAATGCTGAAACTGCATGGCAAGATTCACTTTTACTTAATGATCATTAATTACTATTGTTGAAATAAGACTATCTGTAGATAATCATTAATTACTATCTCACATGATTTTACAAACTCTTAGATTTTTTTGAGTCCAGAACACGAATATTTTGCAAAGAATTTTTTTGAAGAATTTTGCAAGTCTTTACTTTAGGCCCTTTTAAGAGACACATTATTTACAAAAAATCACATGATCAAATAGTTATTTACCAAATATGTTTGACTTAGGATCAACATCAAACCTTTCATGGCTCTAATTAATCTTTTTAAGATTATATTCATATCGTAAAAATATCATGAGATTAGTGGTGACACATTTTTACATTCATATGAATATGTTCTCTTGTATACGAAGTTGAAATTCAACATCATTTAATCGCGCTGTTGTAGGATTAATTATGAATTCATTTAAATTTATCCCTCGCCCAAGCATTAGGTTCCTTCGCATTGAGAATAACTTTTTTTGAAGAAGTTTTTAGCAGAAATTGGTGCAAGTGTGATTAATTAGTTCACCAACAGTTTGCGACGATTTGTTTAGGCTCTCAAGTCTCAGCCATTTTCTTTCTAGTTCGAATCGTTTTGAGTTGGGCAAGTCATATTCATTGTTAAAAAGAAATTAATTATAATTTATTTCAAGTTAACATGTAGAATTTTTGTAATGTCTACAAAATCAGAATCCATTTCAAATTTGTTTGACATGTACATTTTGATCAAATATTGAAGTTTGATTTCTTGGTTGATATTCATTTTTTTAGTATCTGGTTGATATTCAATCAAAACTAATATTAGCAAATAACTATAATTAGTTAAGCTAAACTACATAATTGTTCGGATATTAGAAGGCAGAAGCATCACACAAGTTGGAATATTTCTATTTTACAACTATGCATTGAAAGAAAATACTTTTGTTTGAATTCGATAATGGTAAATTTGATAATTAGGATAAAAAATATAGAGGGAAAATTAATGCCCCAAAGGAACAATGTTCTTTCTTCCCCTCAAGATTTTATATTTTTCAGAAATTTAATTTTTTCCGAATTTTACAGATCATAAGGACCAGAAAAAATCATTTTTGTTGCATCTTCCATCAGAAATTCAAGAAATATATCTTCATCTGATTGTACAATTTCTTCAACCTGCCATTGCAATAAAGAAATAAAAACAATTAATTAATTTAAATAATTAATTAATTCAACAAAAAATATTATCTGTTTCTGGAATAAAACTGGAATTGAATGGGTAGTCTTGGGGATTAATAGGAATTAATTTCCTGTTTCGCAGGAAAGGAACTAGCTAGACCCAATTACTACTGACTAGTCGAAAATTAGTCAGTATTATTGTAATTAATTAACCCTTTCAAATTTGATTTCAATTAATTAAGGATTAATTTTGATTTATTTGATTAAGTAGTGTGTATAGATACCTTCAATTTGTTTGAAGAAGATGCAGATCCCTTCACTTCGTGTTTCATGGGACTGCAATAAATAGTATTTTTTAATAAATTATCGAAATCTGTATTGAAATTAAATAAAAACAAATTTTAGAAATATACTGTAATGTTTTATTCGCGAAAACTTTATTTTTGCGGGACTTATAATTTCATTAGACATTTTCTATGGCCGCAATGACATTAATAACACAAGTATATGGTATTTGATCAACACATAAAATTTGAATATAGAAGTATATTCAAACAATTATACCATTTCGGGCGGTTTTTTTTTATGGAAATTATACCATTTGAACTATTATAACATTTCGGGAAAGTTATTCATATATCACAACAAAATTAATATCCTTGAAATTATTATAAAAGAACAACGTACTGAAAATTTTGTAAAATTTGAAATGGCCGATTGTCTTCTTTCTTTGGTTTAACCTTGGGGGCCTTTGCTTCCTTGGCCGCTTGCCTATTTTGTTTGAACCTGTAATACTAAAAGAAAAAGACATAAATTTTAGCGGCCAATTTGAAATAATAATTCATTTGTTATTTAATCAATTTGAAAAGTTTATTACATACTTGAAGGTGGCTTTTCACTTGTTGGAGGTTTCGCTCGGTAAATCCCATTTTGGCCATTGTTTTCATTATAACAGTCGGTTTTGCATCTGCAGAGTAAATGATAAATTTTTTATTTTTTATCCTTTTTTATTAAAAATTATTACATATTTTTATATTTTTTTTTTGAGAAATACATATTTTTATATTTTTGTAATTTAAATAATTTTAAACGAAGAAATATTACAGAAAGGCCCTCCATTCGCTTTAACTGCTTCAATGAAACATTTGTGCATTTCATCAGTCCATCTTGGTCGAGAATTATCCATCTAAACTAAACAAGCTAATTATTTTTATTGTTAGATAAAAAAAAATTGTGTGTTAAATTTGCTCACTATGGTTTTGAGAAAAGGAAGAAAAACTTAAAAAAATTGTAGACTGTTTGTTAATTATAAACCAAAAATAATGTGTAATTCATCTTTTCAATTAAGGTGATTTTGTTATAGCTAATGATCCATACTAATATGGTGTAATTATAACCAAAAGAGAGAGAAAAGGAAAAAATATTTCTCTTTTTGATTCAAAATTTGTCATATATTTCTTTTTTAATTTCTCAAAGTTAATAAATGAAACAGAACATACCTTTAAGAAATGAGACCAGTTTGCCTGTACAGTTCTATGACTGCAAGGAAATATGATGAGTTTAAAAAAAAAAACTCTATTTCCTTTATAGAGAAATTTTAACATTCAAAGGACATTTTTTGCCCTCATCCTTCAACAAATGGCAAGTCATCCTCTCATGCAAGAAGGGCAAAATTGGTCTTCTAACTGTAAGCAAATCTTATGAGAAGATGCACTACAACAGATTTTGAATGCTGATATTTCATGGAAAGATTCACTTTCACTTGATGAATACTAACTACTTATCTATGGAAAATTAATTACATGATGCAAATAAACTTCACATGATTGTACAATCTATCTACTAAAAAATTTTGAGTTAGAAATCCGGATGTTTTTGCAAAGAATACTTGATTGAAATAAATTTATTTAAATAAAGTTACTTAAATACAACTCCTGTCAAATATAACCAAATTCACAAAAATCGAATTGAATTATAATATATGAAAAAAAATAATCTTTTGTTGTTTTCACAAAACCACAAAAATTACCCTATATTATTATCAATTTGTTTTCATGAGATTGGTGATGACCATGTGTATAAGCAATCTTTTTTTATTTGAATCCATATTTTGACTCTCCCATGACCACTGATTGAAATGATATACAGATTATTATTCAACATAAATTTGTTGTTTCATTTCTAAAGTATGTTAAGAATAAGCTCAAAATTTTTCTGTGTGATTGGAATATTTGTAGTCAGAATAAAAGAACAATAACAAGGGTTTATTGTATAATTATTCTGCTAAGAAAAGCTTGCAAATTTCTGAAAAATCTTCTTCTATTGTAATTCAATTTAAGTGAAAGATTGCAACAAATTATTTAACTAGATACATTACATGCAAGGAAAATAAATCTATGTCAGTAAATCATTGGAACAAATTATTTCAGTAAATTAAAGCATTGCAGTAAAATTGTTTAATTATAATCAACAGTCAGGAAAATTATTATGCAAGTCCTTAAGAGAACCATACAAAATTATTTGAAAGGAGAATTCAAGGTTTTGAATGCATATAATCACTAATCAATTGCAACACCCATGGCTATTATTTTTATTTTTTGATGAATATCCATCATTATTATTCAAGAAAAAAAATTAAAGATTAATTGAAATACTGCGAAACATCGACTTTTTGCGCATTTGCAACCAAGGAATCCATATACTTTTTATATGCATCTACTCGCACTTTGCATGCTTTCTTCAACCTGCTATATATTGAGAAGAAATCCAAAAATAGAAAACAACTAGCATTAGACACTTCGAAATTACATTATTGTGTACTCAATTTTTGGAATATGTTTGTAGTAACACCAAAATTGTTTTTCTTATTTGGAAAAATTTAGGTACTGCTGCAATTATATTTTAAAAAGAGAGGACAATGATGTTGATACGTGAGACAAAAAATAATGAAAACTGCTTAGAAATTAGGATTCAAAACCTACCAAATTTGTTTCAAATAATTATGTATTTACATAAAAATATAAATGACAAATGAAAATTGCCAAATTTTGATCGGATGTGCTTACCTTTGCTCCATTTCTTGCTGCACTGTTTTCTGTCATGTTCCTTGTTTCAAAAGCAGCGTCAGCATTTCTGAGATATTTATTTTCTTTAAAGATAAAAGATTTGAAGTGAAATGAAGACATTTGATTATACAAAAATCAAGACAAAATATGGACGATATTCTCTCTTAATAAACTATTTCAACCACACATAATGTTTCAGTCTGATTTTGCTTACTAAAAATTCCATGTATCAAGTACCAGTATGATATATTATCTATGCCTCAGAAAATTTTATTATTACTGCCAAAAATTTACTCTTATTATTTCAACAATAATATATTAACTTACTCATTTTTTTCTGAAATTTGTAAATTATTTCCTTCATCCGCCTGCTGCTCCACAACGTATTGCTCCTTGCGTTGTTTATTCAAGCTGGCTCTATATTTCTGAATAATAAAAAAAATGCTATAAGATAAAAGTACAATAAAATTGTGAAGAAATCAATTTGAAACAACCACATGGAAAGAAATTTTGAATAACAAATTTTATATACTTGAAGGTGACTCTTAACATGTCGCATTGTAAGGCCTGAAACTCCCATTGCTTCCATTCTTTGTATTATAGCTGTAGGTCTAGCTTCTACAATAATCAGATTGACAAATTGCATTTCTCCTAATTTCCTTTTCTTAAAAGAAACTTTTATATTAAAAAAAATACTGATGAAAATTAAAGTATTAAGATCACAAAAATTCAGAAAATTAAGATGAAGAAATACAAACCGAAAGGGCCACCAAGCAAACCAACTGCAATCAGGAAATAATTATGAAGTTCAGGAGTCCATCTAAGGCGAGGCTTCGAGGCTAATCCAAAATATTGAAATGCACGTACCGGCACGAAATTGATTTGATTTTTGTTCGCCATGCTTCCAAACTCGCTTTCTATTTCAAATAAAACACATAATATTCAGATGATGAGGTCTGATATATATCAACTAAAATGATCGTCTTGAATAAAAAAATGATAAAACTTATTTCATTTCATTAGATTTCAACACCATGAATTTGAACTTTGTTGATGTATCATTGAGAGATGGATTTAACTTCTTGTTGCTAGTCAAGCATTCATACTGTTTTCTTCTTACAAATAAAATTTCCATCCTTTTACATGGAGTAAGTTTGAAAAAAGAAAAAAAAAAAGAGTTCAGAAAGAAAGAAAGAAGGAAGCTACACAAATACAAACCAAACGAATGAAATCGCTTATTCGATGCAGTAAAATTAGGTTGACGGATCGGCTTGCAAAGAGAATTCGTTTCAATTTATCAAGAAATAAAGGTTCAATTTATATATAGAACAATTTTCCTATGAAAAGGATTTCTAGGTCCTTCACCAATGCATGCATTGAAACTATCTTCTTAATGGCATGTTCCCATTTTCATTAAACAAAGTTAGGAAAGTAGATTTACTCTTAAGTAGGATTTATAACCCAGACAGTGAATGGATATGCACATGCATGTATCTCTTTAAGAGAGTATGCAACAAATTTAGAAATGTAGAACGGCTTTCCAAAAATGATATATTGTCATTGGGTATGTCATAGTGTTCTAGCTCTTCTCTTTATCTCAACGTTTTATTTTACAGTGATTGTTTTCAAAGATATATGTCCAAACGAAATTTGGATAAAATATGTGCACAAAAATAGTTGTTTTATTTCAATTATAGATGTTTTGTTTGTACCATGTATGTAGTGCTTCCAGTGTACCGTCGATACAATATTCATGCATTTATTTCCAAAATATTAATGTCCATTTTTGGTACCTTAACATGGTATTGCCAGCGGAAAATGCCATGCTGCAGTTTGCTGAGCGAAGAGTACTGCTATTTGAAGCATTGTATTTGGCTTGAACAATAAGAATTTCCGCTTAATTGCATTTAATACCAAAGTATATGGAAGGAAAAAAAAATATTCAGCAACAAATCGGTGGGGCTATGCGGGAAACAGAAGTTTGGTTTCAGCACATCTGAAGATCCCTCAATACTTGGACATGTCGCAAATTATTGAGCGGAACATCCTTTATTTTGTTTTCTGTTATTTATTATTATGTAAATATAATGTTTATCATATCATTATCACCATGTAATTAATGAAATGCAATATGTCATTATCATCAAGCAATTAATGAAATGCCATTTTTGAGTGATATATTATTAGTATTAAGCCAGGACTATATGGATCATTGGCATAAAACATCCAGATAAGATGAGAATATTATGAAAACAATATAAAGAGAGGTCTAATCTCGAGATTAATCTAAACAAAGCCAAACAAGTATAAAAGAGTATCACTTGTTTAAAGTAATTACTGCCAATTTATAGAGAAAAAAGAGACAATTATGTTCTCAGTCATTTATTCTCCTAGTTACGAAATCCTCAAGGGAAATATGGTCCAGAGAAACTGTCCACAAGAGAAAAAAGATTCATCGAAAAATATGTATCTTGATTTTTGATTTTGTTGAAGCATTGATTTCTTAGGCAAATTGAATGGCTTAGATTAATTTGAGGACAATTATTTCAATACTATCAAGAAATATAATTTGATTATCTCAAACATAATATCAGAAATTTAATTTTTTAGAAGACAATGAATCAACTGAATTAAAAGGTCCAAAAGGTTTAACATTAAAATTGAATAAAAAGAGAAATTAATTGAATTAGGTAATAACAATTTTAAAGAAACCCAAAATAATGTCAATTGTGACCTTATTGTACAGATACAATAATACATAGGCCTTCAACCTCAGGAAAAGTCCTATGTCCCATTGATGAGTGTCTGAGCTACTAAAGATACCACTATATTTTTTGAATATCACAAAAATAACAAAGATTTGTACTATTATTGTGGTCGGTGGCTATCCATGAGGAAACACAATGACTCCTGGATGTTCTCAAGAAGTTGGCATGGAAGCTGCTTCATCGGGCCAAAATTTGATCCACGCACTTATGCATAACGTAGTTATAAATCGGTGCATTGCCGGTGGAATGCCCATGTAAACGGTGACGACAAGCACTGCTATATGTCTGGTCTCACTTAGGAGTTTCTAAAAAGACAAAAAAGTGTAAACTCAACTTATTTGATAAAATATGCTAAATAAAATATTTATATCAATCAAAAGGCCATCCTCAATCTCGCCCTGACACTTCTCAAGATGAACCTCATCATCCTTAAACCTTACTTACCTGACCGTTGCTCTTCACGAACAAAACCTCAAACTGAAAGCCATTTTTACCAAGGAAAAGTCCACTCTTTAATCAAAAAAGAAAAGAAAAGAAAAGAAAAGGAAAAGTCCACTCTTTCCTTCTTCACTATATTGTGATATATAGGTAAATGTCATAAACTGAAAAAGTCGACAATCAAATATATAATAAATATAAACATATCTGAAATCACCTCGAAGCCGAGAATCCTGAGACTACTTCATCATGAAAGGAGTCTCAAATTATCAATGGCGCTCCGTTGAAATTATTGATTTCTTTCAATATCTTAGAGAAGTTTCTCTCATTAGTTGTTGCCTTGTGGCCCTGTGGGTTTAGTTTTTCCTCAAAGCTTTTATAATTTCAGTATATTTGAATTTATGTCTGCCAATAGATAATAGTTATTTATTTTCCATTTTTCTTAATATTAATGTTGTTATCCAAATTCCAAGTTATCCAGTGCTATATAAATGTGTAGGGATTGAGTCATGCTTATAAAATGATAGTAGGATGCAAAATGAATTTTGCATGACACAACTAATCCATTGGCCGGACATGAATGATAGATAAAAAATAATTATATATACATAAATTATGCCATTTGGGGGGTGTGTGTGGTGTGTGTGTGTGTGTGGGGGGGGGGATATGGAGTTATGGACTACTTGAGCAATTTCATTTACATAGTTGCATATGGACTATATATCATCAAAATATTCAATAGTCTTTCATTTATTTCATGAGATCTTGGTTCTCAAAATTCCGGAAAAGTCCCTGCCCAGCTTTATTGAGGCCCAAGGCCTATTTAAAAAGGGGCCATAAACTATCAACTATTACAAAAATTCAAACTTCAAAATATTACATCTCTTAACAGGCCCTTCATTTTTTATTTAATGGGCCAAAATACGTACTTTAATCAAACAAACTATTACTAAATTCAATCTATACAATCTATTTATTTATCCTGTTCTTGAACGCTGTAAAGACGCAAAAAAATTATTTTGTAACCTCTAAAGTTCCAAAAATCCATACATCTCCATTTATTCAAAATCACAAATAAATAAACTCCTAACCGACTCAAAATATTCATCTCCAGTTATATTAAACGGAGATCATATATCACGCTTAATAATTAAGCAAAGCGGAAACATGTTAAAACTCCATAAAATTCGATTATTTTTAAATCCTTCATAAAACAACAATACTGTGAAGAAAGAGAAGAAGAAAGAAAGAGCGAAAAATGGAGAGAAAATTTCTCCTTTTTCTTTCTCTTTTTTCGTTTTTCAATCAATCTTCTTCGAGCGATCAAGTATCACTTAGAGGTATTTTCTATTTTCTTTATTTGAAAGCCTGACGTGATGCTTTGGAACTGTTTTTTGTTGAACGGGTTTCATTACTTCAATTCCTGGTTTTGTAAATTTGGTTTGATTATTTCTGTATTATTGGCTGTAATTAGCAAAATAATTGAATAATGGGAACCAATTTGGTTGCAATTGATAGACAAAGATTTGAAGTATAATCTTATCAGTAATTGAAGCCCAAATTTGATGAATTTCTAGTCAAGAAGTGGCTGATTTGAATTTTCAATTTTTTAATTACTAACTAAAAGAACCTTTTTGTACAAATTTCCTGCTGTATAACTCAATTTCTCAATTTTTTTTTTTTAATTTACAGAGGTTAATTTGCAAGAACCAACCATACATTTTATTCCCCAATCGTGCGAGCGGATCCAAATCTCTCCCTTGTCAAGATTAAACCTCAAGAGCTATTCTGACGCATTTAGGGTTTCGCTCAATGTCTCGAAATCCGTGCCTGAAAGACTCCATTGGAAAATCGAAGTTTGCTTCCACAGGTAAAAATTAACATTCATTTACACCTCAATTGTATAATTTCTTAATTATCTTTTTATATATAATTAATTTGGTTAAAACATTAATTACAGGAATGCTTCAATGGGATTATGTGGGTGCGAGACAGAAAACTGGCAGAGCCTTCACAACGGCCAATGGACTGCCGCCACATCACCCTTTGAGAAACGATATATCGATATTAAACTAAAGGATCAAATCTCTACCTCTTTCTCTCTCTCCATTTCCAAAGGTACGGTCTTCATTAAAGATTAGGGATTTTTTTCTAAAAACCCCCTAAATTTTCTGAATATTAAAAGAACTCACTTTCTTAGATTCTCTCAAAAACCACTATAAGTAAAATGAAGATTTTTCACCCCCTTTTTTGGACCAAAATACCCCTCATCATTTTTTTTAATTTTCTCATATAACATAGGGTGTTTTTGACTAAAAGTGAGGGGGTTTCGAAAAGTTTTCCTTATATAATACCATTCAAATAAAATTATTTACTTTTATTTTTTTATTTTTTTTTTTTCAGAATTTCAGCAGTGGAGACTTATTTGTTTGGGAATCGGATTAGTTTTGCTTGTATTGGCTCCAATTGTGAGTGATTGGGCCCCGTTTTATTATAGCAGTTCTATGGCTTTAGGGGTTCTTCTCGTCATTTTGCTTCTCCTTTTTCAGGTAATTTTAAATTTCAAATTTTAAATAAATCGTTATGATGTTTTTTATCTTCCTGTTTTACGGTTTTAGAATATTGGGAAATTTGCAAAGATGCCCCTGCTTTACTGGGAATTGCAAAAAGACGCTGCAATATTGCTGAGATTGCTAGGGCTGTTTTGCAGTTTGTAATAATACAGGGATTTTTCTAGAAAGTTGGGAAATTTGCAAAAAAAAAAAAAGCCTTTTTGTTATGCAGAAAGTGTAAAAAAAGCTCCTGCTTTATTGAAAATTGCAAAAAAATAAAGCCTCTAATAAAGGGAAACTACGGTAGGGGAGTTTTTACAATTTTTCATAATGAAGGGATTTTTTTGCGAATTTTGCTGAAATATTTTTCTTTGGCATGCTAATATAAATATAATGTATTTTATTTGAATGTAGGGGATGAAATTATTACCGATGGGAAGGAAAAATATCTTCTACTTAACCATTTACGGTTCGGTGGTAAGAATTTAAAATAATTTTTAAAATTTTATTTGCTGATTTATTTTTTTTTCCTTTTTATACTGTAATTTTATTATAAACTGATGCTAATAGTTTCTTTTTTTTATATTTTTTTAAAATAAACAGATTGGTGTTGGTTCATATATCGCGCATTATTTCTCTACATTTGTGAACACAATTCTCCAAAGTCTTGGTTTGAGTGAAGAAATGCATAATCCTGTAAGTCCACTAAAATAACTTTCAATTTGAATAATTAAATTGTATTTTCATATTTCACCTTCTAAAACTTCAAAATATCATATTTATATCTACCCTTCTAAAAATTCAAATATCAAATTCACCCTTCAAAATACAAAATATATCATTTTACCCCTCTTAAAATGTAAATATCAAATTCATATATTTTGGATTTCGGAAGGGTAAATCTAAATTTGATATTTTGAACTTTGAAGTTTCGGATGGGTTAATACGAAACTCCCCCAAAATTTTATCACTCCTAATAATCTCCATTCTATATACGTGCATTTAATAATTTAGTTTTATTATTATATATTCATTTTTTAAATGCAGGTTTCGGTATTTCTGATAGTAGGAATAGTCCTAGCTGGCGCGGGCTTAGGATACTGGGTCGTCAGAAAATTCATAATTTCCGAAAATGGAAAAGTTGACAGCGGTATTGCTCAGTTCGTGCGCTGGGCCATGCGCATCATTTCCCTCTTTTTCATCCTTCAGGTATTAAATTCATTTAATTTTCTCATAATTGTAATATATTTTTTCACAATTTGAATTAATCTTGGTAGTTATAAATAATTTGGAATGTCGTGATATTTATTTTAACAGAGTTCGTTGGATCCTCTGCTTGGATTGTCTGGACTCGGTGCGTGTTGGTGTATCAGCTATGTTATATCCGCACAGTTTCTCTCTCCCAAAACCCTGTAAGTTAAATAAAACACAATAAATAAATTTAATATTTCTCACTTCAATCCCGTTAAAATATCTTATCAGTTTATATTTTCTTTATTTTTTTATTTTATTTTCAGGAGGAAAGGAGGTTCGGCAAAACCTAAACAAAACCAGCTTTCTCCTTTTGGCAGACAGCCTGAATTTATAGCTAAACCATCTGGAACTAATTTTGTGGAGCCCACTTGGCAGAGCCCTAACAGCTCACCTTATAATTGGTCAGGCTTGCCAAAAAAAGGTACTCACAATTTACCAATTTGTCACATAAAATTATAATTCGGAAATTTGCAAAAGCCCCCCTGCATTATACCCA
This sequence comes from Juncus inflexus, assembly GCA_024447665.1. Classification (NCBI taxonomy): domain Eukaryota; kingdom Viridiplantae; phylum Streptophyta; class Magnoliopsida; order Poales; family Juncaceae; genus Juncus; species Juncus inflexus. The sequence goes on from JAJHPC010000010.1 coordinate 5,841,656, forward strand.
AATTGCAAAAAAGCCTACCGTTAATTAATTAGAAAAATACTTTTTAAATATTGCCAACATTTCAGCATAACACAGGGGCTTTTTTGCAAATTTCCCAATTTCAAATCACTCCAATTGTCTTCTTACAAAATCATCAATTTCTCGCAGGTGAAGTCGCTCCAACAGGCTTGAAAAGAAAGCCGGGAAAAAAGCAAGACAAGGACTACTACTCGAGCTTCCACAAAATGGCAAGGAAGAAATTCACGAAACGAGAGTGGGAGCAGTTCACTCAGGACTCGACCAGCAAGGCGCTTGCACAGCTGGCGGCCAGCTCGGAGTTCGCCAGGTGGACGGCTGAGAACGCGCACCGGGTCCATGTGGACCGGGAGAGCTGTTCTGAGGAGGAGAGCGTGGAGAGCTCGTCGGACTCCAGCGAGGAGATTGAGAATGTTAGTAACGGGCTTGGTTTGTTGAGGTGGCGGTGATTTAATGAGGGGGTCAGAGTGATTTAGGGTTTAGGGTTGGGTGAGTTAGGGTTTAGGAGGTTGGGGATTAGTTGTGATAAGTGTGTGTTTAACTGCCTAGTTTTTCTTTGTGGGAGTTTGGATTTGAGTATTTGGTTTCTTAATTGTGTGGGTTTGTATCCGCGGTTGTAATAAATGTTGATTTTCTTTTTTCTTTTTTTAGGAGATGTAGTAAGTAATTAAGGGGTATTTGGATGAATTATTGTGTCACGGGTTTAGCTTGCTTATGAAGTTTACGGCAATGAGAAGAGAATTTATAATGTTTTCAAACGTAGAAAATGATGATATGCATGTATAGGCTGTTAAGATAAATTTTCTAGAAACACAATGAAGATGATGTAAAGAAAAGTGGAATAGATCTAAGAGGATTAAACGAACACGAGTTAATTCAAAGCGGAAAAAAATAAAAATTGTAATTTTTATACTTATTGTACTGTATTTTAACTGATTGTCGTAGAACAATACTTGCAAAAGTTAATTTAGTGTTAGAGCAAAAAAAAAAAGTCTCAATGTAAAAGGTAAATGTTTGCAATAATTGAAAAGGTCCAGTTAGTGTTAAAGCAAAAATTGAGTCTCATATCATGGTATAAAATGTAAATATTTGCAAAATTGGAGATCTGACAGAGATGATTCCACCCAGCTCATTGTTATAATCAAAGTTTCGAAGGACGTTATTTCAATAGGTAAACTGCATTAGTGTATTTCACTCCAATATTGTCGCTATTTTTCTGAGGGTGGCAACGAACATATTTGTGCAATAATACTGGCAAAAAATCCGCTTGGTACACGATTATGGTTCTTTTGCTTAAATGCACATACTTCATTAATAATAATAATTTGATTACAATAAAAAACATTGAAATTGATTTTATTAAGTACATAAAAAACAAACAACTGAAATCAAGGCTAAGACCATGCTTCTTTCGTCAATTCATCTTGCTTGCCATATTGTATCTTTATTTGAAAGACACCGTTCCGTTTGATATCACATCGACGATTTAGTGTCGGAAGGCTAAAACTCTTTTGTAGTTACACGACTGTGATATTAAAGTTTCCATGAGTGTATGTCATTTTATTAGAAGGTCAGGAATCCTCACGCGTCTTGGGAATTAAAGTATGTCACCCAATCATGCATTAATTAGGCATAATTTTAGGGAACTGGAGATGGATAAGATCCTTCCATGCGACTTGCAAATGTTAGTTTTTTCCAATATCTCAGAGAAATTTCTCCATCCATTGTGACAATTTTTTCAAAAATTTCCAATCAAATTACTTGTATGCATGTATGGATCCTTTTATGAGAATAGTGCAGCAAATATATGGATCTTTTGATAGAATAAAGCAACAAATATATGATGAATTCAAAGTAGTTGGCTCATGCTTCTTTCCTTCAAAAATAAATAAATTATGATTATGGTACAAAATATGCACGAATGAGATAAGAGTATCTTAATTTCTCATGTTTGATCGAACAAATTTCAGAAAAAATATATTACTATTGTTGACAAATATTACATTCAAATATAGTCAGTAGTATCACAAAAAAATGTATTATTCGTTCACAAATCTCTAAATTTGATTTCTTAAAAAAAAATCTAAATTTCTTGGCCGTCCAAGATTTTTTTTAGAAAGTCAAATGTAGGTATCTTGTAGCTAGACCCAAATAATTGAGGGATAAAAGGCCTATTCTTGAGATAGAGGCCGAATGTAAGGTATCTGGTATATGGTGGACTCTCAATAATTGATGGATAAAAGTTCTTGATAGATATAGCCACAAACAGTGGGTCCATCATAGACCAACCAATGGGAAAACACCATATCAACAAAATAAAAGATATGATAGGTTCTTTGGATAGATCTATTGTGGAACATACAATTTATCACTAAATAATTTCAACCTTATTATACTTCGTTGAATTAAAAACTTAAAATTAAGGACTTGTTATCATGGTTCTTTGTAGTTTGTACCAGGAAGGAAATTTCTTAATTGCGTAAAAAATAATTGAACAGAATGTATCCACATTGATCTTCATTTTGTATGTGTATTTTAATGGACATATTTAAGAAAGCAATAACACTAGATTACACGTAAGTCCATATCTTAGATAGTGACTTTTCCAATTACATGAGAATTGTTCCTATCATAAGTATCCCTAATTAAGTATTAGATTTAAGATATTAAAAAAAAAAAGATATTTTTCTAATATGAATCTGAGATTCTGAGATCTGTGTTTGTGCATTAAGCATGAGTTGAATTTTAATAGCTCTAAATTCAAAAGCCGTGCTTATCAGGCACCATACAAATCTCAAAAATTAACTGAAACACTTCAAAATTCTATTGAAGATCAATACTTAGTTAAGTTTTTTATATGATATACTTGTATTAATGAAATACATTAATTACTATAATGAATATATTAATTACTAACATAGATTACTGGTGATCTTACCTGCAAGTACGTAGTAATGGAGTATTATAGAGGCTGAGAGGTATGACCCCTTAATATTTTGATATAGCAGTATACTGTATATTAATAGTGATTCAGTAAAATAAAATTGATATTTTGATATTTGATAATTGAGTGAATTTTTTTTTACCCCTAATAAACACGGGAGAGCTCCATTACTGCTAGGTATGTGATGATGAGAGTTGTATGTGTGCATATCAAAAGAGCCCAAACTTTCATGCACTTGTTGGAAAAGACAACTAAATATTGGTCCAATCAGAAGATGAAATCTTGAAAGATTCATCCACCTTGCACCGACCAATCATTGATTCTTTATTCATTTCAGTTGATTTCTACAGGGAATGGAAGGAAGCTCCCTGCCAATTCATTAGCATTATATAATAATATAATAGTTTCTCATTTATGTTTCTAACTTATTAATAGGTGGAAATTAAGCTAGGAGGATAAATCTATGGGCTCAAACTGTGGCCGAAAATTTAATGCAGAAAAGGATGTTTCATAGCATTCTCCAGTTTAACGGATGTCTCCAAGAGACAGCAATCTCCAGTTTAACTGAGCTGTTCTGTTACTGTGCAAAAATTATTATTATATACTGGTAAACGGCTGTCTCAATTTTGTCTTGAAATGAGGAGATGTGCCCACATTCCAATAAGATGAGCTTCTGTTGATTTTGTACATAAACCTGGAATGAAAGTTAATATAATGAGAAGACCGCAACCACGTTACGCAAATATTCTTTAAACATTTGTATTATAAAATGCAAAAAAGAATATAGCATATGTTTCTAGTTTTACTATAAAAAGAGCGTATACATATGATATATCAAAAATATAGAAGACGATCTATATATAACTTTTAATTCTGTATAAAATATAATAAGTATAATCATATATATATACTACATTACTTCATAATTTGAAGAAATTATTATCTCTTTGCTCTCTAATAAAATCTGTCACTATATATGATAAAATGGTATATAAGAACAAAATCATCAGTACATTATGAGAAATGAGACAATAAAATTTGTGTGATTTACGCATAGTCATCATTTTACTGTTTTATATTGATAGACTTCTTTATGTGATGATTTTCTTTTATCATTTGTTTGCTAAATAGTCTTTTTGCTCGAGAGTGTTTTTTATTTCTTTAATTAATATACACAAAATACGTACCATATTATATATTTTATGTGTAGTTTCAAAATGACAAGTAATTTGTAAAAAACAAACAGCAGAGTGCATGGGTATAGAGAATATTATCAAATAGACAAGTATCTTTCATTAAAAAAAACTTCAGATAGTTAGATTACTTTTAACTTCAAGTAAATTAGGGGTAAAGTCGTTTTTTGAAACATGCATTAATTACTGGCTCATTCTGATTATAAAAACTAATAAAATATAAAAATACTTACAGAAATAAAATAAAATAAAGATAAGATCGTGCACGAATACTCCTCGAGCCTTCTTTCTCCATTCGCTGTCAAGTAGCAAGTGGATAATAAAGAAGGGGATTTTATAGTTACCCTTCAAAACTTCAAAATATCATATTTATCCTTCTCAACATATTATAAATTGATATTTATATTTAGATTGGTACAGTGTTTTGAATCTTTAGAAGGGTATATAAAGAAAATCCTCTAAAAATTAGAAAATCAGATTCCGACCGAGCAAAAAGAAATCACAGGACAAAAAACTACTCATCTCCAAAATGTGACATATTTTCAGTAAATCCAAACCAAAATCATAAAGCAATTATTCACATCTTGAAATAAAAATAAAAATACAAACACTAATATTAATTTGTAAATCACCTCCAGTCGGTATCACAACATATGAAGAAAAAGACATTGGAGCAATCAATTCTTTTGCAAAGTAATACTCTTTCTCCTTTCGCTGGCTGGCGCTGACTCCTTCAAATCGCTTGAGTAGGTATAAATTTGATCACATTTAATTAGTTTTTGCTTAAGTTTAGTCAGTACAGTATTTAGACAAAAGAAACGTCGAAGATAAAAAAAAAATGAGACATGTTACGCACCATCAGATTATTTGTCATCCAGTATCGTCCGAATTCAGAAAAGTATAACAAAATTATAAAAAGAAATATTGATAATAAAAAGATAAAAGAAATATAATGACGTTGTTTAGGCGCGGATTTAAGCGAGTGATGCAAATATTTTCTCAAAAAAAATATCATTATTGCATCATTTTCTCATAATCAATCATTATAGATCATAATTTATAGTCACGGATCTAGTGCTTCGAAGCATGCACGGATGGAACAACTCACCCGAATTCGAATCCCACTCAAACAAAAAATAATAATTTATAGCCAAATCATTACTTATGTTATACTACAAAAAATGCTACTCATATAAAATAATTTATATGCAAAAATATTTACATTAAATTTATTTTAAAGTATTTTTAATTATCATTACTATTGTAACATCAGAATTTTACCCAACTTTGGTGCATAATAAGAGTGACATGATTTTGTATTAACTTGTCATTACAGATTCCATCAAACTACCTACAAAATCCTTCCAATCTCAAATCAAGTTCATAATTCTCCAAAAAAACAAGAGAAAAACAAGCTAGAACAAGTCCATTTTATCATCCAATAACACCAATACACATTTCAACTCTACTTGCATGTCAAATTTCCATTAGTTCAGTTCACAATAAAACTCTTCCACAAAACAACACTCCTTTCCTCGCAATCAAACAGAATTCAGAAAAAGAGGGAGAACAAAGAGAAGAGAAGAGAGAAAGCTCCGCCCTTTCTCCTCCTTTTCTCCTCTTTTTCTCCTCTCCTGCTCGAATACTCTACCCTCCCAATAATCGACGGGGATTTGTTTGTATCAAATAATTGCTGAGTTTCGGAAACTGTAGGAACTATGAGGGGTTTGTTTAGGAGGAAGCAGGTGGATTCGGATCGGGTGCGGGCTGAAGGGAAGCACCATCAGCTCGCCAAGGAGCTCTCCATCCTTCAATTGATCGCAATTGGTATTTGATGATTTGGGTTTTTTTTTTTTAATAATTCGTGTGATTTTTATTTCAATTGGTATTTTTTTTTTATCTTTGCTTGTTTAAGATTTTTTTCTTCTTCTGAAAGTAGGTCGTTTCTCGCTGAAACTCACTCAGTTATAGCTGTTTTTAAAAAAAAAAGTAGTACTTTTTCATACAATTCTAAAGTTTTTTTTTATAATAATTCGAAAGTGATTGCAATTGGTATTGGATAATTTGCATTTTTTTGAACAATTCGTGTGATTTTACTTCAATTTTGAAATTGATGTTTTTTTTTTTTTTTTCTCTTTTTGTTTTATATATTTTTTCTTCTGAAATTCACTCAGTTACAGCTGTTTTTAAAAAATAGTGTGTTTTTGTACAATTCGAAGTAGTTTTGGTACTTATTTGTAACTTTTGATCGCAATTGGTATTTGATAATTTACATTTTTTGAATAATACTTGTGATTTTTACTTCAATTTTGAAATTGTTTTTTTTTCTCTCTGTGTTTTAGATTTTTTTTTGTTGAAACTCACTCAGTTGCAGCTGTTTTTTTTAAAAAGTAGTGGCTTTTTATACAATTCTAAAGTAATTTTGGTACTTATTTGTAACTTACTAAACTTCTGTTTGCTAGTTAATTGCTCTCTATCGCCCAATTATTAAAGTTCTTTTCTTTCAACTTCTTTTTTTTATCTTTTTGTACATTATATATGCTCTCTTGCTCTTTTTAGTGAAATTCCTCAATTTATTCTTTCTTTTACTTGATACATTATGTGTTTGACTTGATCAAATTCTCATATTCTTAATTATTATTCAATTAAGTATTATATTACCAGTGATGATGAATGATGACACGCATAACGCACGACAAATAAAAAATAAATCACTCAAATCAAACTCCAAATGTTTTTAAAACCAACCAAAAGAATCTTCTTTCCCACATGTACAGACATTTCTTCCCACATGTGCAAATACTAGTCAGGAATTCAAAACGAAAATTTCACAGCTATTCTCCAATAACATTCAACACTCCATTTTTTCATCAACAAAAGAATCTTCTTTCCAATATTCCATTTAATCCCTCAATGTTTCATTTTAACACCTCAATATTCCGTTTTACCCCTCAACATTCCATTTTAACACTCCATCCATCCCTCAACTGCCAGATGTCGGATCGACCCTCGGGGCAAGAATCTACGCAATTATCATCAATGAACTAACTTTTTCGATAATCATTGGCATAAATAATTCCATTTTAATCCCTCAATATTCCGTTTTAATCCCTCTAACCATCCCTCAACAAACAAACTGCCAGGTGTCGGGTCGACAATCGGAGCTGGAGTCTACGTCCTGGTGGGGACCGTCGCGCGCGAGCACGCGGGGCCCGCTCTGACGATCTCGTTTTTAATAGCCGGAATCGCTGCCGCCTTGTCAGCATTCTGCTACGCTGAGCTGGCGAGCCGATGCCCTTCTGCTGGATCGGCGTATCATTATTCCTACATCTGCGTCGGAGAAGGGTAAGGGCATTTTTGGAATTTCGGAATAATTTTGGAATATGAATGTTAACTGTGGGACCTGTACAGAATAGAATATTTGTAATTAATGAATAAATAAATAAATAATATAATAATATGTATGTAATTGTATAATATTATTTATGTATTTATTTTTAATTTTGGTAGGGTGGCATGGTTGATTGGTTGGGCATTAATTCTAGAATACACCATTGGAGGATCCGCTGTTGCTCGCGGAATTTCCCCTAACTTGGTTAGAATTATTTATTTACTTTTCTTTAATTATTTAATTATCTAATTAATTAATTAATAATGTATTTAAATTATTTGAAGGCATTATTTTTCGGAGGGGAAGGAAGCCTGCCTTCATTCTTATCCCGCCACACGGTTTTCAACATAGTCGTCGATCCGTGCGCTGCTTTTCTCGTATTAATCGTAACAGGCCTGCTCTGTTTCGGCATAAAAGAGGTTATTTATTTTTACTTATTCATTTTTCATTCCTTTGTTGAAAAGAAAATAATTGTATTTCGGTGCAATTGGGTTAATTGCAGAGTTCGCGCGTGCAAGCGACTGTTACTGTACTGAATGTGTGTGTGTTGCTTTTCGTGATTATTGCGGGGAGTTATGTGGGGTTCAAGACTGGTTGGGTCGGTTATTCTGTTGGAACAGGGTAAGTTTTTTATTTTTTTATTTTTATTTTTTTTCACTTTTTAGCAAATAACCTCCTGTCCATAAAATTGTTGAAAATTTGTAAATTTATTTTATTATTTTGTTTTAGGTATTTTCCTTTTGGCGTGAATGGAATGCTGGCTGGTTCAGCAACAGTATTTTTCGCGTATATTGGATTTGATACTGTCGCCAGCACGGCTGAAGAGGTGAATTCTAACATTGTGAAATTTTCATTTTTAACCGTGCAACCTCAAATATATAAGGGGATGAATAAAAAACCTTTAGCACTATTTAGAAGTTTAATGCAGATACTATAATTACTTGAAAAAATATTTTCTAAATATTAATTGCAATCTTTTTCTCTCTCTCTCTCTCTCTCTCCACATCCATTATATCATTTGAAATGAGATTTTTCAAAGTTCATCAATCTCTCTCTCTTTCATCAATATTTCATTCGAAATAATATTTCACAAACTCAATCAAGAAAACTTTATTAATTTTCCTCAACTTTCAAAATTTACATTTCTTTTCTCCCGAATAATCAGAGAGCAGAAAACCAGCATCGTCACCCCACACCTTCCACCAACGCTCTCCTCCTCATGAATTTCCCGAGACACAACTAACTAATCGTACATATTTATAACTAATTTTATCGTATTTTATATTATTATTTTTTAATCACAGGTGAAGAATCCGCAGAGGGATCTGCCCTGGGGAATAGGCACCTCGTTAACAATATGTTGCACTCTCTACATGTTGGTTTCCATCGTGATAGTTGGTTTGGTGCCCTATTTCGCCATGGATCCCGACACGCCAATTTCCTCCGCTTTCGCCAAGCACGGCATGCCATGGGCCATGTACTTTTTTTTTTTTTTTTTTTTTGTAAAAGTTCAATTTTTTTATGAGAAATTATTCGGAGTCCCAGAAGCGCCCACCGTACAGTTTTAGCTATACGCATATATATTTGCACTTGGATATACCTTTTGTGTTTACAAATATACCTTTTTCCTTTTTGTGTTTACAAAAATATCTTTTTGTAATTTCATCGTACCTTTTGTAATCGCGCGATGCCGGGCGCTCCATATCTGAATCCTTTTTTTATTGTGATTGTTTAGGGTTTGGTTATTTGATTTAATGTTAATAATTGTGTAGGTATATTGTGACAACTGGAGCTGTTCTAGCGCTTTGCTCGACTCTAATGGGCTCTATTCTCCCTCAGGTAGAATCCTTCAAAAGATAAATTAAATTAACGGAAATTTGCAAAAAAGCCCCTCCATTCTTCAAAAATTCAAAAGCCCTACACGGTTAAGTTAAGTTAAGTTGTAACTAACGGTGTTAGATTAAAACAACTAATTACATACACCGATCCTATTATACACTTAAACCTATCCGTTTAAGTCAGGGGGAACAACTAAATACACAATTTCTCGTGTTACAGGGGCTCTTTCGCAAATTTCCTTTAAATGCATTTAGTATTTAATTCTAACTATTTACTTATCAGCCGAGGATATTAATGGCAATGGCGAGAGACGGACTTTTGCCAGCCTGTTTCAGCGAAGTTAACAGAAAGACTCAAGTACCAGTCAAAAGTACAATTTTGACCGGTTTTGGCGCGGCTTTTCTCGCTTTTTGCATGGATGTTTCTCAACTTGCCGGAATGGTACGAATATTTCATTTTATTAGTGTAAATTACATTTAGGTCCTTTGGAAAGTTACGAATTGTAAATATGGCCTCTTAGAACTTGGAATTGTTAAATTTGACCTTGTAGAAGTTAAACGTCAAATTTAAAATTATCTAATTTAGCCTTGTAGAACTGAGATAGGATTGATTTGGTAAAATTGTGTATTTTTGTTTTTATAGGATTGATAAGTAATTATGATGATAATGCAGGTTAGTGTGGGAACACTTTTAGCTTTCACAATGGTTGCAGTTTCTATACTGATTCTCAGATACGTCCCTCCAAATGAGGTAAATTATGTTTTTATTATTTAAAAAAATAATGATTTTTGACTACTACTTCATGCTTAGTCTATTTAGGCCTCCATTGTATATTTAATTTTTTTAATTTTATTTAATTTTTGTAATATTAGGTACCATTGCCAGCATCATTGCAAGAATCAATCGACTCGGTCTCATTATTTTTCAAAAATCAAGAAAATGATGAAGAAAAAGGAAAAAATTTCAAAAAAGATTCATCATTTGTTGGTACATCTCAAGAAAATGATGAAATATCAATCCCACTCATCAAGCAACTTAATCAAGGTGATTATAACAATAAAAAATAGTAATTATTTTTTTAGGGCTTGATCATTTTTTAACCTCTTTATAAATTTTCATTTTTTATTTTTTATTTTATAGATAAAATAAATGAGGAGAAAAGAAGGAAATTGGCTTCCAAAAGCATCGCATCAGTTGTAATAGGAGTTTTGATTCTCACCTCTTTTGCATCCGCCACCTTTTTATCCAAGTAAATCAAATTTTCATCATATATATTCTAATTTATTATTTATGTTTTTAAATCGAACATGTGTTAATTATTATTTTTTATTATTTTTTTTTTGTTGGACAGTTTGACGCAATATATTGGATGCTTTATTGGTGGGTTGTTTATTTTGGCTGGACTCGGTGTACTGTGCTGGATTGACCAAGATGATGGCCGTCACAGCTTTGGACATACTGGAGGTATTATTTCTTTTTATTTATTTATTTATTATTCACTACTTTTGAATAGATAATTTACAAAAAAAAAATACCTGAATATGCCTAAATTGCAAAAAAAGTCCCTCTATTATTTATGAAAAAAGACACTAATGGCCAATTTTTTGCAATTTTTTCCTAAGAAAAGATGTTTTTTTTTTGCAATTTGGACATAATGCTGGGGCTTTTTTGCAAATTCCTTTTATAAATCATTTTTTTTAATTCTTTTCATTTTTTATTGCAGGGTTTATATGCCCCTTTGTGCCTATTCTTCCAATCATGTGCATCCTTATAAACACATACTTATTGATAAATCTCGGGTAAGTCATTTAATCTTCATTTCAATTATTTTCAACACTAAAAATAGGCATAAATATATTGATTTTTGACAATTTTCATGTAAATTCTGCAGAGCTGGAACGTGGGCCCGTGTTTCAGTATGGCTACTTATAGGTGTATTTGTGTATATTTTCTACGGAAGAAGAAATAGTTCTTTAAAGAATGTGGTTTATGTACCAACAGCTCATGCTGATGAGATATACAAATCATCACAATATGTCGCGTGAGAAACAATGTAAACTTATCAATGATAGAATCTTTCCACATTTTATGAAGTTGGGATGTATTTCATGAGGATTGAAATGGCATTTTCATGAAAGAATGTTGTACATAGTTTGAAAAATCACGATATGTATTTGTGTAATAGATGGGCATTTGTGTAATAGATGGACGGTATTATGATTATTTATTGTTTGGCTTGGAATATAGTATAAGAGTCTTTTTTTTATTTTATTTCATTGGTTGAAATAATTGGTTCATGAGAGGAAACGTATCTATATTACCTGTATATGTATATTTTTTCCCAGTATTTATATTCATTTCAAAACTTTTCCATGTAAACATTCAATTGGGGGTACCTCAAGATTTTTTGTCAAAGTTTTTTTAGATTTTCTTCTAGCTGCATTTCCAAATTGTAGAGAGATTCGTTTCAATATTTTTAATCCATACATAATTCTCTAGTTGAAAAATACCATGAAGAATCGCTGAATTTTAGTGAGATTAGAACATGGATATATAACTACTCTTTAATTATTGCTCTTAAGTGACCAAATCTATGTGGTCTAAGAAGGCACATCGGTACATATGACCTGATTTATTTCCGTATGTTAATATGAACTATTCATTGAGATGAGAAGGCACAAAAGATTAAACTAAACTGAAATGAACAAAACAAATCAAACCCAAAAATGACAAAATGACCAAACAATATATCTTTCTCCATAACCAGCTCATCCTAAAGGATCTATAACAAAAACTAGGAATATTCCAAATTCCGGAATATACAGACCTAGTAGACTCAATAGTTTTTTTTTTTAATGCAAAGTAGACTCAATAGTTGATGGGCAAAATCATATTTTTGAGATAAGGATAACATCAGCAAAATGGATTATGTTACATTTTATCATTGGTTAGATCCTCAGGCGTGGCTTATTACAAAAAGGATTGCATCAAGAATCACTAAGTTAGTTGTAATGAGTTTATATTATGGATAGTTTAACTGCCCTATTACTTGCCAATCTGTGGTCTAAAGGAAAAAAATTGTACACACAACCTGATTTACATTCACTCATTAATATTTAACTATTCATCGAGATGAATTAAATTAAACTAAATCAAGTATACCGAATCAAACAAAAAACCAGGAATTAATAGAATGGAAAGTTTTTTCTTTACATATCTTCAAACATTATTTTTTTCCTTTTCTTAATTAATTTACAATAATTATTTTATTTTGTGTATGAGCTTAGGTCAAAGTTCAGTAAATTGATCGGGTTAACGGTTGCAGCAGCACTAACCATGGAGTTGACACCAGAAACAGCAATAATAATAAAGGATTTTTGACGAGTTATTGAAAAAGGAGAATGGATAGTGATTATGAGGGTGAAGTAATTCCTACTCCAAATAACAATTATAAGCATTCAACGAAGTGGAATGATTCATTTCATCCTTTAAGGTCAGGTGAATTTTGTAGCACTAGCACAATGGCTATGTTCATGTTGTCCGTGCTCACAATCAATTTAGTCTCCTCCAATATCTTACAGAAATTTTACTATCAATTGTGTACACAGAACTTTCGAAAAATTAAACAAAAATGCTGATGTGAAATTATGTGAAAATAATTCATAATATATATAGTACCCTCAATCTGTTGGTGCTGGCTCGTTTTTTTTTTTTTTTTTTTTTTGGCAATAATAAAGTAGTGGGGTCATGCTTTTCTTAAACCTTCATGCTTGAATTGTGAATTTGCCCGAGTTTCACAAAATATACATGTACCAGGAGGTTATTAAAGATAATTTGTATCCCATGACCCCATTGTAATATGAAATGTAATATGAAGTTCTATCAATTAGTTCCATCCAGTTATCAATCATTTGACTTTTTGTGAACCATTGTTTAGATCTATGCACTAGTTACATAAAGGGTTGCATCAAGATTCACTAACTGAATTTTAGCAACTTTTAATATGGATAGATATTTTAACCACTTTTTAAACTACAGACCAATCCCTATCCTTAAAGAAAAAAACGCATTAGTACACGAGACCTGATTTACATTCACACTTCAACATTCATTGATTCATCGACACGGACAGACAACAAAACATTAAATTAAACTAAATCCAAGCAAGTCCACTAAACCGAACAAAACATTCAAAACATCCAAACACTGCATCTCTCTCTCTCTCTCTACACAGCCAGCTCATCCTCAAGGTAATTGTACTCAAACACAAACTCATTCTTTATCCTCTGACACCTACACAACCAACAACAAAAAAACCATCATAACAATTCTAAAATATCAAGAGAGAGAGAGAGTTTAGGGTTTACTAACCATCCAGAAGAATCGTCAGTAACGTGAAAATCAAAGTAAACATAGGATCCCTTTTCAAATTCGTCTGTAGTGACTTTAGGCTCCTCGTGTCGCTGGAACCAAGTGTTGTACTTCCTGTGGTACCGCCACGAGTTCTTCTTCAGCTCTCGCGCCGCCAAGTACTGCTGGTACGAGTTCTACATAATTCACAAAACAAAATTCCACAAATCATCAGTTGATTAATTAGTTGGATTGGATTGCAATTCAGTCCCTGTATGTTATTAATAATGGCATGCTTGGTCCCTGTTTTATGAAAACATGTATGATTGGTCCCTAAGTTATGGAATAACCAACCAATGCAAAATTCTTTCAAGTACAGGAACCAAACTTGCCAAGTTAATAGAACGGGGACTAAATTGCAATCCCACTAAAGTAGAGGGACTAATTAATCAGTCGCATTTCTATTTTGGAAGGCGGGATAAATGCACCGTTAGTCCTCATACTTTAATCAGATCGCAATTCAGTCCCTGTATTATTAATCCGGCATACTTGGCCCCTGTACTTTACCAAACCATGCACCATTCTTGTTTACAGTACACACACCAAGCATGCCAAATTAATAATAACACAGGGACTAAATTGTAATCCCATTAAAGCACAGGGACTAACAGTGCATTTAATTTATCCCTATTTTTTTTCAGAATTACAAATGTGGAGATTTAAAGGAAATACCCGTTGGTAGTAAAAGACGACGAATAGAGTAAAGGGACTAAATTACTAACACAGGGACTAAACTGCAATCCAACTAAGTACAGGGACTAACAGTGCATTTAATATATGCCTATTTTTTTGAAATTATGAACTTGATTATTTGAAGGAAATACCTGTTGGTAGTAAAAGGCGAAAAACAGAGTATCGGTTCCTAAGGAATCATAAGCCAGTCTTTCCCAAAGTGCAGGATTTGAAACTGTAGGAGACTGGACTTGCGGGTAGGAAGCTGGCGTCACAATCGGATGCCTCTGTAAATTTAAATTAAATTTAATCGCATTAATTTATTATTATTATTATTATTATTATTATTATTATTATTATTATTATTATTATTATTATTATTATTATTATTATTAAAAAAGAAAATTAATAATATAGCGAATGAGCCTTAAATTTTTTAGGGATAAATGAACCATTAATCCCTGAACTTATAGTGATTTAAACTTTTTGACCCCAGTACTTTATGAAAATATGCACAATTATCAATTAAGTAAAGGACTAACCGTGCACAATTCTATAAAGATACAGGGACTAAAAAGTTCAAATCAAGGACCAAATCGCAAATCCAACTAAACCCCAAGGACCAAACAGTAAATTCACCCCTCATATTTTTCAACATACCGGTACATAAGTCTTAGCCCGCTCAGAATCCTTGGCCTGTGGGAGTTTATAAAACGCGGCCTCGAGCAGCTGAAGAGCGTTGACCTGGTCAAAGTTGTCTTCTACTGGCGCTGATGTGGCGCTTCTCCTGCCTATCACGCCCAAATTCACTTGATTGGTCGGTTGTTGTAACGGCTGACCTGGCGACAGGTCAGCGAGCTGTCCTTCCATTGTGCTGCTCCCCTGCGAAAAGAGGAGAGAGAGGGTTAGAAATGGAGGGTCCAGTAAGTTGTTTATTTTTTTTGTTTATTTTATTTTATTTTATTTTTTTGGAGGAATGTAGTAGGCTTAGAGTCCTGTAATTTGTTAAAAGAAAGAAATAGATACAAATTTTGCAAAATAGGGAACTTAAAATAGATCTCAAGAAAAAAAAAAGGAAATAAAATATTACTGGACGAGGGGATTTTATTAAGTCTTCTTCGCTGATTCTGGAATTTGTGTTGGATTTTGGACTCGTGTCGTCTTGTTGTTGCAATGGTTGTTCCTCGGTTTTAGAACTGTCTGATTTTGGAAAAAGTAACGTTTTGGTTTTAGTAATGAATGAGAAATTGAATTAGAATAAGAGGATTCAAAAGATGAAGTACCTGTTGTTTGAAGAGTAACTCCTTGAGAAGATGAGTTGGGAAGATTCTGAGTAACAAACTGTCATAAATAAGAATATTTATTTTAGCCATAAATACAAAGAAAAACTATATATTTTACGCATGGTGATCTTTCTGTAGATTCCGATAAAAAACAATATATACTAACACATGCAATTGAGAATATCCAAAACAACAAATTAAAAAAAATAAACAAAAAGGGTCTTAAAAGGCCATGGTACAAAAGACGTACCGGCCTGTAAGATACTCCTTGATAATAATTAGCCTGCATTACCAATCAAACAAAAAAACATAAAATAAATTAGTTCACTTCAAAATCCAATATGATAAACTTATTTTTCAAATCCACCCCTTCGAACTTCAAAAATACATCACATTTGCCCATCAAAAAAAATTCAAGGACAAAAATGCCCTTTGGCAGTAGCCTTTCGGTAAATTTGATATTTTGCATTTTCAGAAGAGTACATACATTGATCTATTTTTAGATTTCAGAAGGTTATAAATTTGATATTTACATTTCTAAAAGGGTAAATATGATATTTGAAGTTTTAGAAGTGTAAATATGATACTTTGAAGTTTTAGAAGGATAAAGAAACCAAACATCAAGAAAACTGAAAACTAGAACAAAACTAAGAAACAAATCTCTCTTATAATATCATTTTTGCACCAAAAATAATTAAAAAATAATAATAAAAAAGAGAGAGGGTTTAGGGTTTGCAACAGACCTGTTGCATGAGAAGATTCTGCTGAGCCTGCGTCTGAGCTTGAGAGGCCGAAGAAGAAGAAGAAGAAGCAGGAAATGCAGTCGGTTTCTGACTCGAAGTAATATTTGGAGGCATTGTAACATTAATATTATTATTATTATTATTATTATTATTATTATTATTATTATTATTCTGTTGCTGTTGTTGTTTTGCTTGTTGTACTTGTTGGAGTCTCTGCACGTACTGCTCTCTCTGATCCGGTGCTATTTCCGCCCTCCCCCTCATCTATAGCAAAAAATACATATCAAATACATAAAAATAAAAAAAATATAAATATAAATACGAATATATTACACGTACAGTTTCATTTTGAGGAGGGAAGGTGACAGCTGGCGTCTGAGGCCTCCACTGCGCCGCCGCCGCTGCAGCCGCTGCAGCCGCCGCAGAAACAGCAACAACAGGCTGAGCTGTCGCTGTCGCCGTCGCCAGCACTCTGGCTCCTCCAGCCACACCATCGGCCGCACCGGATCCCGCCACATCGGATCCCACCCCCGCTCTGTTCCCCATCGGGGATCTTGGACTGTTCGCCCCGTCCCCGCCGCTCATCACAGTCTTCAACGCAGGATTCCCCAAAGTCAACCCCGGCGGCACGGCCGGTTTGACCGCGACAGCTGGCGCCCCTTTCTTAATGCTGACGTCATCTTCCTTGACGACAGCTGGCGCTGGCGCGTCAGAATTCGAGTTGGAGCGGGAGAAGACGGGGACTGAGGAGTTGGTGCGAGGAGAGGGGACTGGAGAGGGAGTGAGGGCTGGAGAGGACGTGTGGCTGGTTTTGGAAGGTGGGGTCCGCGGTACAGATGGTTCTGACGAGTTTGAGGTTTTGTCTTCTAGTGAGGGTAATGATGGGTCTTCGGTTCCGTCTTGTGAAGGAGTCGGTGGGATTGTAATCTGTATTATGAAAATAATAAAAATTTAATTTATTATATGTTATTGTATTTAATGATAAAATATTTTATATTTTATTAAATAATAATGAGTATGTGTTATTTAGTAAATTTTGCGGGATGAAAAATACCTGGACAGAAGAACTGGCTACGGAGCTCTTTGCAGTGGAGACAGGGGCAGCGCCCTAAAAATTAAGTAAATATATACATCATAAATAATAAAATAAATTGAATTAAATAAATATTAAAATAATAATGATAATATACCTTGGCGAGAGTTACAGGGCCAAGAGAAGAAACCATATCTTCAAGCGCTTCGACTTTTTCCACTGGGAGCGTAGTGTATAAATCTTCCACATCACTAAACTCATCAAAATCATCCTAATATAATAAAAACATACAATTAATATCTCAAAAAAAAAAGATTAAAAAATGAAAAAGTAATAAAGAAATAAAGACCTGATTGCGCTCAACATAGTCTTCAATAAAGTCTCTGACATCATTTACTTGTTCAGGGCTCAATTCGTCATTATCCAAAAGTCTTAGTATTGATTCGAGTTTCTTTATGTGAGCCTTGTGTCTTGTTATGGACTTTTCTAAATGCGTCTGAAAAATAATAAAAATTAAAAAATTACTTAAGAAGTAAATAGAAGGAGGTTTATGATTCGAGATTTAATGTACCAGTCTAGGCGGTCTGTTTTTCCCTTTCTTGATTGAAAGGCCTTCGATTTCTGCTTCAAAAGTATCGATTTGATTTTCCAAATCGCTGACCTGAAAAAAAAAATAGAATATTATTATTGATAGGAATTTCAGAAATACAAGATGAATTTACAGAAATATGAAATTTGTTTACGTACGAAATTGTTCAACCAATCCCTTGTTTCTGATTTCGCTTTTTCTCTCGGATCCTAAAACAAAATAGCAATAAAGAAATAGATATAAAATAAACGTAACAATTAACTCAAGATAAACGAAACAATGATAAATTTGAACAAAACCAAAAAAAAAAAAAATCCTTTTGTTTTTGTTTGAAATGAAGTTGAAAAAAAGAAAGAGAAAAAAGAGATGAAAAAAAAACTTACGGTTTTAGGTTGCTGACCTAATCCTTCTTTGGAAAAAGCCTTAGTTTTGGTCTCCTTTTCACATACTTTAAATCTCTCCATTTCTCTCTCAATTAGCTTCCTTGCATCCATTAAAGCCTGCTCACAAATCAATTGATATAATTCAACCACATTTCTTCACAAATCAAATAACTAAATTATCCATGAAAAATGTTATAAATTGGCAAGAAAGAGGAGAATTAAGGCGCTTAATTACCTTCTTATCCTTTATCTCGCTCGACTGGATCCATGACTTGATCTGATCTCTGTACCTCTGCAACTTCTTAATCTCCTTCTTCAAATCCGCCTCAAACTTCTCCTTCTGATTCGCATTCTCCGTGTCATAAACCTACTCCCGCCCCCCAAAAAAAATCAACAAAAAATCACAAAAATCAAAATTCAACTTCAAATCGATTTATACCTTGTTCCAAATACTATCGAAGACGTCGACTCCTTCCTGTACCTTCTTCAGAACCCGATCGATCTCGCCTTGAAGCTTCCGACTGGCTCCCATGGTTCAATCGCAGCATTCAACGGTTAGGGTTTCACAGCTTCGATTCAAGCTCTAGCTAGGGTTTCTTTCTGCACTTACTTACTGGATTTTATTGAAAGAGACGAATTGAATTTCTTTTTCCTTTTTTGCTTGTTTTCTTTTCTCTGTGGAAAATTCAGAACATTAAAATACTCGATGATATTTGGGTCCAGTTATTTATATATTAAATGTATTTAACAGGCCTATAATAAGCCCATTAATAAATATAACTAACACATTTTAAGTTTAATTTTGTAAAAGGCCCATTAGATCCAATCTAATTGGCAAAATGAGCCTAAGTGCAATTTGGTAATTCTAATTTGACAAACAAGAGTATGCATCCAACATTTGAGCAATTAATAATTTTTGTTTATACGATAAATATGAAGTTGTGTTAATTGGAGGTGAAAAATATTAGTAAACATTACAATGCAAAAATTAAAAATAAATAGAATTAGATAAAGTATTACACAATCATTTTTTTAATTATTTAAATTGGACAGAAAAAAGAGCATTCAATGAAATAGAGAATCATAGTAAAAAAAGAGAACAAGACATTATCTCATTCGCTCGACCCCTTGAACATTACACCTCAAAAAACAAGCGAAATCATCAGTGCTATATTAACCGCAATTTTGATCTTCATAATGTATTTACCCAACTATTGTTACTTCTAAAAAATGAGTCATAATTAATATTTCACAATGATTGATAGTTCATTAGAAGACCTAAATATTCTTAAACATCCGGTATGCCCTTTTGAAATAAAACGTATTCATTCTATTTGTTTGAACAACTAAATTTGATGATGAAAAATGAACAACAGATATCCCAAGTGGAGTACGTAGCTCATTTTTTAAGTCCCTGCAACAATAAAAAATGCATTTAATTATTATAAAATTAATCAATACAATAAAAATATGTTAATATATACTTTAACTGTAAGAGTCTAGTGTATTAATTGGTTCAGCCCAACCTTCAGGCCCACACCATATTGTTCTGAAAAAGACTTAAGCTTGGTTGGTACTAGTAGTTAATGCACTAGTCTATTTAAATAACACAAATCCACATTCACAAGTGAATGTGAGATTAATCAACTAGCCTCATTTCATTCCGGTCTGGGGTGTTACAAACTCCCCCACTTTATGACGTCCTCGTCAGAACTCACAGATGATCAGCCGCATCCTAGTACACATCCGTGCGCACCTCAGCGCCATACGATAGTATCTCAGGTGTCTTTCAACCAATACATATATGTATGTCTTCGGCCGCACGATAGTACCCTCATGATCGAACTGTTCTGATACCATATATAAGAGTCTAGTGCATTAACTATTTAACTAGCACAGACCAACCTTCAGGTCCACACCATCTTGTCCTGAAAATGACTTAAGGTTGGTTGGTGCTAGTAGTTAATGCACTAGCATATTTAAATAACACAAATTTCACTTTCACAAGTAAAGGTAAGGCTAATCAGCTAGCCCCCTCCTTTCGTTTCGGTCCAGGGTGTTATATTAATTATAAACATATAGAGTTTAACTAAAACATTATTAAATGATTATATAATAAATTTGACATGTAGATTATACATGATTAATTAATATATAATTTTTTATTTAAATTTCACATATAATTAAATAAACTAATTAATATATTAATTAATTACTTATTAATATATAATTTATATAATTTAAAAAGTTATCACCTGATCAATTGCTCTCATAATCCTTTGTGAGATCGGACAAATCTAGTGATTGGTGACTAAACTTTGTCTACGAAGTGAGGCTAGATGTGATTCTCAGCTGTGAAATGTATGTGATGCCTTAAATATATTAGTTTCTTCTAATATCTTGAACAAATTTTCCATTGTATATTAAGAAATTCATTATTTTTTGAAGTTCAATAAAATTGCTTATGAATGTATGCTACCATAAAGCAAGATAGATATAAACACCTAGATGAAATAGTTGGCTCATGTTTTTTCGTTAATTTAAGTGGTTGGCTCATGTTTTTTTTTCCTTCGAAGTTCAAACGCATGAATTATCAATAGGTATATCATTATCATGCATGCACAAAATACAGTTAGGGTTTCTGAACTGACTGGATTGAAAGAGACGAATTTCTTTTCTTTTCCTTTCCCTTTTTGTTTCATTTTATTCTCTCTGTGGAAAAATTCAGAAGATGAAAATACTCTCCTGACATGTGGACCCAGAAACTATGTATTAACTATATTTAACAGGCCATATAATAAGCCCACAGTAAAATAGATTTTAAATTTATTCTTCTAAAAGGCCCATTAGATCCAATCTAATTGGCAAAGTGGGCCGAAGGGTAATTTGACAGACAATAGTATGCATCCAATGTTTTAGCAATTAATAATTTTTGTTTGCAAGACAATATGAAGTTATGTCAATTTGTATATAGAAGTGAAATATTTTAGTGAAAAATTACAATTAAACAAAATAAACAAATGGAATTAGGCAAAGTACAATACAATCAATTTTCTATTCTCTTCATTTTTTTTTTTGACAAAGTAGACGAATAAAATAATTTTGAATGAAATTGAAAAGAATCATCGTAAAAAAAACGCAAGATATTATCGGCATACGACTTGACCACTTGAACATGACTAAAAGAATAAGTGAAATCATCAAAGGTGTATGGATCGTAACTTTGGTCTTAAGTGTGCACATTGCAATTGTGCCGGAATAATAGGTCATCATTTGTATTTCACAAATGCATCTGTATTTCACAAATTGGTGAGATTGAATGGTCATGTACTTCTAATTTTTAACCATCCATGTTATGCTACTTAGAAGAATGTATTCATCTTATTTATTTGGACAGTTAAAATTAGAAGAATGCTAATTTAGAAATTGAAAGAATGGAGGAGAAAACACCTGATATCTCGAATAGAATATTTATTTTTAGTTCCTGTAATTAAAGAAATTGCATTTAATTATCTCCTCTCACCTTTTCGAAAACAAATGAACCTTCCTGTAAATTGATGCTCTTCCTGAATTAAGAAACATTTGTAAAAATGTTTTTTATGTTTGAAAAAGCATGGTAATGATGATGATGATGATGATGATGATGATGATGATGATAATAATAATAATAATAACAATTCAAAATAAATAAATAAATAAATAATAATAATAAAAATCCATTGTCTTGTCTCAATTCAAAATAAATGTCCACAAAAACAATCATAATCTAAGTAAAATCCGTAGTCTCTGAAAGGAGTGACAAAGAGCCACATAAACAAACGGAGGTCACTTTACATCCGGACCAGTATAGTCATGATAAACTAACGGGGCGGGAACATGCAACCCAATAGCTCACTTAACCACTTGAAATTGGAGTCGATTTGTCTGGAAACAGAGTCCTGAAGTGATATCATCCAAGCGTCGATGTATCTAGGTAAGTTGTCAATCTGCATACGCAATTCATCCACATCCGTTTGTAAAGCGACCTGTCGACATAAGAGATATTCTAAAAAAAATGAGCGTTTTTGTTTTTGTTTTTATTTGAAATGAAGTTGAAAGAAAGAGAGAGAGAGAAAGGAGATGAAAAAAGGTTACGATATTAGGTTGTTGGCCTGATCCTTCTTCGGAAAAAGCTTTGGTTTTAATCTTGTTTTCAAATCTATCAATTTCTCTCTCAACTTGCGTCCTTGTATCTGTTGGAGCCTGCTCACAAAATTTAAATCAATTAAATTTAATTGAATTAATAAATATTAAAATAATAATGATAATTTACCATAGCGAGAGTGGAAGGGCCAAGAGAAGAAACCATATCTTCAAGCGCTTCAACTTTTTCCACTGGGAGCATAGTGTATAAATCTTCCACATCACTAAACTCATCAAAATCATCCTAATATAATAAAAACATACAATTAATATCTAAAAAAAAAATAATGAAAAATGAAAAAGAAATAAAGACCTGATTGCGCTCAACATAGTCTTCAATAAAGCCTCTGACATCATTTACTTGTTCAAGGCTCAATTCGTCATTATCCAAATTCTTAGGATCGAATTGATTTTCTTAATATGAACATTGTGTCTTGTTATTGACATTTCTAAATGCGTCTGAAAAGCAAAAATAAAATAAAAATAATAGGATTTAGAAAATAATAATGAAGAATGTTAATCACTCAAAAATATAGCGTACAAGTCTAGGAGGGCTGTAATTTCTGCTTCAAAAGTATCAATTTGATTTTCCAAATCGATGACCTAAAAAAGTAGAATATAATCATTGATATGAATCTGAAAAAGGCAAAATGAATTTGCAAAACTACAAAAAATTATTTACGTACGATATTGTTCAACCAATCCCGTGTTTTTTATTTCGCTTTTTCTCTCGGATCCTAAAACAAAATGCAAATAAATAAATAAATATAAAACAACAAAAATATTAACTCAAGATAAACAATTCGATGGTAAATTTGAACAAAACAAAGAACTTTTCTTTTTATTTTGGTTTGAAGTTAAATTGAAAGAAAGAGAGAAAAAGAGATGGGAAAAACCCACGGTCTTAGGTTGCTGACCTAATCCTTCTTTGGAAATAGCTTTGGTTTTAGCCTCCTTTTCACATACTTTAAATCTCTCCATTTCTCTCTCAATTAGCATCCTTGCATCCATTAAAACCTGCTTATAAAATTAGATAACTGAATTATACTTGAAAAAAATGGTGCAAATTAGCAGGAAGAGAGAATTAAGGCAATTAATTACCTTCTTGTCCTTTATCTCGCTCGATTGGATCCATGACTTGATCTGATCTCTGTACCTCTGTAATTTCTTAATCTCTTTTTTCAAACCCGCCTCAAATATCTCCTTCTTATTCACATCTTCTGTGTCGTACACCTATTCCGCCCAAAAGAGTCAATTTTTTTTTTGTCATGAATTGACCTTTATTGTAATAAAAATAACCTTAGGGACTAAAATGAATAGTTGTATGTTTTGTTTTTAAATTCACAAGTTAGTCACTTAGTTAGTTAATTGGTGTGCCACGTGTAAGGCATTGGTTGGATGAATAAGATATAAGTAGTTAGTTAAGAGAGAGGAGTATGTGAGTGGTAGACCAAGTCTAGGGAATATATTGAGTGGTGGACCAAGTCTAGGGAATATGTTGAGTATATATATAATATATCTAGGGAATATGTTGAGTATATATAAAATATCTCTCTGAAAATGTTTTGTGAGTTGAGTTTTGAGTATTGTTTTCTCTTTGTATGTTATGCCCTTTTAAGAGCTTGTATCCAATTCAATCCAAAAATACAAAATTATCCCCAACTCTAATTTCGCCCTAAATTCCACAAAATCGACGTGACTCGAGTCACCCATCATCTCAATATCGCGACAAAAATCTTCAATTAAGTGATAAAAAGTTACAAAAATCAGAATTTTGAGTTTCAAAATCGACATGTACCTTGTTCCATATACTATCGAACACGTGGATTCCCTCCTGAACCTTCTTCAGAACTCGATCAATCTCGCCTTGAATCTTCCAACTGACTCCCATGGTTGAATCACAGCATTCAACGGTTAGGGTTTCACGGCTTCGAATCAAGCTCTAGGGTTTAAGAGACGAATTTCTTCTTTCTTTTTCCTTTTTTGCGTATTTTTCTTTTGAAAAACTTGAGATTAAATACTCTCCTGAGTCTGACATGTGGGCCTAGTTTATACTATATATTAACTGTATTTAACATGCCATATAATAAGCCCAAAGTAATCAGATTTTAAGTATTTTTCTAAAAGGCCCATATGATCCATGTATAATTGGCAGTGGGCCTATATTTAGGGTAATTTGACAAATAAGAGCATGCATCCAACATTTGAGAAATTAATTATTTCTGTTTATAAGATCATATTCATATGAAGTTAGGTCAATATCTATTTATAGTTGAGAAAATATTAGTAAAAGGTATTACATTGCAAAAAGAATAAATAAATAGAATTAGGCAAAGTATTACACAATCAGTTATCTAATTACTTTAGTGGACAAAAGAAAAATATTTCAATGAAAAGTAGAAAGAGAATCATAGTCACAAAAAAGAACAAGACATTATCCCATACGATCGACCCCTTGAACATGACGGTCCAAAAAACAAATAAAATCATCAATGCTGTATTAACTGCATTTTTTATCTTCATAATGTATTTATCCGACTATAGTTGTATACATTGCAGTTCATTCGAAAAAACGGGTCATAATTAATATTTCACAATGAGTGATAGTGGAATAGAATGTCCATGCTATTTCGAAATAAATTATATTCATTCTATTTGTTTCGGCAACTAAGATTGATGGTAAAAATGAACAACATATATCTCGAGCGGAGTATTTGGTTCGTTTATTAAGTTCCTGCAACAAAAAAATGCATTCAATTATTATATAATTAATCAGTACAACAAGTATATGTATGTTAATATATACTTTAACTATAAACATATATAGTTTAACTAAAATATTATTATTTAAATATATAATTTAATACATATATTTGACATGTAACATATAATTAAATAAACTAATTAATAGATTTTAATGTATATAAGGACTTACATATTAATATATAATTATTATAAATTGAGAAGTCAACATGTGAGCAACTGCTCTCATAATCATATGAAATCAAACAATTTCAGTATGTGGGGGCGAAAACTCTTGACTCTGAAACGGGGTTATATGAGATTCTTAGTACTGAAATGTATTTGACGCGTCAAAAATGTTAGTTCCATCTAATATCTTATACAAAATTTGCACTGTACAATAAGAAATTAACTAAATTTTTTTGTTTTGGGAAAGTTTAATAAAATTGCATTTGGTTTTTGCTAAGATAAAGCAAAATATATATGGTAAACAAAACACCTAAAATTGTTGCCTCATGTCTTTTTTGTTAATGGAAGTGGTTGGCTCATGTTTTTTTTCCTCCTTGGAGATTCGAACGCAAGACTTGTGAATAGGGATCATGCATGCACAAGATGTGTTAATTGATTGATACAGATACTTTCCCAGCTTTTGAGATATTATATTTTACATAATGTAATATTTGCCTAGTATCCCAGCAATACGAAATTTCTGGAATTATGAATAAATTAGATTTATTGTGAGGTACTAAACATGATGTGAAATGGTGATGTGTTTGCAAAAATTTTACTGTCATTATGTTATATGCACGTTCTCATTGTTTGGATCCATGGCGGCCTAATCCATCAAACAATGAAATGTCTATAGAACTAGCAAAATCGAACTCAGTCCAAAAAATCAGTCCAACCCGGTTGTAACTGAGTCACCGAAATCCGAAATGACCGAAGAAGGATAATCCGAAATCCAAAATGATATGAATCTCGATGATCCGAAACGAAATGATTTGAACCCGAATGATTCTAAACTCAAATGACGTGAAATCCCGATGGGCTAAAATTCAAATAACCTAAATTCCGAATGACCCGCAACATAAACGACCCAAAACTTGAACGACCTAAAATCAAAATGATCCATAATCCGAGATAAGTTGAACCTCAATGACACAAAAAAATAACCTGATTATATTACTTACAAAAATACTTCTATCATAATTAAACTGGAAATGTTGTGACAAAAATACTTCAATTCAGTTAAATGACTTATCCATCGTCCGAAAAACCAATCACTTGAATATCATATCAGAATTCATATAATCCTAAATTCAATAAATTTGTTACCCAGATCTCTCGCAGGCACGAAACATTTCATAAATAAGAAAATTATCTATAATAAAACAATATAAAGATTATTAAAAATATCTAGAGTAAGATCATGATCCAGAAACTAATGAGTTTTATTTATCACATAACTGAATTGAAGCAAAGTTTTCATTTCATAATTGAAAATGAAAATATTCAAAAATTTAGACTGACAAATGTCACGATTAAAACACCTCCAGCCAAGGACCACAACAAACCAGGAAATAAAAACACAATCACATGAAATTCTGACCACAATGCTGCCATTTTTAAAAGCTCCTCAATCAGCTTTCCATCCTTATCACAACAACATTTTTCTTTTTGGAAATTCATCACATCAACATTTACCCCAATAAACTCAATCCAACAAGGTCCACATTATCTCAGAACAATTTCACTTTTCCCGTCCACTGAAAATCCATAAACCAAGTTTAGAAATATATATATATATATATATATATATATATATATATATATATATATATATATATTCTGTAGCATGAGAGAACAATTTAGAAATATATATATATTCTGTAGCATGAGAGAACAAACCCAACGGTCCAATCACCAGTAAAACTAAAACATTTTCTGATAATTCATTAACTCTAAAAAGTACCGTTTTTACACTAAATTCCTAAATTGCCACTGAACTGAAACAGTATAACAGTTTTATAAGGCGGCGCGCTTAAGGCGTGAATTTCCATACGAACCGTGCGGTTACTTACACAAATCCTACATTTATATTCTGTTTCCCAACATGTAACGGATCATATAGATTATCTTATAATGACCCGCTACATATAAACTAATAGGGACTTGACAACGGGAGTGTGTAACGGTCATGGTCGTGAGTTAAAGTGCCGTTAGAACTGAGTGGCATTTTGGTAGTAACGATGAAATATGAGGCTATTTGAGTGGGGGTATTGAGTTCTTTTTACATATAGAATTATTATCTTTTCAATATTTGCAGAAATAGAGTTAATGTTTTTGAGTGTCATTTAAAATGGCAAAAACTGCGGTAACTGTATTATTTCAATTTCTTAGACTTAGTTTTCATTAAAAAAAAAATGATTGAATCAGGATGACTAAAACACAATTTTACGAAAGTAAAATAAAAGAAGTCGGTTGATTTTCCAAGGAAACAAATACGTACAAAGCTGCCAAACGCTCCGTATCAGGAGGCCACGTGGGACGGAGCGGATCCGACGTGGATTTTGGGCGACGTGGCAGATCTGGAATCAGCTTTTTTGGATTGAAGGGTAGATAGATTTCAATTTGATGTTTGGTACTTGCACTTTTTGTCAATTTGTTTTTTCAGGTGGAGTGGCTTGTGAATTTGATGTTTGGTACTTGTAAAGTTAATTTTGTTATGTTTAAGGCAATATTATGTTTAATTTTTTTTTGTTTTTGTAAAAATTAAAGGAGAAATGTATTTATAAATATAATAAGTAGATGAATAATATTGTAAAACCTTCAATTTTTTATTTTTATTTTTAAATGAGGTGTCTTTTGGACTACATTAAATTAGTGGCATTGATGTTGTATCATGTTATAACTGTTATTTGTAGAAGCATGTAACATAGTGATTGATGCAAATAAATAATAGTCATACTATTGAGAAATTATTATACAAGTACAAAAAAATGTTTTAGGTATTGAAAAATTACTTTTAAAAATATTTATGCCCATTTTTTCATTGCTTTGTGAATCCGATTTTGAGAAAAAGTATCATTCAAATTTAAGATAATTATCTTTCTCATTATTTTATCAACATGATAGTAAAGGTATTTTTATCCGTTGCTTGTTTTGCAATTTTTTCAAATACAAAGAATTGATATTTAATACTAGATTTTTTTGTTTAAACTTAGTGATACTATATCGTGATGTTCGATTCACCGTCATTAAATTTGTTCATGCTTCAACTCAGCATAATACAACGAATTACAATTATTAAACTATTATGATTTTGAAAATCAAAATCTCTTCTATACTTCAAAAAACGGTCATAAGGTTACCAATGTCATTAAAAAAATACAATTATATTCAAACAAAAAAAAACATAATACATGTACCTAATAATTTCATTAAAAAAATACAACGCACTGTTTAAAAATATAATAATACAGAAGGGTCTTCACGCAATATTACCATTTCTTTTATATAATGCCCTTTCTACCTCCACTCACCAAAAGCTCTCAAACGGTCGGATTTCAATACTTTAATTCTCTCAATTCAATTCCTCTCTCTCTCTCTGTCTATCTGTCTCAAAAATCTCCATTGAAATCTCACAATTACTCCAAAAATCTCAATTCTTTGATCGACATTTCATCAAATATTAAGTTCGCAATCAAACAATCAAATCTTCCTTGTCGATTGGCCACCAAGCTCGGCAGCTCCATCCATGGCGGATCCTGCAACTCGCCGCCTGATAGTCGAAGTATGCAACGCCAAGAACCTCATGCCCAAAGACGGGCAAGGCACGGCAAGCGCGTACGTGATAGTGGATTACGACGGGCAGAGACGGCGCACTAAAACCAAGGCCAGGGACCTGAATCCGGCCTGGGAGGAGAAGCTGGAGTTCTCTGTTCACGATCCCGATTCGATGCCGGGTCAGACTCTGGAGTTGAATGTGTATAATGACAAGAAGACGGGCCGGAAAGGTACATTCTTGGGCAAAGTTAAGATTACCGGTACGGCTTTTGCGAAAGCCGGATCGGAGGGGTTGGTTTACTACCCGTTGGAGAAACGAAGTGTGTTTTCGCAAATTAAAGGTGAGATTGGGTTGAAGATTTGGTATGTGGATGAACCAGCCAGCGGTGCCGGTACCGACGAGAAGAAAGGGGAGAGTAAAACAGAAGAGAAGAAAGAGGAGAAAAAAGAAGAAAAGAAAGAAGAGAAAAAAGAGGAGAAAAAAGAAGAGGAGAAAAAAGAAGAGAAGAAGGAAGAAAAGGAGATCAAAACAGAGGAGAAAAAGGAAGAGAAGAAAGAGGAAGAAAAACCCAAAACTCCAGAGAAACCGAAGGAGGAAACTAGTGAGAAGAAGGAAGAAGAGAAACCAAAAGAAGCTCCGCCAACTCCTTCTCCACCCACGCCATTGAAGGAATCCCGCAGCTTCAATGGCGACTTAGAGATCTCAGCGAGCGACAGAAACGTGAGTACAGGTTCTTACGACCTGGTGGAACGTGTACCGTACCTGTTCATCCGCCTCCTCAAAGCCAAGCTTTCCGGTACCGGTACCGACGGAGAGAAGCAACCCATCTACGCAAAACTGGTAATCGGTACGCAAACTGTTCAGACCCGCATTGTTTCCTCCGGCGAGTGGGACCAAGTCTTCGCCTTCCACAAAGAAAGCCTCACTGCCACCTCTCTCGACGTCTCAGTCCATGAACAGAGGAAGAAACCCGAAGGAGAGGAAGACAAAGAGAAAGACGTTGGAGACGCCAATTTTGGCACAGTGACCTTCGATTTGCAAGAAATTCCGAAAAGGTCCCCGCCTGACAGCCCTCTCGCGCCTCAATGGTACACACTGGAGGCGTCCAGTGAGGGTTCTTCCTCTTCCTGTGATGTCATGCTAGCCGTTTGGGTCGGCACGCAAATCGACGAATCCTTCCAAGAAGCCTGGCAGTCCGATTCAGGCGGATTGAACACCCACACTCGCTCAAAAGCTTACCTCTCGCCCAAACTGTGGTACTTGCGCTTGCACGTGATTCAAACGCAGGATTTGAGACTGCCTTCTCTTCCTGACTCAAAACCCCGTCCGATCGGCTTCACGGAACTCTACGTAAAAGGCCAACTTGGCCCGCAAGTCTTCAAAACGGGTCGGGTAACTCTCGGTGGAGCCTCATCAAGCAACTCAGGCAACCCGTGTTGGAACGAGGATTTACTTTTTGTCGCGGCCGAACCGTTCGATCCTTACTTAACCATAATCGTCGAAGATTTGACAACTGGCCTGCCAGTCGGCACGGTCAGAGTCCCGTTAAGCTCGGTCCACAGACGGGCCGACGATCGAGTCGAGCCGCCACCGAGATGGCTAAACCTAATTTCCGACGAGTCGAAATCCTACTCGGGCCGAATCCACGTGAAAATCTGCCTAGAAGGAGGCTACCACGTTTTGGACGAAGCGGTCCATGTGACAAGTGATGTTCGAGCCGCCTCTAAACATTTGTCAAAACCGCCAATCGGGCTTCTAGAAGTTGGGGTCCGTGGGGCCCAGCATTTGGTACCGATGAAAGTCGCGAAAGACGGGTCGAGCGGGGCAACTGATGCTTATGTCGTGTTGAAATATGGGCCGAAGTGGGCCCGGACTCGGACCATCATAGACCAATTCAACCCTAAATGGAACGAGCAATACGCGTGGGACGTTTTTGACCCGTGCACTGTTTTGACTATTGCGGTTTTTGATAATGTACGGTACAAAAATACCGAGCCGAGTCGAGATGTACGAATCGGAAAAATCCGGATCCGACTCTCAACTCTTGACGCGAACCGAGTCTACACAAACAATTACACTCTTACCGCTTTGCACCCGATCGGCGCGAGAAAAATGGGCGAAATAGAGCTCTCGATCCGATTCACTTGCCCTAGTTGGCTAAACCTAATTCAATCCTACTACTCACCCTTACTCCCCAAAATGCATTACGTGAAGCCTTTAGGCGGGCCGCAACAAGACATGTTGCGCCACACGGCCATGCGCATCGTTTCCGCCAGGCTGGCGCGGTCCGAGCCGCCGCTCGGACCCGAAGTGGTTCACCACCTTTTGGAAACCGATGCGTACACCTGGTCCATGAGAAGAAGCAAGGCCAATTGGTTCCGGGTCGTGAGTTGCTTATCGGGTCTCGCCCGTTTAGCCAAGTGGGCTTACGCGGTCCGTACTTGGGCCCACACTCCAACAACTGTTCTTGTCCACTTGTTGCTTTTGGTCATAGTTTTCTGTCCACAAATGATTTTACCGACTCTGTTTTTATATTTGTTTTTTATTTTGGTGTGGAGGTATCGGTTTAGGGCCAAAGAGCCAGCTGGCATGGACCCAAGACTGTCTCACGTGGACTCGGTTGGACCCGATGAGTTAGATGAGGAGTTTGATGGGTTTCCGTCGAGCCGTACCAGTGATGTGGTACGGAACCGGTACGATCGGATCCGAGCGGTGGCGGGCCGGGCTCAGATGCTGCTTGGTGACGTGGCAGCACAAGGAGAGAGAGTCGAGGCGTTGCTGAGCTGGCGGGATCCGAGAGCGACTGGGCTTTTTGCGGTGTTTTGTTTTCTGATGAGTTTGGCGTGTTATGTCGTGCCGTTTAGGGTTTTGGTTTTAGGGTTTGGGTTTTGGTATTTGAGGCATCCGAGGTTTAGGGGCGATATGCCGTCGCTTTCGTTTAACTTTTTTAGACGGTTGCCTTCTTTGTCGGACAGGATTTTGTAAGAGCGGCGTTTTGGGGATTTAATAATAAACTGAACTGAGCCTCTTTTTGGTTGGTTTGGATTAGGATCATGGTTACTGGATTATTATTTGGGGATTTTTAGGTTTGGGGTTTGTTTGGGTTAATTTGTTGGATTTGTTGTTGTAATGAAGATGGGTATTTTAGTTATTTGGTTTTAGTGATTTGTAATAAAGTACCTTCATATTAGTTCATGATGGTTCATTATGTCAATTATTTTTTATTCTTGTTGTAATTTGAGATCTATTATTATTATTTCGCTGTCTGGAATGGTACCATTTTTTTTCAGTGTTTTGATGAAGCAGAATATGTCATTTTAGTGATTCAACTATTTTATTTTTGAGATTTTTTTTTAATAATAAACTTTATCTTCATTGGGTTCATGATGGTTTATTATGTTAGTTATGTTTTATTCTTACTGTAAGAATTATAGTTTTTGTCTAGATGGGACCATTTTTCTTATTATAGTTTTTTGTCTAGATGGTACCAATTTTTTTACTGAAACGCTTTGTTCCATTCTCTGTCAAAGATAAATTATTTTGTTCATTTAATTGGTAATGATTAATTGAATTAAGATAAATTTGTTTGTTAAATTGGTCATGATTAATTGAATTAACAGACTGGAAATGCTCATTGAATTTACTGACCGTTTGAAGAGAACTATAGAGGTTTAATTTTGAATTAGTAGCAGTGAATATGGGGAGGCTAGAAAAACACTAATACATAGCCGTTACAGTTTTGACTAGACGTTTTGTTAATAATGATGTTTATTGAGTATGCAACCAGGAAAAAAACATTTTTTTTTTTGACAATCCAGGAAAAACATATAAATATTTATAAAACAAAAATATATATAGGGATAACTTCAGATGTACCCTTCTAAAAACCGAAATATCAAATTTGACTCAAAACAGGAGGTTTGTTTATAATCTTAGGGGCAATGTAAAAAAAGAATGCTATTTGGAGTAGTTAGATTTTTGTTTTACTAATATAATTTGGGAAAGAACAATGCACATGCCAGAATTATTGCTACTTCATCAGAAAAACCAAATAAAGAATTAGGGGCCATCTCCATTTGTACAAATGCTGGAATTTACCTTAACATTATGTGATATAAATTTATTAATTTAATGTAGTTATTGTTACAAGTCCTCATTTTTACTTTATTGTAAGGGTTTCCCAAAAGAAACTATAGTTAATTCACTCAAAATTTTGTGGGTAAGTTTATATTGAATAATCATACCAAAACATGACAATTATGTGTGCTTCATCATTGTTGTCTCTGTCTGTAATAATGATAAATTGATAATAAATACAGATACATTATTATTAACAATAATCACAATTAACAACAATATAACATACCTCGTCCGTACAGGTGTGAATCTTGGAGGCACGTGCACTTCTCCTTTGAAGACACAGCATGTCACGTGATCACTGGCCTTAGCACAGGGACTATAAACTTCATTAATAAATAATAATCAAGTTTTTCAGTTACTGTTTTTTCTTATTAATTTACAGAGCAGTTGTATAGGTCTTGCAGATTTCGCTGTTTCTTTTATTTCTTTTCAGTTATGTACCAAATCAGGAAGTATTGGGCCGTTTCCATTTGTGCCTTAATTGTCTCTTTCTAATCCTTTAATGGGCCTTTAGGTCAATGTATTATACTACTATATATAAAAAATGGTCTACTATATATAAAACCTACTATATATAAAAAATGGTCGTGTTTCTTGCCGCTTGTCTATATCAGACACAACGAACTTTATCAACCACATGATCATATCATCTAATGGCTCTAATCATCTTCTTCACATGCTTATAAGAAGATTATTTTCATATTGTGGTCTTAACAAGGTGGAATGGGCCAAGAATTTTATCCCAGTTGGGATATTTTGAGGTAATTCATGTGATTTTAATAGTGAATAATTGCTGAATGGTAAAAATATTAATAAATGTTCATTACATGTATTACAACTTGATATCTTGATGAATGATGATAAACACTATTAAGTTTTTGGCAATGCCATACAATTATAACTCAACATGAAAATTACCATTTGTTTTTGCATCATTAAATTAGAAGTAGTAATGCGCATATATCTAATATTATATTATAACATGTTCCTGCTGATATTATATCTATATCTGAAATTATAGTATGAATAAAACATGAAAAATTAACTTTCAAGTTATTTCTAAATTCTTTTATCTAAGAAATCAAAATAATAGTCTCTATCTTAAGTTTTCTATAAGGCAGGGGTTGGAAGCCCACAAGCAAATATATTCTTTTGATGACTATTTTTTCATGTTTTAAAATAGAAGATGTGGAAATTGTAAGGCAATATTTCATATCATTATGCAATATTCAACAGGAACTCTCTTCAAGACAACACAGTAAAAATGTAAGCGAGGGTAGATACTAGTTATATATAATTAATATCCAATCTACAGAGCAATTGTAGTATAATTGGTGCAAGGGAAACAAAAAAATAAGCATGAATATGTATAAACATAACATAATATATGACTACTATTTAATTAAAAAAAAGTTACAAATCAAATCAATATTGTATCTTGTCTACACAATTTATATCAAAGCAATCCTTCAACCAATAAAAAAAATTAATCTCCAATCAATTAAATGCTTGAAGATTTTTTTTCTTCTACTGAATTAAATTTAGATTTAGTAAATTTATCATGTACTATATGTTCAAAAAATTGAACAATAAGAATTAATTAAATAAAATGATAAATATGGATAAAAAAAATTAATGAATGGTAGCCATATTAACTAGGATCATTATTAATTACTACAGTCCGACCCAAGTCAAAATAACACATGTCAACAAGTAACCAACAATATAAAAGACATTTCACTATTAAGTATTAAGATATTTCCTTCAAGAAACAATATAAAATATATATTTCCTTTCAAAAACAATATATAAAAATAAAAATAAATAAACTTGTAAGGCGCCAACTAATTATTAATGCAAATCGTGAGCAACATAAAAACCACCGCTGATTGGTTTCATTTCATTTCATTTCTTCTGCACGTAACCAACATTATAAAAACTATCTCCAGTTCAACCGTTTCTCTTCATTCCTTCTTCACTTCAACAAGCATTATAATACAAGCCACAACAAAGTTACCAAAGAGAAAAAGAGAAAAAAGAAAAAAGAAAAAGAGAAGAAGCTTAAAGAGAAAAGAAGGTTGCTAATGGAGACTAGAAGGGGAAGCAATGGAACAGCAAGAAGCAATCAAGTCACCCCAACTCATGTCAGAATTTCTCTCTTCTCACTTCTCTGTTTTATTCAATGGCTTTTGAATGAGTGTATTAGAATTAGGAATTGTGGTTCTTATTCTGTTTGTGCCATGGAATTTCAGCATAATTATGAAACAAGATTGAGTCTTGCTGGTATATTGCAATTTTCTCCTTAATGTTTATGTTCTTACTGTGAGTGAGTTTGATTTTGAAATAATTAGATTAGAATAAGAAGTTTTGGCATTTTACGAAAACAGATTGGATTTTATTCCAAAAAAATAAAAAGCAGGAGTTTCCTTACTAAGATTGAAATTTCAAATACTTTCTGAATTTTCATGTCTCTCTTATTCCAAATATAAATGCGATTATACTGTAATAAATTCTCTATTTCTTGTTTGATTTTGATATTGTAATGTCAATCTCTTGATTTTCTTTATTTAATTTTTCGGGTACAAAATTAAAAAGAACTAATGGTATATTCTTAAACCAAATCCTCTATTGAATCAAGGGTCAAAGGGTTTTAATTACTATTAATTCACTCAAATTGCGAGCTTATTTAATCATATTTTGGGATTACTTAGTTCCATTTTCTTCTCGTGGGTTAGGTGAACTTGACTTTTGTTGATTAAATTTTCCAATTTGATATAAGATTAATTATACTAATTTTAGACTTTTGTATAGTTGCAAATTTCATTTCCAAAAGCCAAATTAAAACTGTTTTTCATGAGGATATACAATTATAGATAGAGTGAACGTGAGTCCAACTTAAATTGATTTGACATTTAAAAATTGAAAGTAAATCTTGCTAAATGTTCAATACATTTTCTTTGGTCATAATCATTCATATTTGTTTAATTTGTTAGCAAAGTATGAAAAATTAAACAAAAATATCAACCAAATACAAATTGATTCTTTGGTCTTTACTAAAAAAGGGAAAGAATTGAAGTGAGGTCTAGGAGACTTCACTATTTTCACTCTTGTTTGTCTTTATCTTAGTTACTATTATTTTAAAAAATTTAAACCACATCTCCTAACATGATTTTCCTTTATTCTATTTTAGGTTGTATTTCAAATTCCAACTCCCTCTCCAATTCCACAAACTATCCCAGTCATTGCTTCACCCGCTTCAAGCTTCACATCAAATGCCGCAAAATTCCTCTTCTTTTTCCACCTCCTAATCTTCATCATCCTCGTAAGCTTCCTCGCTATTCATGGGTCACTCCACAAAAACCCTAACTTCAAACAACACTATTGGTATCTCCCCATCCTCTCCTCCATTGTTACCTCTTACATCGCATCTCTTCTTCTCCTCTCATTCACCCTCAAAAACCCTATCTTGTCTTTCAAGACTATGATTCGCCTCTCTCCTCTTCTCACGTGCGGTGTCGCCATTATTCTCCTCTTAGACGGCACAGGTCGATATCTTAAATCATTTCTCTTTTTGTTAAAAAATTGTAACTATATTTTGTTATAACTCAATTTTTTATTTTGTAGGTGGTGGTCTTGGATTTGCGATGATTTTCTTAGCACTAGCGATTGGGCAAGCGTTATACGCATGTTGGATCACGCATCGTTTGCCTCATGCTTATAGTCTGTTGTCTCTTTCTATCTCCTCCAGCAAGATACCTTTCAGAGCCTTGCCCTACGTGGCACTCTCTCTCCTCATGGGGGCTAGTTACGCCATCTTTTGGACACTTGGCATTGCAGGAGTGGTCGAGGATGAAGAATCTCGTTTTGCACCCTTATATAT
Source organism: Juncus inflexus (assembly GCA_024447665.1). Classification (NCBI taxonomy): domain Eukaryota; kingdom Viridiplantae; phylum Streptophyta; class Magnoliopsida; order Poales; family Juncaceae; genus Juncus; species Juncus inflexus. The sequence continues at coordinate 5,878,882 of JAJHPC010000010.1, forward strand.
TATTGCACTTCTCCTTAGCTTCGCATGGACCATGCATGTGATAAAGTACGTGGTTTACGTCCTTATATCAATGCTTACACACCAACAACTCACTCGAGCCATTAGCAGTCCTTTAGGCCCTGCATTTCGTCTGACAGTGGGGCCTGCACTAGGAGACGTGTGTCTCGGTGCAGCTATTGCCCCTATTGTAGGGGCAACACGAGGGGCTGCACGGGCGATGGATGTAATTGCAGGAGGAACAGATGAATTTATGTTCTCTTGCACCAGTTGTTTTGCTAATGTATCGGATCGGATGGTCGGAAGGGGGAATAGATGGGGATTGGTCCACGTGGCAGCGTATGGTAAGGCTTTTGGAGATGCGTCAAGAGATATTTGGGAGATGTTTGTAAAGCAAGGAATGGGAAGATTGGTCGATTTGGATCTTACCGGCTCGTTTTGTTTCTTGTGCGCCATGTCCGGTGGATCTTTAGCGGCCCTCACGGCAGGACCGTGGGTGCTTGTTGTTAATAAGGAGTATGTGTTGGCCGCGACGATTTACGCTTTCATCATTGGTTATTTCATGGTAAGAAATTTCTTTAGTCATTTTTTTTACTACCTCAAAGTTAAATATACAAAAACATAAAAACAGAAAGCAGTGCTTTAACTTTGTTTATTTATGATAAGTTACTTGTTCCATTGGGTTGAAAAGCTTGCCTTGATTATATCAAATCAAGACAGACTTTTTGCTTTAACTGCTTTTTGTTTTGGGTTAGGTTGATTCTCTTTGACCCTTTTTATCCCGGGAACCAAAAAATTAGCAACTATTCCTAATTTTCTAATTATATTAAAATTATAAAATGATAGACTCGGATTGCAACGGCATGGCCGCAAGCTTGTGTGGCGGCGTTTCATGTGGCTTTCGCGGAGAATCCTTTGAATCAACAACTAGGTTCGTGCATACAAGATCGACTGCGTGAGTTGGGGCGAGAAGAGAATAATATTCCATATTATTAAGTATCAATCTCAAAATGTGAAGAAAGGAAAAAAAAAATATTGAATTTTTGGAACCCCTTTTGGTGGAGTTAGTGAAGTTTTAAGACGTTTTTTTTACCAACTTACTATCTCTGATTGGAAATAGCTAGGATAAGAAAAGGAGTATCGGATATTAGAAAGAGGTAGATTTAGATTTTTCTTTTTTTTGTTGGGTGTAGAATGATTAGTGTATAGGCAATGTGGGGTCATGCATGAAACAATAGTCTATGAAAGATGACAAACATAGTAGACTCATTTCACAATCTTGTAAGAAACATCCAGAATCCAACAATTTCCCTTTATAAACACAAGCTAGTTTAAGGAAAGTGACATATAATATAAATAAACACATATACATGACGTGCAAGCTACTACCATCAATGGACTCTAGCCAACTTGTCTTAATCCAACGAATAACTAAGCAATGATATTGATCATAATGATTGGATTAGAAATGCATTTACTAAAGTTTGATGTTGGACTATCATGCGGCATTCTTCCTTGGACTCAAATAAATGATTTAGACATACAATATTTTTGGGCTTTAGATTCATGATGGCACAATGAGCCCAATGTATCAGCATGAATATTGGGTTGAATTCCAATTCATCAAATCAAATTACAGAATGAAAAACCAAACTTACAAAGGAATACTAGGATACGATAAACCGATCCCAGAATCAACACTGAAAATGGAAATAAGGAAGATAATCGTTCTTATCTTAATTTCAGAATTGATTCTGGTCCGGTTTATGAGTTGCTACTTTGCTAGAAATATTGCAAAATTTATTATACAAACATCAATTTTCAATATCGAGTAAAACAAACATAAAAACATTGTGAGATATTCAGAAAAATACATAGTATCTTTAAATCCAACCTGATTTTCAAAGTCTTAAGATGATAAAATTTCAATCGGTTGAAGTATGACCGCGACCGCCACATTTTGAGCACATTATATTTCCAGTTCCTCCACATCCTTCAAAAATAATAACAAAAATAATCAAGTTAAATACAAAAAATGAATAACCCCAATTAATCCTCAATCATGTAATTAAGCCTATATTTAATCAGGTTTTGCACCAATATCCCACAACTGACAGTTTTCTGCTTCCATTTTAGTATTCAACACTATTATTAAGCCTCATTTAAACAAACTTATAATTTTTTTGTGTAATTAAGTAATTCAGATATAACTTTTACTTACCTAAGCATCGAACTTTGACAATGATGCCTTGGCTCTCAAGTATGGAGTCGACATACAAACCCGACCCGTTACAAGTCGCGCATAAAACCGCACCTTTAGCTTCACAATTTCTACAAGCAGGCTTTTGACCTATATTTTTCTTACTAAGAGATACACCAATCGGTTTCTCTATATTTTCTTCTGGGACCGATTTGTCGTAGCAGAATAACGATTCAAGATTGCTTTTGCTTCTCTGCAAGTCGTTTATTGAGCTCGCTCTAATCTGTAAATTGTAACAATTGATAAATACTGAATTAACAGCTGAATTGAAAAGGGGATTTTGATATAAGACTGAATTAACTCACAGGAAATGAACTGGGGCGAAAGGTGGATTGAATTGCAGGAAAACTCGTTAATGATTGAACTCTTCTGGTCGAAGTAGGAATAAACTGCGGATTCTGAAGTGAATTCCGAGGAATTTGGGAGGAAATAGGAGGTGAAGTGAAAGAGATCTCCATTAATGAGCTAATACTGGTTTGATTTCACTTCCGATTTTCTCGCAAGGAATCGTTCGTGCCTAAATCGAGTTTAGAGAAGGGGAATAATTAATCCAAGCTTTGGAAAATTCGCCCAGCCCAAATAAAATACTATTCTAAGACCATTTTGGTCCATTTTTCTTATGCTCCTAAATTGGAAGTGTATATTAGAGATGGGCCTCAATTTTATTAAACAGAATTCGGTAACTATAGTTCGTTAGATTTTTAATGGGCCTCACAAATTGTCAACATTTAAGGGTCTAGTTGAATATTGAAACATACTTACAGGCCCAAACAGATCACCTTTTTTTTCCTTTTGAGTCTTGTTAGGAGTAGAAGAACCCATAGTTTTTTAGGATAATTAAACTATTCCAATCTGATATGTGTCCACCATCCTCATAACTTTCCACTAGAAAAGCCTTTTTTTTTTTCCAAATAATGCAAAATGCACTCAAAAGTCCCATGTGCAAGGTTTATTAGAAGTTTGAAAAAAAAGAGAGAAAACCAAAATGTCTCAAGAAAGACCCAAAAAGCCCAAATTGGCCCATGTATCCAAAAGAAAAAAAAAAAAAACCGTCCCTAATCAAGAGACCGTTACCACAAAAAAATTTCTGTACCAAACAGTCGGTACAAGAAAAATATTTTATTTTATTTTATTTTACAGAGGGTTTGATATGTCACCCATCTATATTCAAAGAAATTAATTTTTGTTAAGTTTTAAATCAATAATCTTTTAGTTGGTGAGTTAATAATGCCCAATCATTTCTATTAGAGGAACTTTGACGAGACAAAAAAAATTGCACATAAAACTCAAAAAGAAAAATCAATACAACCCACTAGGATAATAACATTATTATGAATTTGAGTCACCATAGAAATACCGATATTAAGTTGGTTAATTAGCTCCAATTTGTTCTTTTTTCACCATTCATTCATACTCTGCACTTGCCACAGGAGTCACATTCATTAAATGTTGAAAATCTTATCGCACCTTTTTGGCCAGATAGCAAACGAACTAACAAACTAGTGTTCTACATGGATTAAATCATTTCTCTGATTTAGTAATTATTCCCAATCAGATGGCGTTGAACATTCCTGCACAGTGCACAGGCTCGTCTCCAGATTCCTTTACAAAATAACACTATAATAAATTCCAACATGAAATTAAACCATAACAACAGAGTTACCCCAAGTTGGCCCTTGAATCGACACAAATCTGTGAAAAAAAGAAATATGGTTAGTGCAATCTCTTTGCATAAATAATGTGACTGCAGTTTTTTAATATATCTTACCTACTCTTGATTCTTTAATTTCTGCTAAGCTGAAGTTGTTTCCATTCGTCGAGTTGGGGACAACCATAGATGCCGAGTCGTTGGAGCCCATGCGGAAGCCATTCATCTGAAGCAAACTGCAGGAATGGACAATCCCAGATCTGTAATTCTTTCAAAGAGTTGAGACTGCTAAGCCCGACTACACTTATCAGCTTTCCGCATCCAGTAATCTCTATCACTTCAATTGAAGGTAAATTATGAGAGGTCAGAACGAAAGAAGTGCTCGATACGTACTCGAGTTCCAGGGTCTTTAGTAGAGGGAGGTATAAATTATCAAAGAAGACTTCACTAATGTTTTCTCTCATAATTAAGCAATTAAGAGAAGGTAGGAGTTGGGGTGTGGTTAGATTTCTACAGTTATCCACCTCAAGTGTTGTTAGAGAGGAACATAATGGTTGGGGAATGAACTGAAGTTTAGAGCAATTAAGGAAACTTAAATTAAGGAGAGAAGAAAATTCACCGTTCTCAACTCCGGACCAATTCACCCAGTTAGGCATCATGTCAAACTCAAGCATCTTGAGTGATCTAAAACTGAAACCCACAATTTTTGAATCGTGAGAACAAAACTCACGCCCAACATTTTCAATGCTCAACATCCAGGTAATCGAGAGAGATATAAGAGAAGGCAATTGGCCCAATGTTGGAAGAGATTTGACGCTAATATAATAGCAGCCGTCAAGGGTAAGTTCGACTAGTTTTGAGAAGGAGGCATCACCTAACCAAGTTGGATAACTAGACCCAACATAATTAAGTATAGTTAACTTTTCGATATTCGCAGGTGGTCGGAGAGCCCCAAGCAATTGTTCACTAAGCTTATCATTATCACAAGAGCCTTGGTCTGAATGATGGCATTCTCTAAACTCCAAAAGCAGAATATCCCAATCTAATGTCAACTCCTTCAAGTATCTTTTATTATACAAACTAGCCTCCTCTGCATCTTTCACGGTGGTCACATGCTTCAAACCATTGATACACAGTTTCTCTTTGAGATTCACTAAATTTCTTAACTCGCTCAGTTCACAATGCCAAGTACCGGGTCTGACAGTAAAATAAGGTAGTGTTTTTAAATTCAATAGTTGTCCAATCCCATGTGGAATGCACGTGCCAGAATTTAGTGTGAGGTGTTGCAAATTGACCAAGCTGCTAATTCTATCCGGTAATTCCTCAATAAAGCTATATTGTAGTTCTAATATTTGAAGATTGTAGAGCCCACAAATTGAATCCGGAAGCTTTCGAACTTTTGTGCTTCTTATATCAAGATAACGCAATTGCCTTAAGTTTCCAATAGAGTTAGGCAAGATATAAATATCACTGTAACTTAAATCTAAAGCACGCAAATGTTTCAACATCTCAAACAACTCAGGAGGGATCATAGCAAATCTATATTTTGTTGGAAGATATATACCTCTATTATGAATTATATCCACTACTTGTACAAACCGTGGTGCTTTTAGATGGTTTAAGTATTGCAGGTTGATAATATCGGTTTGCTTATTGGGAACAATAGATATGTATCTGGATTCACATGGTAATTCATGTAACATATTGGGATCTATTCTTGAAAAAGTATTCCCACATACTAATTGTGCAAGATCATTGACAAGATCATGCATAATAAAATGTCTCTCTTTTCCAACAGATCTCATAGGTCTCCCACGTTGTTCCCCAGCAGCTAGTTGAATCATTGATCTTTGCAATAACTCCGTAACATAACCTACAGCTATATCTTCTAATGATTTTCTACCTTCCGGAAGAACAAAGCCTAGTGACAACCACAATCTAACTATTTTATCCTCAAAAATAATTTTTTCTTTGGGGAATAAACTAAGAACAACAAAGCATTGTTTCAGGTTTACCGGTAAGCGATCATAACTTATTTTCAAGGCTGGCAAAACATCACAATTTATCATCTCCAACTCCCATATTTCACTATCCAGTATTTCCCGCCAATTCACCTCTTCAACTTCAAACCGAAGAAGGCTTCCGAGAGCCTTTACAGCCAAAGGCAAGCCTCCACATTTCGTAACAAGTTCTCTCCCAATTTCTAGCAAACCAGGATTTGAATTCTGGCATTCAAATGCAAGTTGCTTGAATAAAGACCAACAATACTCAAAAGGTAAATTGGTTAAAACATAAGGAGGCATTGTTTGCATATTACGGGCAACATTTTCATTACGAGTTGTCACCACTATTTTACCAAAACAAGTACCGGTCAGTGGGGTTTTTAGTAAGTGCCACAAACTCGACTCTTCATTCCATACATCATCCAAAACAATCAAGATCTTTTTGCGCTTTACTTCATCTAGTAAAATTCTTTGAAGAACATCTAACTCCGTAAAATCACATGTTCTCTTAGTTAAAGAAACTATTATATTCTTCGTTAATATCTCAACAGAAAAATTCTCAGAAACGCAAACCCATGCCCGCAATTGGAAATACTCACAAACCCGCTTATCATTATATACAAGCTGCGCAAGCGTAGTTTTTCCTATCCCTCCCATCCCTAGAAGAGAGAGAACTGACAAAGACCCAACACTATCGCAATTACTATCACCCGAAATTAATAATTTGACAATATTCTCCTTATCTTTATTCCTACCATGAATGCTAGGCTCATGCACGAGAGAAGTGCTTTGAGGCGGCTTAACCGTGTCAACACCATACTGTCTGAGTCTCTCACCCTCACTCCAACGTAAAACCTCCCATTCCCTGATAATCTCATCAAATCTCTCTCTAACCCCTTTCACCCTAATTGCCAATTCACTTGGAACTGGAACAATTAAGCGAGACGATGTCACGTGATTTACCTTATCTTCACTCTTAGGCTTGTGACAATTGCCGCCAAGATGGATCCCCGCTTTAATTTTGGCAGATAGTACTTCATATTCATAATCATCAACCACATCTTCCGCATCATAAGCCAACTCCTTGAGCTCCTCGAGGCGAAGTTTTTCAACTTGGTCTTTGACACCCCTCTTTTCCGCATCCACAGCGATAGCTTGGATCCTCTTCATTGTCCTCTCCAACTTTTTCAGATCTTCTAAAGAAGTGTTGGATTGCGGTTCGTTGGATGATGATGGAAGAATTGATGAAGGGATCAGAGATGAGAGCTTCTCGGAAGTCCAAGTGATCATGCTCGATACAATTCCTCCACCCCTGTTGCTACTCATCTCTTCTCTCCTCTGCTCTCTCTGTTGCACACTTTGGGAAATCTGATCTTTGTAGGAAGGCTGTGTGAATTGAATTCATAGGGGTTGGTGTGGAAATAGGACTAGGCGGCTAATGGAGATCTCCACTGAATTTAATTGAATTAATGAATCGAGCTCTAGTTCCGCTTGTAATTATTTTATAATTATAACTATAACTATAATAACTACATACAATGCTCATCACCGTTAGGCGTTAGAAGTACCTACTGGATGGTACAATCCATCCAAAACCCATAGGGCATCTGTTGGAAACCCAACACTAAGCTGAGGTATAAGAATAAAAACAGGATGGATAAGATGTATGAGTGGGTTGAGTGGGGCTTACGGGCAAATAGTCTAAAAAAAAAAATCCTACATAGAATGCTCAGTTTGAGCTAGAAAATCGACACGTGTCTATACATTGGATTTTCTGTGGATGTTTTGCTGCAAAATTTAATGTAATGGGTCATATTATCATTTAGAAATAATCCATACCATAATTCCTAGCAAGCTAACCCGGTCAACAAATTCAAATGCAAACATGCAAAATGGTCCAAGCACTCTTAATCATCTTCAAATTGTACCAAAATCCATTTGTCCATTCTACAAGGGCTTTACTTTAAATTTAAAGGATAATTTCATATATCTCATTACAAAAACTCAAAATATCATATTTGCCATTATAAAAACTTAAATATCATATTTGTCATTGTAAAAACTTAAAAATATCATATATGCCATTACAAAATCTTAAATATCATATTTGCCATTACAAAAACTTAATATATCATATTTGCCATCAAATTTACTCAAAACTTAAAATTATCCATTTTTTTCGTTAAAATTAACAGTCCAATCTTATAATTACTATTATACCCCTAAATTTAGTTAACGAATTAGATTTCATATTAAAAATTCATTTGATGATCTTTCTCTCTCTCTCTTCATGATTGAAATTCATATATAAACAAAAATAATTTTCACTTCAATTTGTTAGTCAAAATAATTTGACACGAGAGAAAAAATTATTCAAAAAAATAATCAATTCATTTCTCTCATATCAAATTTTTTTGACTTCAAATTAAAAGAAATGATTTTTTTTTTGCTTATATATGAATCTAAATCATGAAGAGAGAGAGAGAGAGAGAAGAGAGAGAGAGAGATGTTTAATATGAATCTAATTCATGAAATGAATTTAGGGATATAATGGTAATTATAAGATTGGACCGTTAATTTTAACGGAAAAAATAAATGATGTTAAGTTTTGAGTAAATTTAATGACAAATTTGATATATTAAGTTTTTGTAATGGCAAATATGATATTTTAGATTTTGTAATGGTATATATGACATTTTTAAGTTTTTATGATGACAAATATGATATTTTAGTTTTTATAATGACAAATGTGATATTTGAGTTTTTGTAATGACATATATGAAATTATCTCTAAATTTAACAATTTGAATTTGTTTTGAGTTTTGAACGGTCAAAGAGATAAAAAAATTCTGATGGGACCCACAAGCAAAATCTCGGTATTTGAAATATCGAATATGTGATTTTTGGTATTTTGCAAAACATGTGTGTAGTTTTGACATTTCAAATCTAAAGTTGGGTAGAAGTGGAAAAATCCATTGTATCTCACGAAAACAATAATAATTGAATTAAATATATTAATTCCAAGAGTTCTTATACTGTGCCCGAGGCTTTTTTTTAATTCATGATGGATTAAATCTGGACCTTCAAAGTCTTCTTTTAGTCCTTTTTCTCTTGCAAATTTTCAATCAATTCCTTTTCTTTTTAATTTGTTCAATTAAATCTCTTTATTCGTTAAATGTTGACTGGACTGTTAAATAATGATGTGGCAATTTTTTTTTTTGATAATATGGCAATATCTAAGTTATTTTTTAATCCCCAAAAATATTACTTATTAAATAATCTCAAAATAAAACAAAATATCTTTTATAAAATAACAAAGACATTTCTTCCCTCCCAAACTTTGTCCTGGATAGAGTTCAAGGAGAAAAAGAAAAAAAAAAGAAAAGAACAACACGAAGAAGAGGCCGTCCCACCACTCGTCCGCTTTCCATCGCCGGCCAGTCTCTAGTCAGCCGCCGTCCGCCGACGGTACGCCGGTCCGAAGTCGGTCAACTCCGGCCATCTAGCCCCCCAATCACTCTCTCTCTCTCTCTCTCCTTTTCTTTCTTTCCTTTCCTTTCTTTCCTTTCCTTTCCTTTCCTTTCCTTTGTTTTTCTTTTCTTTGCTTTCATTTGTATCTCTGTTCATCTTTCGAAATCAAAATTGGAGAATTCAGCATCGTGTACTCAAAATGTAGAAGGTTGGAGAGTGCAATCAATGTGTTTGAAAAAATGCCCAAAAGAAATGTGGCCTCTTGGACTTCAATTATTTTCGTTTGATGCATAGTTGGTTGGATTTGTATGATATTGAAGTGTAATTTGGATGAAACTTAGGTATAATTTAGAAGATCCGACAAAATTGAGGTATAGCTTGGATGCAATTGGGTGAGATTGAATGACATTGAAATTTTGTTTGGATGTGATTGAGATGTAATTGGATGAAATTGAGATGTAATTGGATGGAAAATGATGTGAATATAATAGGGTTTTGGAAGTGTAAATTGGTGAATTTGGGTTATGGTTATGTTTTAATACAATTATTTTGAGTTATTTATGCTTTTCGATCTTTTTCGAGTTATGTAATTGTTTGTAATCGGTTTATGACTTAAATATTTATGGAATTAAAGTTTGAATGATAGTAATTATTTATTTTAATAGTGCTCTCTTTATCTCCTTGATACAATTCTTCAGCATAGTCCCACATCCGTGCATATTTCTCGGTAAAACTTCGTAGAATTTTTTCCATTACCATTAATTTTGCCCTTCGGCATTTTCTCAATGTAATATTAACAAGCATGTCTTTTTTGAATGTTTCTTGCATTTCTCTTATTTTCCAACCCGGTTGTGATTTAATTCTATCTTCATATACCCCGGCAAGATGTGATGCCATAATTCAGCTACACTTAAAAGAAGATACATACTTGTGCTCAGAAATGAATGTTTTAACAATAAAACACTCGCTTTGATTATCTAGAGGCAAATAAGCTCCAAGGGCATTCGGCCCAATTATATACTGCTCTAACTCTAGTACTATCATTTTTCTTAAATTTAATATCTTTTACGTTAGCAATAGCGTATTTTTTAACTGCATCCTTAAACTCGTCGGCTCCGGTAAATTTCATCCCAACCAAAAATTCATGCGATTTATTACGTGGATCATAATTAACGTACCGATTGTTTTGCCTAATTTCATTATCGGAACCTTTTTGACTATTATTCTCCTCTCCGCTACTCTCATCAAGTCTACCACACTCACTCGAATGAAAATATTCACTATCCACATATTCAACATCTAATGGTAGAACTTCTTCATAAACATTTCCCCCTCCTCATCAACATACACATGAACTTGACTTGAATTTATACTCTCCTCACTTGTACATACATGCTCTTCATAAACATCGACACTCTTAATACGTTCAAACCATCCATACATTTCATTTATGGACTCATCATTCCACAAAAGTTTTAGGCCATCCTTTAAACACCTATCCGGTAATCGGTAATACTCCTTTATTATATCATACACATCTATTTTTTCCTTTAATATGTGTATACAATCACAATAATTATTTCTCTCTACTAAATTATCCAATATTTCTTTTTTACCATTAATATACTCACAATCGGAATTCTTGTGCATAAATTTACCACCATAAAATACATGGATCCTAGTATTTTCCATGTGTATAACCCTATAGCACAATAATCAAACATCTTATTAATATTAATTTCAAAATATATTAGGTTTTATTTCAAAATAAAATTATATCTAACCTTAGTATAAAAATCTTATTTTTTTTATTATTCTTTAGATCAAATCTTTCAAGTAACTTCACCCAAAAGTGATGAAAACTGATCCGAAGAAGAAAGAAAAGAAAGCAAGAAGAAAAAGGGGCCTTAAAAAGAGAGAGAGAGAGAGAGAGAGAGAGAGGAGAGAGTGGAGACAACCGGTGATGGCTGGCGGCGGACCGGCGAGTGGCTGCCGGTGGACCAGCGAGTGGAGAGGCTAGATGAGGTTTCTCTTTTTTTTTTCTCTCTTCGGAGTTTGGGAGGAAAGGGAAAATGTTTTAATAATTGTTTATTTTGGGATTAGTTAACAAGTATATTTATTTGGGATTAAAAAATAATTTAGATAATTAATTAGATTTATTAATAAAATATGTATTTTTTTGACACATCATCAAAATAAATTTTGCCACGTCATCAGACAACGGTCCAGTCAGCACTTAACTAATGGAGGGATTTAATTGAACAAAATATAAGAGGTTAGAGCAATGTTATCAGAACCGGACCAGATATTGATTCGGAGGAGTCTCGGGTCACCGATTCACCGGTCGAACCAGTGAGTCAACCGGTTTCTGATTTTCTAGAATATAATTTATAAATAAATAATATAATTTTGTATGCATCGCATAAATTTCAAAACAAAATTTTTAAATATCAATAACTTCATTTTATTATTACCAACACAAATAATCCTTATGAGAAGAAAGGAAATAATGAGAGAGGAAAAGACAGCAAGAAGAAAACCAAAAAAAAGACAGCAAGAAGAAAACCAAAAAAAATACTTGGTCCAGCAAAAAATCGGGTTCAACGACGGGTTTAATTTCCGGTTTTTTATAAAATCGGCCGGCTCAACAAAAAAAAATCTGGTTTTAATGCATATCCGATTCAATTGACAGACCGAACCGAAAATTATATTGGGTCTGGCTTTCTCCGGTTCAACCAGTGAATCGGGTCGGTTTTGATAACACTGAGTTAGAGACTTGATTGAACACATCGAGAGGAAAAGAACTTGATTGAACAATTTGCAAGAGGAAAGAACTAAAGAAGACTTTTCTCTTTTTTTTTTCTCCATTCAATAAAAAAGGCCATCTGATCGGAACACCAAACAGAGAGAGGAGAGGAGAGAAGAGAAGAGAAAACAAGGACAGATGAGAATAAAGGGTGAAGGATTCACATCAAGCATGATCAGCTGGACGTCGCGCAAGCTCCTTCCCTCATCCCTTCAACAAACCTTTCATCCCCATCCAGCATTCCGCAATCTGATGCTGCCTTTGAAGATTTGAAAAAACTGGAGAGGACGATGAAGCGGATCCAAGCAATTGCCATGGACGCTGAACAGAGGGGCATCAAAAACCAAGTCGAAAAAACTCTGGCTTGAGGAGCTCAAGGAGGTGGCTTACGATGCGGACGATGTGGTTGATGAGTATGAGTTTGAAGTGCTATCTGCCAAAATTAGAGATGGGATCCAAATTGGTGGCAACGATTACAAGCGTAAGCGCGAAGAAGAGGTAAATCACGTGGCACCCTCTCAATTAATTGTACCGGTACGAGGTGAATTGGCAATTAGGGTAAAAAAGATTAGGGAGAGAGTAGATGAGATTATCAGTGAATGGGAGGCTCTTCAGTGGAGTGAGGGTGAGACTGGTCAATGGGAGGCTCTCAGGTATGATGTTGACATGGTCAAACTGCCCCAAAGTACTTGCCTGGTCCATGAGCCTAGTATTCATGGTAGGAATGAAGAAAAGGAGAAAATTATAAAAAGGTTGATTTCGGATGATAATAATTGTAGTGGTGCCGGTTCTTTGTCCGTTCTCTCTCTAGTTGGGATGGGAGGAATAGGCAAAACTACACTTGCACAACTTGTATATAATGATCCAAGGGTTTGTGAATATTTCGAATTGAAGGCATGGGTTTGTGTTTCTGAGAATTTTTCTGTTGAGACCTTAACGAGGAATATAATAGTTTCTTTCACTAATAAAACATGTGATTTTACGGTGTTAAATGATCTTCAAAGAACTTTAGTTGATGAAGTGAAAGGCAAGAGATTCTTGATTGTTTGAGATGATGTATGGAATGAGAAGGCAAGTCTTTGGCACTCTTTGAAAACCCCATTAATTGGTAATAGTTTTGGTAAAATAATAGTGACGACCCGTAATGAGAATGTTGCCCGTAATATGCAAACAATGCCTTCTTATGTCTTAATATATTTACCTTTTCAATACTGCTCGTCTTTATTCAAACAAGTTGCATTCGAATACCAGGACCCAAATTCAAATCCAGATTTGCTAGAAATTGGGAGGGAAATTGTAGGGAAATGTGGAGGTTTGCCTTTGTCTGTGAAGGCTGTTGGAGGTCTCCTTCGGTTTGAATTTGATGAGGAAATTGGCGAGAAATATTGGATAGTGAGATATGGGAGATGGAGATGAGAAATAATGATGTTTTACCGGCCCTGAAAATAAGCTATGATCGCTTACCAATACATTTGAAACAATGCTTTGTTTTTCTTAGCTTATGCCCCAAAGATTATGTTATTCATGAGCATGATATAGTTAGCTTGTGGTTGTCACTAGGCCTTATTCGTCCTGAAGGTAGAAAACCGATCAAAGATATAGGTGTGGGTTATGTTAGTGAGTTATTGGAAAGATCAATGCTTCAACTAACTCCTTCTGATGGATTAGAGAGATATTTTATTATGCATGATCTTATCAATGATCTGGCTCAATCAGTATCCGGAAAGGAATTTTCAAGAATACAACCTGATACATAAATTACCTGGCGAAGTTAGGTACATATCTATTATTTCCCATAATTCGACCGATATTGTGGACCTACAATACTTGAACCATCTAAGAGCACCACGGTTACTACAAGTTGTGAATGCAATGAATAATCGTGATAGCATTATTAATATCCTTCCAGAGTTGTTCCATATGTTGAAACATTTGCGTGCTTTAGATTTTAGTTCTAGTGGTATTGAAATTTTGCCTGATTCAATTGGAAAATTAAGGCAACTACGATACATTAATGTAAGAAACACAAAGATCCGAAAGCTTCCGGATTCAATTTGTGGCCTCTATAATCTTCAAACAATAGAACTACAGCGTAGCTTTATTTATGAATTACCGATTAGAGTTAGCAGCTTGGTCAATTTGCAGCACCTCAGACTAAATTCTGGTGCATGCATTCCACGTGGTATTGGACAACTATTGAACTTAAAAGTGAGCTGAAGAATTTAGTATATCTCAAAGAGCATCTTTGTATTCATGGTTTGGAGCGTCTGACCAATGTGAGAGATGCTGAGGAGGCTACTTTTTGGAACAAAAAATTCTTAAGGAAGTTGAGTTTAAACTGGCATTCCTACCGCTCATGTAACCATTCAAACTATTGGGGAAATATTGATGTTAATATTAAGCTTACAGAACAAGTGTTTGGGGCTCTCCAACCACACGCCAATATTGAAGAGCTGTATATAGGTAGCTATGCTGGATATAGTTATCCAAGCTGGTTAGGTGATGCTTTATTCTCAAAACTAGTCAAATTTACTCTTAGCTTTTTTGCTAACTGCAAATATCTTCCGACATTGGGCCAATTGCCTTCTCTTAGAGAAATCTCGATTTACTCCATGGAGAGTATTGAAAATGTCGAGCGTGAATTTTGTTCTCAGGATTCAAAAATGGTTGGTTTTAGATCACTCAAGAAACTTGAGTTTGAAATCATGCCGAAGTGGGTGAATTGGTCCGGAGTTGAGACTGGTGATTTCTGTTCACTCCAAACTCTAAGGCTTATTAGTTGCTGCTATAAACTTCAGACTATTCCCCATCTAATATGTTCCACTCTATCTACACTTAATGTGCATCGTTGTAGAAATTTAACCACACCCCAACTACTCCCTTCTCTTCGTTGCTTGATGATGAGTTCTTATATTAGTGAAGCCTTCTTTGATGATTTATGCCCCCCATTGCTAAAGACCTTGTATCTCAGTTCTTAGTCGAGCATTAATTCTTTCGTTCTGACCTCTCAGAATTTACCTTCAATTGAAGTGATAAAGATTGTGGATTGTGACGATCTGGAGAATGTAGTCGGGCTCAGCAGTCTCAACTCTTTGAAAGACTTATGGCTCCTTCGGTGTCAGTACTTACAGATTGCTTTAGATGAACGGCTTCCGCATGGGCTCCAACTGCTTCGTGTTGCTGGTTGTCCTCAACTCCATGAGTGGGAACAACTCCAGATTAGAAGAAATTAAAGAATTGAGATTAGGTATGATTCTCTCTACATCTTTCACTGGATTTCTTTCTGAAAATAAATTACAAACTAATCATGTTTCCCTCTTTTCATAGATTTGTGATTGTCCTTCAATTCAATGAGCCAACGTACCACCAACCTCATCTTATTGGAGTGCCCCTTTACAAAGCAAGTGTTGAGGCAAGAACCCCTGCAAGACGACGGTTCAGCAACAAATTGCTTTTTTTTTTGCTTTGAAGCCCCTAGACAAATATTTTTTTTTTTGGACTTTTATCTATGTAGAATAGTTTTTTATTGCGTTTTCAATTTGATGGCAATGGTACAAGCTATTTGTTAACAACATTTTCCAAAATTCAACAAGTGTGGCTGAGATTGATGTACTGATATGCTCATATTTTCTTAGATTGATGCACTGATATGCTCATATTTTCTTAGATTTATTGTAAATATAATGTTATCCCTTCTTGGGATACGAAGATATCCTCTGTTTGCAATTTCGATGTATTTTGAAGTTGGATTTTACACGCAATTTTTTGAATAAAGTGATTATTTCATAATTTAGAAAAAAATAGTTTCTTTTTTCTAATTCTTCAAGGGCACAAATGAATATATTTCTCAGAAACCAACTTTGTTTCCTTATTTTTCTTATTTTTGCAATGACATGAGGAGAGACAGCAGATATTAACGCAACTTAATCCTCAACTTCCAATCTTCTGAGACCGATTTGTTGTAGCAGAATAACGGCTCAATATTGCTTTTGCTTCTTTGCAAGTCGTTTATTGATCTTGATTTAGTGTGTAAATTAGTAAAATTGAAACGATTATTAATGCATTGATGCTGAATTGGAGGGCTGATTTTAATATGAGATTGAATCAACTCACAGGAAATGAATTGGGGCGAAAAGTGGATTGAATTGCAGGAAAACTCGTTAATGATTGAACTCTTGTGGTCGAAGTAGGAATAAACTGCGGATTCTGAAGTGAATAAAATGTGGCTGAATTGTTAAGACCATTTTGGCCCATTTTTCTTAGGCTTGTAAATTTGAAGTGGGTATTAGAAATGGGCCTAAATTTATTAAACAGTTTGGTAACTATAGTTCGTTAGTTTTTCAATGGGCCACAAATTGTAAAATTTAAGATAAATTTGAAACATGGGCTGAAAATGAGATTTCACAGGGAAAAAACGTGAATAAATATATTTCTAACGAAAGTCTTAAATCTATGGATATTGCTTTTAATTTTTCTCTCGACTTTGTTCATTATTGCCCCTTGTCTTTCTGCAGCTTGTGCTACTGGATTGTGGGAGGGAAAGACTAATATTCACTAGGTTAGTAATTTTTATTTTCTTCTTTTTTCGATTAATATTCACTAGGCTACTCCAAAAATATTCAATTACCACATACTTATTTTTGTTCTTTTGTTTTTGACTACATACCATTTCCATGATTATGCAATAAAGTTAAGACTCGCATAATATTTTTCGCCACATATCATTTCCATGATCGATTGTGCAAAAAAGTTATGACAACTTTATTTAAGGGAGACAGCTTTCTTATTCTAATCCAAATTACCTACACATAAGCATGTTACTACCAAAAACTATGGATTTAATTTATAAGATATCGGAGCAAATCAATGTTGAATTGTTGTTTTACAGACTCAAGAGAAGTTTTGCAAGAAAAAACAGTTAATTCTGATATTGAAGATAAAGAAATTGAAAGTGTTTGCATTTATTTTAGTTACTAACTGTTTGGAAAATTTGTTCTAACATGTATCAGATCAAGTAAACTAGATAAATGTTCTCTTTTTTGAGAATTAAAGTAGATAAATGTTGATAAGTCAGAAATCTTCAAAGCATTAAGTATGAACTATATGTTATTTAAATTCAATTCTTTTGGTTTTGTGTGTCAATTAAGATGTTTTTTTTTGAGGGAAATAGGGCCAAATGGCCCGTTATTTCATTGATATAAACCTATGTTGCGTGAATACTTCAAAAATCCAGTCGTGTCCGTGTCGGACACGACTCGGACACACCACGTGGCGTGTCAAATATTTTATTATTCAAAATCGTCAGGACACTTCTTAGGACACTTCTCAGACACTTCTCAAACACGAATATTGGGATTGTTAGCGCAATTATTGTATTATTTCATCATTTTTGTATTTTAGAGACTAGTTCATCTCACTTTTCTATTCCAATAATTGTGAGACTACATATTTAAAGTGAATTTTGATTATTTAATATCAATTTTTCATACACAAACATGTAAAACGTCAAATATCTTGCATGTACGTATAAAAGTGTAACTTCAAATGTTATATATATTGAATATCAAACCATAATTAAAGGCCCAAAGTGAAATTAGAGAATAATGGAATCAACCAGCCTGGTTACGATTAGTTAGTTAGGAGTTGACCCATAATTTTTTTTTTTGAAGACTAGGTGGTTGCCTACTTGGATTTCATTAATTAAAAGTTTATGTACAAACTTATATTACACGTGGTTATCAGTAACTTTCAACTCTAAATAAAACTGTACTACTAACCAAACACACTCTAAATCTCAATTAGCTCCGCGGGTCGGACCTATAGGTCTTAGCCATTTAATTCAGCGTTCGAAGTCTGCTTCTGCTATAGACGCCGTATATTTTGCAGAGCTTCGACGGCTCTTGAAAATGCGAGCAATTCGCTCTTACCAAATAGTCCAAGTGGTCGCGAGCCAGAGTGCTCCCATATGTTTCCTCTCTTGTTGTGATTTGTTATTGCCTAATATTCGTAGAATATCGAGCGGGTTTTCTGTAGTCCTTGGAATTGTGATTCCCTTATTTCTTTTCATTAGTGTCCAAATTTCTTTGGCCTATGGGCATGTTGCAAATAATTGGTTGTGTGATTCCTCATTTTGGCCATTACATAGGACACATTTGGTATTAATTGATCTGTCCCATTTTCTAATTCGGTAGGATGCATCATTTTTAAGAAGGAAAATGTGTAAACACAACGATACTGTAGCACGACTGTAACATGACGGACTGTAGATATACTGTTTTGTTTCATTTTATATATTGTTTTCTCATTTTATATACTGTTTTGCCATTTAATATACTTTTATTTATTCTTTGTGTATTTCTTATTTTTTTTACTTTTATATACTGTTTTCTCATTTTATATACTTGTTTTCTCATTTTTATATATTGTTTTCATTTTTTATGTATATACTGTTATTAGAAAATAAATTATATATACTGTTATATATATATATATTGTTATTAGAAAATAAATTATATATACTGTTATTAGGATTCCATCGTGAACAGTCGTGCTACAGTACGTCGTGCTTTGTAGTAGATCCCTTTTTAGAATCACTAATGCAAATAAAAAGTCTAGAGACCATGCAACTGGACTCTGAATCAACCATGAAAAAGTCGAAATGAGAAAAAAAAACTGCTATGATTTCATTATTTATTTTCTTATTTGAGCTTTCAATGGTTGATTTGGAGTCCGATTGCATGTGTCTGTAGAATTGTTGCCAATGCAAAATGTTAAAACAGAATAAGCTATTTGGAGTCCGATTGCATAGTCTCTAGAATTGTTGCCAATGCAAAATGTTAAAAACTGAATAAGCTATTGCAATCTTATTTGCACTTCATCATCCTCGTAACTTGAAGTATTTCAATCTCCAGTCTCACACAAAAGGATACGCATGCATCATTTACACAAGTTTGAAAAGAAAATAAATAAATAAAACCGAAATATCATTGAAGGCCCACGAAGTCCAAACAGGCCCGTGTAGGACGGACTATGCATCCAAATAAAAAAAGCATCAATCATTCCCTGGGCCGGGCAAGGGCAAGAGACCAATAGCCAATAGGTCCAATACAATAACAAAAAGAAGTTCTGTACCAAACAATCGGTACAAGGAATAGAAAAAGAATACATAAATGAACTTAAAAAAACAATACAGCTCTATAACCCACTTGAATAATAATGCTATGATTTAGAGTCACCATGGCGATGATGCCGAGATTAAGTTGGTTAGCTCCAATTTGCTCCCTTTCACCATTCATTCTCTGCAATTGTCACTTGCGCTCTATTTATTGAATCTTGGAAAATATCGATCAAAATCATATTTCTCCGTATCGCCAAGTTGCAAACAAAAAAAATAAGCTAGTGTTCTATATGGATAATAAATTTCTCAAATTTACCGACCGTTCCAATTCCAAATCATATGGTGTTGAACGGTCCTGCACAGACTCTTGTCTTCAGACTCGTTTTACAAAAGAACCTGATAACATAATTACACAATAAAATCCAACTTGAAAATTAAACCGTAACAACAGAGTTGCTCCACGTTGGCCCTTGAATCGACACAAATCTGTGAAAAAAAGAGAAATATGGTTATTGCAATTTCTTTTCATAAAAAAATATGTCAATGCAGCTTTTAATATATCTTAACCTAGTCTTGATTCTTTAATTTCTGTTAATCTGGAGTTGTTTCCACTCACGGAGTTGGGGACAACCATCGATGTAGAGTCGTTGGAGCCCGTGCGGAAGCCATTCATCTAAAACAAGATGCAAATTCGGACAAAGACTGAGCCGTAATTCTTTCAAAGAGTTGAGACTGCTAAGCCCGACTACAGTTCTCAACTTTTCACACATGATGATCTTGATCACTTCAATTGAAGGTAAATTTTGAGAGGTCAGAATGAGGGCAGTGCTGGATACAGACAAGAGATCGAGGGTCTTTAGCAAAGGTAGGCATAGATTATCAAAGAAGACTTCACTAATATAAGAATTCATCCTCAAGTAGTTAAGAGAAGGAAGGATGCGCGGTGTGGTTAGATTTCTACAGTCATCTACCTGAAGTGTTGACAAAGTGGAACATAATGGTTGGGGAATAAACTGAAGCTTATTGCAATTATGGAACTTTAGAGTATGGAGAAAAGAAAATTCACCCATCTCAACTCCGGACCAGTTCACCCACTTAGGCATGTTTTGAAACACAAGTATCTGGAGTGATTTAAAACCAACAATTTTTGAATCGTGAGAGCAAAACTCACGCCCAACATTTTCAATATTCACCATCCAGTTAATCGAGACATCTCTAAGGGATGGCAATTGGCCCAATGTTGGAACAATTTTGCTGCTACAATAAAGCCCAAAAAGGGTAAATTTGACTAGTTTTGAGAAGGAAACATCAATTAACCAGCCTGGATAACTAGACCCAACATAATCACGTATCACTAACTCTTCGATATTGGCATGTGGTCGTAGAGCTCCAAGCAATTGTTCACTAAGCTTATCATTAAAATTAGAGCTCCGGTTTGAATGATGGCATGGGCCTTGGTCAATTGACCCATGCCAATCTAATGTCAACTTCTTCAAGTATTTTTTACTGTACAAACTAACCTCCTCAGCATCTTTCACTCTGGTCACATGCTTCAAACCATTGATACATAGTTTTTCTTTGAGATTCACTAAATTTTTTAACTCGCTCAGTTCACAATGCCAAGTACAGGGTTTTACAGTAAAAGAAGGTAATGTTTTTAAGTTTAATAGCTGTCCAATCCCACCTGGAATGCACATGTCAGAACTTAGTCCGAGGTGTTGCAAATTGACCAAACTGCTAATTCGACCTGGTAACTCTTTAATAAAGGTTCCTTTCAATTCTAATGATTGATGATTATAGAGACCACAAATTGAATCTGGAAGCTTTCGGACTTTTGTGTTTCTTATGTTAAGATAGCGCAGTTGCCTTAAGTTTTCAATTGAATCAGGCAAGATATCGATATCACTATAACTTAAATCTAAAGCACGTACATGTTTCAACATCTCAAACAATTCATGAGGACTCATAATAATTTTATATTGTATTGGATAATATCGATAACGATTATTCATTATATCCACAACTTGTACTAACCGTGGAGCTTTTAGATGGTTTAAGTATTGCAGGTCGATAATATCGTCTGGCTTATTGGGAACAATAGAAATGTACCTAGCTTCAATGGGTAATTCATGTAACATATTGGGATTTATTCTTGAAAAAGCATTCCCGCATACTAATTGTACAAGATCATTGACAAGATCATGCATAATAAAATGTCTCTCTTTTCCAACAGCTAGTTGAATCATTGATCTTTGTAATAACTCCGTAATATAACCTACACCTATATCTTCTAGTGATTTTCTACCTTCGGGAAGAACAAAGCCTAGTGACAACCACAATCTAACTATTTCATCCTCAAAAAAAATATAATCTTTAGGGAATAAACTAAGAACAACAAAGCATTGCTTCAGATTTACTGGTAAGCGATCGTAACTTATTTTTAAGGCTGGTAAAACATCATTATTTCTCATATCCAACTCCCATATTTCACTTTCCAGTATTTCTCGCCAATTCTCCTCATCAACTTCAAATCGAAGGAGGCTTCCAAGAGACTTCACTGCCAATGGCAAGCCTCCACATTTTCCGACAATTTTCTCCCCAATTTCTAGCAAACTAGGATTTGAATTTGGATCATGGTATTCAACTACAAGTTGCTTGAATAAGGACCAGCAATATTCAAAAGGCAGATTAGTTAAGACATATGAAGGCATTGTTTTCATATAACGTGCAACATTCTCATTACGAGTTGTCACTATTATTTTACCAAAACATGGACCGACTAATGGGGCTTTCAGAGAGTCCCAAAGATTCGGTTTCTCATTCCATACATCATCTAAAACAATCAAGAACCTTTTGCCCTTCACTTCATTCACTAAAGTTCTTTGAAGATTGTCTAACTCCCTAAAATGACATGTTTCCTTAGTGAAAGAAACAATTATATTCCTCGTTAAAATCTCAACACAAAAATTCTCAGAAACACAAACCCATGCTCTTAATTGGAAATATTCACAAACTCTTGGATCATTATATACAAGCTGTGCAAGCGTAGTTTTGCCTATCCCTCCCATCCCAACTAGAGGGAGAACAGACAAAGAACCAATACCATCATAATAAGTGTCATCAGAAACCAACATTTTTATAATATTCTCTTTGTCTTTATCTCTACCATGAATGTTAGGCCCATGCACTAAGGAAGTGCTTTGAGGTGGTTTAACCATGTCAGCATCATACCGTCCATGAATCTCGCTCTCGCTCCAACGGAGAACCTCCCATTCATTGATAATCTCGTCGAATCTCTTATTAATCTGTGTCACGCTAATTGCCAATTCAGTTGGAACTGGAACAATTAAGTGAGATGATGGCATGTAATTTACCTTATCTTCACGTTTACGCTTGTGATTATGACCGCCGAGATGGATCCCAGCTTTAATTTTGGCAGTTAGCACTTCAAACTCATAATCATTAACCACATCTTCTGCATCATAAGTCACCTCCATGAGCTCGTCGAGACGAAGTTTTTCTGCTTCATCTTTGACGCCCCTCCGTTCTGCGACCATGGCAATAGCTTGGATCCGCTTCATCATCCTCTCCAGCTTTTTCAGAGCTTCGAAAGAAGCATCGGATTGCGGAGTGCTGGATGAGGATGGAAGGGTTGATGAAAGGATCAGCGACAAGAGTTTCTGGGACGTCGAGTTGATCATGCTTGATGCAATTCCTTCGCCCCTGTTGCTTCTCATCTCCTCTCCTCTCTCTGTTTTGAACTTTGGGAAATTGGCCGTTTGGTAGAAAGCATTCTAAAGGGATTGGGAGGAAATGGAAGGTGGCTAATGGAGATATCCATTGAACGGAAATTGAATTAATTAATGGAGATACTAGTTCCACTTGCGATATTAAGCAGCTGATTGATGAGTGAAGTGAATTTTAATGAGAGACTATGCATTCTTTCATTTTCTTTACCGAAACAAGTCATCTGTATGATAATAGGTCAATGCCAACTTACAAAAAAAAAATGTAAATAAATTAATCAAGTTGGATGTTTGATTTTTTACAATATCAACCTCAGAAGAATCTGAAATTTTTTATATAATATGTTTTGCTAGCGCAAATGCCTTCTTATTTTGGAATATCATCACTCGTTAATGCTTATTTTATGAGACAAAAAACGTAATAAATTATTAGACTAGTCTTCAGTCGACATACAAACTCGACCCGTTACAAGTCGCGCATAAAACTGCACCTTTAGCTTCACATTTTTACAAGCAGGCTTTTTTCCAATATTTTTCGAGAAATACCAATAGGTTTCTCTATATTTATTTCTGGGATCGATTTGTCGTAGCAGAATAAGGACTCAAGATTGCTTTTGCTTCTCTGTAAGTCGTTTATTGAGCTTGCTCTAATCTGTAAATTTAAATAATTGATAAACACTGAATTGAAAAGGGAATTGCAATCTGAGACCGAATCAACTCACAGGAAATGAATTGGGACGAAAGGTGGATTGAATTGCAGGTTCTTCTGATCGACGTAGGAATAAACTGCGGATTGTGAAGTGAATTCCAAGGAATTTCGGAGGAAACAGGAGATGAAGTGATAGAGATCTCCATTAATGAACTACTACTGGTTTGATTTCACTTCCAAATTTCTAGCAAGGAATCGTTCGTGCCTAAATCGAGTTTGGAGAAGGGGAATAATTAATCCAAGCTTTGGAAAATTCGCCCAGCCCAAATAAAATATGGCTGAACTATTCTAAGACCATTTTGGTCCATTTTTCTTAGGCTCCTAAATTGGAAGTGTGTACCAGAGATGGGCCTCAATTTTATTAAACAGAAATGTCGATAAACAAACTGATCACTTTTTTCCTTTTGTTTTTATATATGTAATGGAGTCAATCAGCCGGTTAGGAATAGGACCAACTCTTTGATTTACCCAAGTATATTCCACGTGATAGAATACTTTTAAGGATCAATAATCAAAATGTTAAAACTAAGTAAGCTATTCCAATCTTATTTGCACTTTATCATCCTCGTAAGTTTTTTTTTCCTCTCAAAACCCGTAGGTAATCATCCTCGTAACTTAGAACTATTGCAATCTCAAAAGTCTCGTAGAAAATTCAAAAGGATCACATGCATTATTTACAGAAGTTTGAAAAGAGAAAAAAAATAAAACCGAAGTATCATTCAAGACCCAAAAAATTCATATAGGTCCAAAAAATCATCTCTCTCTATATCGCCAAGTTGCATTAAAAAAAAGCTAGTGTTCTACATGGATAAATAATTTCTCAAATTTATGGACCGCTCCAATTCCAAATCATATGGTGTTGAATGGTCCTGCACAGACTCGTTTTACAAAAGAACCCGGCAACATAATTACACAATAAAATCCAACTTGAAAATTAAACCGTAACAACAGAGTTGCTCCAAGTTGGCCCTTTAATCGAAACAAAATCTGTGAGAAAAGAGAAATATGGTTATTGCAATTTCTTTTCATAAATAATGTGAATGCAGATTTTTAATATATCTTACCTATTCCTTCTGTTAATCTGGACTTGTTTCCACTCACGAAGTTTGGAACAATCAACAATGCTGAGTCGTTGGAGCCCATGCGGAAGCAATTCATCTAAAGCAAGATGTAAGTTTGGACAACAACTGAGTTGTAATTCTTTCAAACTGTTGAGACGGCTAAGCCCGACTATATTTCTCAGCTCTCCACAGTGCATAATTATTATCACTTCAATTGAAGGTAAATTTTGAGAGATCAAAACGAGAGAAGTACTCGATACAGACGTGAGATTCAAGGCCTTTAGTAAAGGGAGGTATAAATTATCAAAGAAGACTTCACTAAAATCATTCATCATAAACAAGCAATAAAGAGAAGGTAGGAGGCGGGGTGTGGTTAGATTTCTACAGTCAACCACCGTAAGTGTTGGCATAGAGGAACATAATGGTTCAGGAATTAAAAGAAGTTTAGGGCAATTAACGAACCTTAGAGTATGGAGAGAAGAAAAATCATCATTCTCAACTCCAGACCAATTCACCCAATTAGGCATGTGTGAAAAATAAAGGTTCTTGAGTGACCTAAAACCAATAATTTTTGAATCATGAGAACAAAACTCACGCCCAATATTTTCAATGCCCGGCATATGGCTAATTGAGAGATCTCTAAGAGAAGGCATTTGCCCCAATGTTGGAAGAGATTTGCCGCCTTGAAGGGCAATTTTGACTAGTTTTGAGAAGGAAGCATCACCTAACCAGTTTGGATAACTAGGCCCAACATAATTACGTATATCTAATATTTCGATATTGGCATGTGGTCGGAGAGCCACAAGCAATTGTTCCCCAAGCAATTGTTCACTAAGCACATTTAGCGAGTGTTGGTCTGAATTATGGCATGGGATATCATGTAACACAAGCCAATCTAATTGCAACTCCTTCAAGTATCCTTTACTGCACAAATTAGCCTCCTCGGCATCTTTAACCGTGGTCACATTCTTCAAACCATTAATACGTAATTCCCCTTTGAGATTCACTAAATTTCTTAAATCGCTTAGTGCACAATGCCAATCACCAGGTTTGATAATAAAATTAGTTAATGTTTTTAATTTTGACAGTTGTCTAATCCCGCGTGGAATGCATACTGAATAATCTATTCTAAGGCGCTGCAATTGATCAAGTTGCCAATTCTATCTGGTAATTCCGTGATCAAGCTTTTTTGTAGTTCTAATGTTTGAAGATTATATAGAGCACAAATTGAATCCGGAAGTTTCCGTACTTTTGTTTTTCTTATATTAAGATAGCGCAGGTTGGCCAAGCTGCTAATTCTATCTAGTAATTCCTCAATAAAGCTATATTGTAATTCTAATGTTTGAAGATTATAGAGACCACAAATTGAATCCGGAAGTTTTTCTACTCTTGTGTTTCTTATATTAAGATAGTGCAGTTGCCTTAAATTTCCAATTGAATCAGGCAAGATATCGATATCAGTATCACTAAAATTTAAAGCACGCACATGTTTCAACATCTGGAATTCCATAGGGATCATAGCAAATCTATGTTCTGTTGGAAAATACATATCACCATTATGAATTGTATCCACTACTTGTACTAACCGTGGAGCTTTTAGCCGGTTTAACCATTGCAGGTTGATAATATCGGTTGGCTTATTTAGAACAATAGATATGTACCTAGCTTCAGCGGGTAATTCATGTAATACATTGGGATCTATTCTTGAAAAAATATTCCCGCATATTAATTGTGCAAGATCATTGACAAGATCATGCATAATAAAACATCTCTTTTTCCCAACGGTCTCAGTAAGTTGAATCATTGATCTTTGCATTAACTCTGTAACATAACCTACACCTAAATCTTCTAGTGATTTTCTACCTTTAGGAAGAACAAAGCCTAGTGACAACCACAATCTAACTAGTTGATCCTCTAAAATAATATAATCTTTGGGGAATAAACTAAGAACAACAAAGCATTGTTTCAGGTTTAGTGGTAAGCGATCATAACTTATTTTCAAGGCTGGTAAAACATCATTATTTATCATCTCCAGTTCCCAAATCTCACTATCCAATATTTCCTGCCAATTTACCTCATCAACTTCAAACCGAAGAAGGCTTCCGAGAGCCTTTACTGCCAAAGGCAAGCCTCCACATTTCCCGACTATTTTCTCCCCAATTTTTAGCAAACCAGGATTTGAATTTGGATCCTGGCATTCAAATGCAAGTTGCTTGAATAAAGACCCGCAACACTCAAAAGTTAAAATGGTTAAAACATAAGGAGGCATTGTTTGCATGTTACGGGCAACACTCTCATTACGAGTGGTCACCACTATTTTACCAAAACAAGAACCAGTTACTAATGGAGCTTTCAGTAAGTGCCACAGACTCGACTCCTCATTCCATACATCATCTAAAACAATCAAGATCCTTTTTCCCTCCACTTCATTCCTTAACGTTCTTTGAAGATCATCCAATTCCGTAAAATCACATGTTTTATTAGTTAAAGAAACTATTATATTCCTCGTTAAGATCTCAACAGAAAAATTCTCAGAAACGCAAACCCATGCTTTTAATTGGAAATACTCGCAAACCCTCTTATCATTATATACAAGTTGCGCAAGCGTGGTTTTGCCTATCCCTCCCATCCCAACTAGAGGGAGTACAGACAAAGATCCAACAAAATTACAATTACTATCATCTGAAATTAACAATTTGATAATATTCTCCTTATCTTCATCCCTACCGTAAATGCTAGGCTTATGCACCAAAGAAGTGCTTTGAGGCGGTTTAATCAACACCATATTGTCTGATGCTCTCACCCTCACTCCAACGTAAAACTTCCCATTCACTGATGATCTCATCGAATTTCTCTCTAATCTCTTTCATCCTAATGGCCAATTCACTTGGTACTGGAGCAATTACCTGAGAGGTGCTGATTTGATTTACCTCACCTTCACGTTTACGCTTATGGTTATTGCCCCCAAGTTGGATCCCATCTCTAATTTTGGCAGATAGCACTTCATACTCGTACTCATTAACCACATCTTCTGCATCATAAGCCACCTTCTTGAGCTCCTCGACTCGAAGTTTTTTGGCTGGACCTTTTACGCCCGTCTGTTCCGCGTCTATGGCGATGGCTTGGATCCGCTTCATCGTCCTCTCCAACTTTTTCAAATCTTCAAAGTCCATATTGGATTCAGGAGCGTCGGATGAGGATGGTAGGATTGATGAAGGGATCAGGGACGAGAGCTTTCGGAAAGTCCGACTAATCATGTTTGATCCCAACCCTCCGGCGTTGTTGTTTCTCATCTCTTCTTCTTGCCTTCTCTCCTCTCTCCTTGTTTGCTTTTGTAATGGATGCTTGACACTTGAATTGGGAATATAGATCCCTTGGTAGAATGCTATGTAGGAGACGAGGAAACGCTGGGTCATGAGTTAAATAATTAAAAAAGACTTAAAAGTTGGCGCATTATATGAATTCCAAGATTCCTTCCTTGGATAAGTGCTATATTATGTGTACCCCTCTAAAATATTTATTTGACTCCCTTTAAACCGACACTAGCTACTTTTTCTCTATCAATCTGATGTGTGCCATGAATGAAAATACCAAGCATATTCGTTAAGTACAAGTATCCTTGTTGCCGTTCTAAAACAAAATAATTATCAGCTACATCTCTTTCCTAATAATTTCCTAAACATTTCTTTAATAAGCAAGCATTAATCAATACAATAAGCACTCAAATCCTACCCTAAACCCCATTAAGCCCCCCAATGCTCAATATAAAAAACAAAAAGAATTCTAAAACACATTATCTCAAGTTTCTTGTTCACTTTCAATTTGTTCATTCTTTTGATTTCTTGATTTTCTTGTATAAACATCATTTTGACCATCAATCCTGCCAGACCTCTGTTCCACGAAAGTACGCAGGCATCCATTTGTCACACGTGGGGCCTTCCCGTCACAAAACCTCTTCGTCAGATCCACAGCCTATTAATTTATTAATTAAATTAATTAAATAAATGAATTGTCATTTTACTACTAATTAAATTTGGAGCGATTAAATAATTGTGGAAAAAACCTCATTGATGACAATTTGGTGTTTGGTTCCTTGAGATGCGATCTCAGCCATTGAAATGTGTAGAATGCATAGTTCTATTATTCTTGAAGCGGCTCGTTCTGTTTAATAAAGAATAAAAAATATGAATCAAATTTATTTAATTTTATTAGAAAAAAAATATTTACAGAAGTTTGAAGAAAGAAAGAGAAAAAGAAAGAAAACTACAACGTTTCTAGAAACACCAAAAAAGCCCAAATTGGCCCATGTTTGGACCATGCATCCAAAAGAAAACAAAATCGGTCCCTAATCAAGAGCGTTGCAGCAAAAAAAAAGGTTCTGTACCAAATTGTCGGTACAAGGAAAAGAAAAATAATACATATAAGAACTTGAAAAAAATCAATACAGCTCCAATTTAGTAATTGTTCCCATACAGATGACGATTGAACGGTCCTGCACAGACTAATGTCTCCAGACTCGTTTTACAAAGACCACTAATAAAATCCAACATGAAATTAAACCATAACAACAGAGTTGCTCCAAGTTGGCCCTTATATTGAAACAAAACTGTGAAAAAAGAGATACATGGTTAGTGCCATTTCTTTGCATAAATAATGTGAGTGCAGCTTTTGAATATATTTTACCTAGGATTGATTCGTTGAATTTTGTTAATCTGAAGTTGTTTCCATTCGTCCAGTTGGGGACAACCATGGATGTCGATTTGTTGGAGCCCATGCGGAAGACATTCATCTGACGCAAGCTGTAAGTTTGGACACATAAGGAGCTCTAATTCGTTCAAAGAGTTGAGACTGCTAAGCCCGGTTACACTTATCAGCCCTTCACATCCAGTAATCTCTATCACTTCAATTGAAGGTAAATTTTGAGAGATCAAAACGAGAGAAGTGCTCGATATGGCCAAGAGATGCAAGGTCTTTAGCAAAGGTAGGCATAAATTATCAAAGAAGATTTCACTAATATCACCCACCATAATCAAGCAATTAAGAGAAGGTAGGAGGCGGGGTGTGATTAGATTTCTACATCCAACCACCTTAAGTGTTGACAGAGAGGAACATAATGGTTCGGGAATTAACTGAAGTTTACGGCATTTAATGAAATTTAGAGTTCGGAGAGAACAAAATTCACCGTTCTCAACTCCAGACCAATTCACCCAATTAGGCATGCCTTCAAACTTAAGGTTCTTGAGTGACCTAAAACCAATAATTTTTGAATCGTGAGAACAAAACTCATGCCCAACATTTTCAATGCTCGGCATATCGGTAATAAAGAAATCTCTAAGAGAAGGCAATTGGCCCAAAGTTGGAAGAGATTTGCTGCTAGAATAACGGCCACCGTGAAGGTAAAATACGGCTAGTTTTGAGAAGGAATCATCAACTAACCAGTGTGGATAACTAGACCCAACATAATTACGTATCGCTAATTTTTCGATATGAGCATGTGGTCGGAGAGCCCCAAGCAATTGTTCACTAAACTTATCATTATCACAAGATTGGTCTGAATGATGGCATTGTTCACATGACCCGTTCCAATCTAATCTCAACTCCTTCAAGAATCTTTTATTACACAAACTAGCCTCCTCTGCATCTTTCACTGAGGTCACATGCTTCAAACCATTGATACATAGTTTTTCTTTGAGATTCACTAAATTTCTTAACTCACTCAGCTTACAATGCCAAGCACCGGGTCTGACACTAAAAGAAGGTAAGGTTTTTAAGTTCAATAGTTGTCCAATGCCACGTGGAATGCACATGTAAGAATCTAGTCCGAGATGTTTCAAATTAACCAAGCTGCTAATTCTATATGGTAATTCCTTAATTAAGTTTTGATGCAGTACTAATGTTTGAAGATTATGGAGACCGCAAATTGAATCCGGAAGTTTCCGTATTTTTGTGCATCTTATATTAAGATAGCGCAAATTGACCAAGCTGTCAATTTTATCTGGTAATTCCCTAATAAAGCTATATTGTAGTTCTAATGTTTGAAGATTATAGAGATCACAAATTAAATCCGGAAGTTTCTGTACTTTTGTTTTTGTTATGTTAAAATAGCACAAATTGACCAAGCTGTTAATTCTATCTGGTAATTCCATAATTAATATTTGTTGTAGTACTAATGTTTGAAGATTATACAGACCGCAAATTGAATCCGGAAGCTTTCGGACTTTTGTATTTTTTAAATTAAAATAGCG
Organism: Juncus inflexus; assembly: GCA_024447665.1. Taxonomy (NCBI): domain Eukaryota; kingdom Viridiplantae; phylum Streptophyta; class Magnoliopsida; order Poales; family Juncaceae; genus Juncus; species Juncus inflexus. The sequence goes on from JAJHPC010000010.1 coordinate 5,909,945, forward strand.
CAAATTGACCAAGCTGCTAATTCTATTTGGTAATTCCTCAATAAAGCTTTGTTGGAGTTCCAATGTTTGAAGATTATAGAGACCACAAATTGAATCCGGAAGTTTCCGTACGTTTGTGTTTCTTATATTAAGATAGCGCAGTTGCCTTAAGTTTCCAATTGAATCAGACAAGATACCAATATCAGTATCACTGAAATCTAAAGCGCGCACATATTTCAACATATGAAATTCAGGAGGGATCACAGTACATTTTAATTCTATTGGGAAATATCTATAGCCACTACAAATTGTATTCACAACTTTTACTAACCGTGGTGCTTTTAGATGGCATAAGTATTGCAAGTCGATAATATCGGTTAGCTTATTGAGAACGATAGATATGTGCCTAGCTTCACTTGGTATCTCGTGTAACATATTGGGCTCTATTTTTGAATAATGCTTCCCTGATAATGATTGTGCAAGATCATTAACAAGATCATGCATAATAAAACATCTCTCTGCTGTCAGTTGAATCATTGATCTTTGCAATAACTCTGTAACATAACCTACACCTATATCTTCTAGTGATTTTTTACCTTTAGGAAGAACAAATCCTAGTGACAACCATAATCTAACTATTTCATCCTCGAAAATAACATAATCTCTGGGGAATACACTAAGAAAAATAAAGCATTGTTTTAAGTGGGTTGGTAAACGATCATAGCTTATTTTTAGGGCAGGCAAAATATCATTATTTCTCATATCTAACTCCCATATCTCACTATCCAATATTTCTTGCCAACTCTCCTCATCATCAGCTTCAAACCGAAGAAGACTTCCAAGAGCCTGAACGGCCAAAGGCAAGCCTCCACATTTACCAACAATTTTTTTCCCAATTTCTAGCAAATCAGGGTTTAAATTTATATCATGGCATTCAAATGCAAGTTGCTTGAATATGGACCAACAATACTCAAAAGGTAAATTGGTTAACACATAAGAAGACATTGTTTGCATATTACGGGCAACATTCTCAATACGAGTTGTTACTACTACTTTACCATAACTATTACCAATTAATGGGGATTTCAAAGAGTGCCAAAGACTCGGCTTCTCATTCCATACATCGTCTAAAACAATCAAGAACTTTTTTCCCTTCACTTCATCCACTAAAGTTCTTTGAAGATCATCTAACTCTGTAAAATCACATGTTTTCTCAGTGAAAGAAGCTATTATATTCCTCGTTAAGATCTCAACAGAAAAATTCTCAGAAACGCAAACCCATGCCCTTAATTGGAAATACTCGTGAATCCTATTATCATTGTAAACAAGCTGTGCAAGCGTAGTTTTGCCTATACCTCCCATCCCGACTAGAGGGAGAACGGACAAAGATCCATCACCATTATATTTAATATCATCCGAAATTAACAATTCGATAATATTCTCCTTATCTTTATCCCTACCATGAATGCTAGGCTCATGCACGAGAGAAGTGCTTTGAGGCGGTTTAACCATGTCAACACCATACTGTCTGAGGCTCTCACCCTCACTCCAACGTAAAACCTCCCATTCCCTGATAATCTCATCAAATCTCTCTCTAACGCTTTTCACCCTAATTGCTAATTCACTTGGAACTGGAACAATTAAGTGAGACAATGTCACGTGATTTACCTTATCTTCATGCTTAGGCTTGTGATCATTGCCTCCGAGATGGATCCCCGCTTTGATTTCGGCAGATAGCACTTCAAACTCATAATCATCAACCACATCTTCTGCATCGTAAGCCACCTCCTTGAGCTCTTCGAGGTGAAGTTTTTCGTCTTGGCCTCTAACACCCCTCTCTTCTGCAGTCATGACCATGGCTTGGATCCTCTTCATCGTCCTCTCCAGCTTTCTCAGATCTTCAAAGGCGGCATCAGTTGGAGGAACGCTTGATGAGGATGGAAGGGTTGATGAAGGGATCAAGGCCGACAGCTTCTGCGACGTCCACTTGATCATGCTTGATGCCAACCCTCCGGCGTTGTTGTTTCTCATCTCTTCTTGTCTTCTCTCCTCTCTCTCTCTCTCTCTCTCTTTTGTTTGGTTTTTGTTATGGATGTTTGACTCTGCAAAATAGATCTCTTGCTAGAAAGGCTATGTAGGAGACAAGGAAGCGCTGGGTCATTAGTTAAATAATTAAAAAAGAGTTGAAGTTTGCACATTATGGGTTCCTTGATAAAATCCCTAGATAAGTATTAGTTAATTTTATGGACTTGGCACCTATAAAATAGAACTCTATAATATTGATTTGACCCTCCCATTAGATCGATGCTAGTTACTCTTTCTCTTCCCTATAATCTAATATGTGCCCTTGGAATAAAAATACCACGCATATTTGTAAAGATAAAAGTATCTGACGCATAATCTAATAATGGCAAATTGAAGGATAGCCGACGCATATGGGAGACAGACTGGCTAAGCACGTGGCTGGACCATCTGGAAAGCGCGTAATCAATGCATCTTCCGACAAAAAAGGCCCCATCGTTTGGCCATTCTAGCAGAAATTACCCAACAGTCCACACACTGGAAGACATACTATTAGGGCTTAGACTGATGTTTTCTCTTCCCTCTTTTAAGTCTGTGTTGTAAATATCTCTTTTTATTTTTATTTTCTTTTATTTGTATGAACTTTTTATTTTTATTTAATATAATCTCGGTGAGGCAATCGCCTCCGGAAGCTTCAAAAAAAAAAGATAAAAGTATCCTTGTCGCCCTTCAAAAACAAAATAATTATCAGCTATATCTCTTTGCTTATAATTTCCTAACAATTTCCTTATCAAGCATTAATCAGTACAATAAGCATGCAAATCCTACTCTACACCGCAATTACCCCCTTACCACATTCTCACCCTCAATATAAAAAAAAAACCAAATCTTAAAACACATTATACTTAAGTTTCTTGTTCACTTTCAATTTGTTCATTCTCTTGATTTCTTGATTTTCTTGTATAAACATCATTTTGACCATCAATCCTGCCAGACCTCTGTTTCACGAAAGTACGCAGGCATCCATTTATCACACGTGGGGCCTTCCCGTCACAAAACCTCTTTGCCAGATCCACAGCCTATCAATTAATTATTTAATTGAATAAATAAATTGTCATTTTACTGCTAATTAAATTTGGACAAATTAAATAATTGTGAAAAAACCTCATTAATGACGATTTGGTGTTTGGTTCCTTGAGATGCAATCTCAGCCATTGAAATGTGTAGAATGCACAATTCTATTATTCTTGAAGCAGGCTCGTTCTATTTAATAAAGAATAAAAAATATGAATCAAATTTATTTAATTTTAAATGGAATATTAATATAGATAAATAAGGAAAATATTTACCTTCCAATTCTGAGGAATTATTCTGTTGATTATATGCACACGCTGATTCCATCCACTTCCCACTGCTTCCAGTATTTCTCTTGTAAATCTATAAAAAACAATATAGAACAAAATAAATAAATAATACATTAATAATAATAAAAATTATTATTATAATTGTACCGTAAAACGAAATTGCTGTAGACAAGCTTTGGAGGAGCCGACAGGACTTCCCCTTCTGAAATTAATAGAGAGAAAAATTATGTTATTTATGCACATGCAAGGAAAAAAAATAAAAAATAATGAAGTAAATAAGAAATGAAAAAAAAGAAGAAGAAAAGATACCAAAAGCTGACTGTGCTTCATCTTGCTGAGTCAACTCTTGAGCTTCTTCTTCTGTTTCAACCTCAATTGATTCCTCCCCAAAACTCATGTGATTGTAATTCCATAATAATTCCTTATCAAATGAATATCCAGGCACTAATAATACAAAAAAAAACATTAAATTAAATTAAATACTTACAAAATTGATTACCAAATCCACCTCAAGCTTGCATTCAAAAAAAAATTGAATTACCAAATCATCAAAATTAAGCTAACCTCTTTTAGCATTGACTCTCTTGTCAAGCATCTGCACCGGGTCAGCTCCTTGTATACAAGCCGCATATGTTATCAACCTTCAAAATTAAAAAGACCATCAAACCCAAAAAAAATACACACCATACTACAAATTGCACTAAACTCAAGGACCCATTATCAAAAATCATAAAATAAACTCACAAAGCAAGCTCTCGTGCAGCTCTAGGGTGGCAAAACCGCCCACTCTTATCAAGTTTACTCAGCGAGCTCACTGGAGAAGAAGAAACAGGAGACTGACGCGTGTCAGCTGATTGCTGTACCGCCTCCTTCACAGCAACAGCGCAAGGAGGCTTGCAAAGAGGCTGAAGCTTAATGGGTCGTTTCGTAAATAGAGAAAAACGAAGGGTTAGAACGAGAGAATGTGGTTTTGGTGGAGAAGAGAAGGAGAGAGCTTGAGCTTCCATTACTGAATGGTTTTTGGAGCTCACAGAAAAAAGGTTTTGGGGATAGATAAGGTTTTAGTAAATCCTGGATTTATCATTAATCCGGATTTATAATCATGGAAACGAAAGCCTGATTATATTAACTCGGATTTGCATTCTCGATTTTAAGTGGAAATGAATTTCGGATTATATTAAAATACAGGATTTGATTTCTCAGCTATTTGTATGGAAATGAAAGTCCGGTTATTAAAAACCGGGAGTTTAATTTTGTGTCTCAGTTCACTACATAAGATTATGCCACAGAAGAATCGTAATACAAATTAAATACTTTGAATTCTCGTCTGAAGAGCGCCTCCTTTTTTCCTTGTTCAAAATCAAATCACTTAACCCTAGTAAGAATCAATCTCTCTTTGGAAAGAACAACAGATTATTCTGTGTGTAATTGCAGTTTGAAGAAGTGTTGAGCAAAGCGAAGCCCAGTAAGTTCTGGGCTGTAATTATTTCTTGTTTTTTGTGTTTTGGCATTGTTGTTTATCACAGAACGGGAAATGGAATTGTTGTTTTTAGTTCGATTGAATGAAACGTACTTCGTGAAGTGGGTTTGATGCGCTTTTTCGATTATGTTTTCTGAATTTGTTGAAGCATTCGATAGTAAATTGCGGTTAAATTCTGAATAAATTGGGTGTAAATATGGTTTCTTTATACTGTATCTTGATTTCTTGATTCTTTTTTCATATCTTGATGATTCCTAGTATTTGCAAATATTTCAATCTATTCATGTCACAAGCTTGCTTAATCACTCAGTTTTTATTTCACTGCAAGATTAGATTTTTTTTCACATCACTACCTTAATTTTATATCCATTTGCATCCTAATTTCGATTTTTTTCTCTATTTTCAGCTCATATATACAATGGCAAGAAATGCAAGCCCAAATTTTTATCAAGAACTGCAAAATGTCCAAATTGACAATGCCCAAAATTACCAAAACTCCTCAACTGAAACCCTAAAATCCTACATTGAAGCCCTAAATCCGAACGAAATTCCTCACTTTCTCTCTCATCTCTCAAACCCTAAAAACCCTGAAAATTTCTCCGAAAACGAAAAACTCTCATTTCTAGACCTTCTTATCAGAACCCAAAACCGAAAAATCGCGCCATATATTTCCCCAATTATAACCCTACTTATCCAAATCATATCAAATAATCACAATCCATCTTTCAATCTTCATGAAACCTGCTCCAATATAATCTCTTCGATTTCCCGATTTGGAATCGACCCGCTTTCACCCCAAAACGACAAAATTAGGGTTTTGGTCTCTATAATCACCCCTCTTTCCGACCAATTAATGAGCTCTCAAGAGAGCACGAGATCAATTTGCGCTTTTTGCATAAAGACCCTTGTAGAAACGGATAATTGGAAATTCACCCCTCATGAACTCGTCGATCTGATCTGCTCAAAATTGGCCGGATCAATTCAAGAAGAATTTTGCTGCACAATCTCTCATCTAGAGCTCGTTATTTCTCTCTCCACCCTAAATTCTCTCATAATCGAACCTTACTCAAGATCCATTATAAAATCAGGACTGAGCATTTTATCATCAACTCAGAGCGGGCCCCACATGAAATTAATTTCGATCGAGATGATCAACTCACTGATGAAATCCGTCGATTCGCGCGCGATTTCTTCCGAAATCAGAAACATACTCTCAACATTACAAAATTTCCGAATCGAATCGACACCAATCAGCGCTGAATTCCGTAGCGCGGTTTACGAGGCACTAAATACTGCCAGGTCAGCAGGGGCGAAATCGGAATTCGGATTCGAGAAGTGTTGGAGCCCGATCGAGGGCTTGGTCGCGAAATCGAGCCCCAAATCTCTCTTGGAATTCGATACGGTTTCTGAGCCTCCTTCGACGAAAGAGAAGTTCTTTAACGGGTCGGGTTTTAAACGGGTTAGCGGGTTCAGATCCAGATTGAGAAATTCGCTGGACGGTGAAACTGGAAGGTGTAGTATTCATGAGAAGTGTAACAGGTGTACGAATACGAGTCCAAATAGCCCTGTTTGGAACTCATCACAGGTATTTTTTCATGAATATTTTAAAGTTCATGAATATTTTAATATTTTAATGCTTGAAATTTGAATATTTGTATGAGTATTATGTCAATTTAATAAGCTCATTAGGGTTGATTTTGTTATTTTTTGCAGAGATTTTGTTATGAAAGTTCCTTTTTTTTAATTATGAATTTTAAATTTCTTGAATATTTGAATGTTTGTGCAAGTATTATCTGAATATTTGCATGAGTATTATGTTAAATTAATAAGCTAATGAGAGGTGATTTTTGTAAAAAAAATTTGCAGAGAGTTAGGAGAAATAATTCGATGGATAATTTGAGGATCGGTTCGTCGCCAAATAAGGTTTCGCAAAATAATTGTTCGAAAGTTTTGAAGTTTGAAGAAACCCCAAATCAAGATTTGAGTTTTGAATCGAAAGAAGGGAAAACGATGAATGGTGGCTCTAATCAAGATTGCTTAAAGTGTGAAGTTTGTCATAAAGCAAGTAACAAAGGAATTATGAGTAAAAAGGATTTTGGGAGGCGCAATACATTTGTTTTTAGTTTGATTGTTGGGATTTTTATTGTGATTTTTGCTGTTGTATTTAGGATTTGGTTGGTAGATTTAGATGAGGAGGTATACTGGGTTCCTACATAAAGAGAGCTTTTAGCTCTTTTCTTTGTCATCTTTTGTGTTGTTGTAAATGAAGAAAATAATAACTAGGAAATATCTTTTAGGTATGTTGTAATAATAAAATAAAATTCATGGAAGTGAAGTAAAAATGCTCATTTAATTCATGGTCTTAAATTTATTAATGTAATTAGCTAATTTATAGTAAACGTAGCCCAGTCTCGAAATGCTTGAGAAATTGGCTTTGACTTGTTACCAGATCCCACTTAAGTGGTAATTAATATACACTTGTTTTGTATGGCTTCATGCAACACACAAAATCCTATATACTAGTTAACTAATGATCGGATTGAAAAATATCACGGGCAAATAGAAGAAAATTATACCAAAGAGAATCAACCAAAAACATGAAAGAAAATGAGAGGAAAAGGCCGCTATGAAATGAAACAAATCCAGAAAATGTTACACATGAACATCAGAACAACAATTTAGGCAGGTATACTGATGAATACATCTCAATGTTTATTTTTATATTTGTTGATATTACAATTTTTTGTCTTTAATATCCGGATTGAAATTGCCAGTGATTAATTGAATAAACTTACAGATTTTCTTTTTCAGAGTAATGAATATGACCAAACAGTTCAATCAAATAGTAGTTACGAAAATTTGAATGAATGAAAATGACGGCACAAAAAATAATTTGGTTGTGCAAGGAATTCAAGAAACTCAACTGGACTTGTGCAGAATTTAAGCACAAGTCAAATAAAAAAATTCTGATCATGACTCATCTCACTCCACTACAAGTCAGCCCACTTAAACTAACAAAATCAAAGGAAATTATATGACAGATCCTGAGTATATATCCACTCCATTCCCATGCCTAAAAGAACTTGAAGAATGGGATTTTCACTCTCTTTTGAACTCTTTACATACCCTTCTTGATCTTTTTCTCCTTTCATCTTCCTCAAACCACCTCCGGTCAAATCGCCTCAAACGAAACCGATCTTTCTGCTCTTCTCTCCTTTAGATCCCTAATATACAAAGATCCAAACGGAGTGTTATCTGCCTGGAATGACACTACTCATCACTGTAAGTGGCCAGGTGTCAAGTGTGGTCGTCGCTATCCTGAAAGAGTCACGTCTCTCATTTTAGACTTCTTTCAAATATCTGGTTACATATCTCCAGCCTTAGCCAATATTACGTTTCTCTGAACGTTAAACCTTTCAAATAACCAGCTTGGGAGAGGAATCCCTGAAGAGATTGGACGATGTAGAAGATTGCAGTTAATTAGCTTCATAAACAATTCTCTTGACGGTAACATACCGGCTACGCTTAGTAATTGCTCCAATCTTCAAGTCCTTTCTCTCACTTATAATAATCTCCAAGGTATAATATTTCAGTCTTGTGTACCTTAGTGAAGTTATTACTATAGCTTGATAGTATTTTATGGCTAATTAATATTTTGTTGTCAATTGGTCAAAATAATCTATAACCCAAAAATAGTTATGAGATTTGAATGCTGATTTTGTTATATGTTTGCCATCTTTACAGGAAAGATTCCACCTTCTCTAGGTAATCTAAGCTATTTGAGTTTACTTGGGCTATCAGAAAATAACCTTCATGGTGAAATTCCATCTTCTTTTGGAGGACTCAAATCCATCGTAACATTAGGTTGTGCTGATAATCAACTCTCTGGACAAATCCCAGCAATACTAGGCCAACTTAGATTTCTCCAACTTCTCCTCCAACAAAATAACTTAACGGGCAATATATCACATTCTATTTACAATATATCATCCATGATCATCTTATAAAGAAATCAGACAGTCACACAATAACCGAACCAGATAATCGCGTCGCTAAAAACAGAACAATAGTGACTGCACAGTAACACGGCAACATAAAATCAGCAGCGATCTTGTGATTATCAGCAGCGAAAATAATAGTGGCATGCAAGTCCTAGAGCTCTTAAATTTAGAAAATAATAAACTATCTGGTGAAATCCCTAAAAGAAATAATGGATCTCCCTTCTCTTTCTTATGCTATTGGTTTGTCTAATAATCTTTTCCATGGTTCCTTGCCATCGGAAATTGGCAATTGGAAAACTATAGCAGGAATTTACATGTCAAATAACCGATTATCTGGTGAAATTCCTAGCACGATTGGTGCTTGCCAACTCCTACAAGAGCTTCGTCTTGATGGAAATTTGTTTCATGGAACCATTCCCTCCTCTTTAGGCAACCTATTTGGCCTTCAACTGCTTTATCTTTCGAACAATTCTTTCTCCGGTTTAGTACCTAAATTTATTGATAAGACGAACCTTCAATTTCTGAATCTCTCTTTCAACAATTTTGAGGAAGAACTGCCACATCTAGGGGCTTTCAAGAATGTAAGTGCAATTGATATTAGAGGAAACCCTAAACTATGTGAAGGAGTTCCTGAATTACACTTATCCAGGTGCATTTTAGAGTCTTCCAACACATAAATTTCATAGAATTATGATAATACTTTGTTCCATAGGGGATGTTTTTATATGCTTATTCATAGTTATATGCTAATTGGCATTTCTCTATTGGAGAAGATCTAAAAAAAACCACAAGTTGATGATGTCGCCATAACATCTCAATATAAACAAGTGTCATATGATGAAATTTTTACGGCTACCAATGGATTGTCTTCGGAGAATCTAATTGGAATGGGTAGTTTTGGGTCAGTTTACAAGGCTATCATGAGTTTTGAGAATGCAACAATTGTAGCTGTGAAGGTGCTACATCTTGTACAACATGGTGATTCTAGAAGTTTCTTGCCTGAATGTGAGGTCTTACGGAACATCAAACATAAATCTTATAAAAGTAAGCATAAATATGCCTTAGATCACTATTAGAAACAAATCATAATATTTAATAATATTAAATATTATTAATATAACATTTCTTAACAGGTTCTGAGTTCATGCTCGAGCATTGATCGTCATGGTAATAATTTTAAGGCCTTGATATTTGAATTCATGATGTCCAACGGAAATTTGGAAACATGGTTACATTCGAATTCTTGCACTAATCGGGCATTCAGAAGGTTAAGTATTATTCAAAGAATGAACATAGCAATTGATGTGGCGATAGCATTAGAGTATCTTCATCATCATGGGTCGATACCAATAGTTCATTGTGATATTAAATCTAATATACTTTTGGATGATGATATGACTGCACATGTGGGTGATTTTGGGTTAGCAAAATTTCTCGTACGGTCCGATAATATGTTATCTCAACTAATAGCAAGCACCGGCAGAATCAAGGGTTCTATTGGTTATATTCCTCCAGGTATGGACCAAAATGAATATAATTAACTTCTTAGTATAACTCATTTACATAATTTGTTGTAAAAAGAAAAAAAAAAAGGCCCTCTAATTGTGTTTTTATTATTATTTAGAGTATGGAATGGGAGGTAAGGCATCTGAGCAAGGTGACATGTACAGTTATGGAATTCTTTTGCTCGAGTTGTTCACTGGAATAAGCCCTATTGATGATCAATTCAAAGATGGATTATGGTATCAATAAATGACGAGTAAAATAATGAATATATGAAAGAGAGTGCTTATGATTAGCACGAAAGATGTTGCTAAGGCGAGAAATATAAAGAAAAAAATATCGAAGCAGAATTCTGAGGTATATTATTCGTGAAAGGTATCAAAACAGAAAATATTTATTTTGTGATGGTGTGATTTTGAATTCTTGTTGTATTGTAGAATGATTTATTAATTAGAGCTTTATGCAAACTGTGCTTCAGTGTAACAGAGTTGATTCCCCTTTACAATTTAGACATATTGCAGGGGTGGTTTTGCAAAATTCTTAAAGAGAGAAATAAACATGAGCTAAGTTGGCTCCGTGCTTATTGGACCAATATCAATCAGCTTGAATTTTCCCAATTCATTCAAAAAAATAATCAGCTTGAATTTTAGTGAAAAATCTCATTGGTTTTGTTTTGATTTTGCATCTATGGACTCAGCCTTCTGAGTAATCAAATCAAGTGATGCAAAATCCATAGATGCAAAATCGAAACAAAACTAATGAGATTTTTCACTCGCCTACCGAACGAAACAAATACCATATCCCACCCATGGCGAACTGCAAACCCAAAAAATATAAAAATTAAAAATAATAAAAGAAATGCACGACAAACACTACCTATGCTTTGAAAGTTGAATGCTTCGGTTAAAAAAAATGCGATATAACAACTATATAAAATGAACATAAAAATGTCTAAAATAAAAATCCTCAACAAATAGTAAAAAAATCTTGTAAATAATAATTAAAAAAGAACAATAAAAATCACCTCTAGCCCTAAATATACCTCTCTATACATATTATTTACCAAACGAAAACCAACAAAACCAACACTAAAACCCTAACTCTCCATTCGACCATCTCAAAAACCCTAACCCCAAACGAATCCGACACGATCTCAATCGTAAAATTACACCCATTAGTCGACGGATCCTTTTGAGTCTGAGTCGCCAGACCATCAAAATCACAGCTGCCATCGACCTGTTCCTGGTCCTGAAAGTACATATTAAACGCATAAGATGCATTTCCGTTCGCATCTAAACCATTACAAGTCGATCCGTATCCAAGAGCAGTACAATCCGAAAAAGTGCACGCGTAATTAACGTTCAACCCTAAAGCGGTCAGGTTATTCACGTTTGGGCTCACGATGCACCAAGTTTTGGGCAAATATTGCACGCCTCTAGCGGGCATTAGGGTTACGTTTTGGCCTTGGCCAGTTAAGTCCATGTAGAATTTTGGCTGCCCGTCGTATTTTAAGATGCCCCAGTGCCGCTCAAAATTTCCAGGCGCGACGCTTTTCGCGTCCTCGTCGATTAGTCCGAATAAATATGTTTCTATGTCATGGTTCGGTCTTAGAGGTGTGCCCGCTTTGGTGGCTAACTTCTTTAAAAGACCTATATGTTGAAGTTGAATGTATTAATGTTATATTGTTACTTGTTAGTGTGATCTTATTTATTTTGAGGATAAATGTGATTTGGTCGTTGTATAGTCGTACTATTATTGAAACTTTTTGGTCTCTAAATTTTATAGGTTGTCCACGGTTAGTCCTTGATACAAGGACCAAATCTACATGTTTTCATAAATTACACGGATCAAAAGTTGAAATCAATAATACAAAAACTAAATTGCAACCTAATTGAAGTGCAGGGTCTAACAGTGCATTTATCCGTTTTTGTACTCGATGTTTGAAACAACTCGATTCTAACCTACCAATATAAATTATTCCACAAAAAAAAAAATCATACCATTATAAAATCTTTGAGCATAGGCGGCTTTGGCATTTATATCTCCATCGGTAGGCCAACCAACCTCACCAATAATAATCTCCATATTTCCAAACCCAGCAGATCTCAAAGCATAAACCAACGTGTCATAACTCGCGTCAAAAACATTCGTATAAACCACTCCATTATCATTCACACTCACTGACCCGTCAAAAAACGCGTAATCGAGCGGAAATTCCGTAGATCCGTAAACATCCAAAAAGGGGTAAATATTTATCATAAGTGAGGAGCCTGATTGGCTCAAAAATGAGACGATTTGAGTCATTAATTGTGAAATGTCGGTACGGAATTGGCCGGCTGACGGTACGGAACCGTTAAATACGTCGGCGTTTAGTGGTACGGTCGCTTTTACTGACGAACCGGCCGAAATTAGGGCTTTTTGTATGTTTTGTAAAGCGGGTAGAGTTATGTTTAGAAAGGATCCGTTATAGGCTGAGAGAAATGGTTCGTTTCCTACTGCCACGTAGCTGCATTAATTGAGAAAATAGGGTAATTAATTCGGTAATAATTGTTGGAAATTTGGTTTATATATGTGGGATCAAGTATTGAGCCTAATAAGAGCATTGAATTTGCAGTTAAGCCCCAATTAAATTCAGTTGGGAGTCAAAGCGTACAGAGCCTACTACTATGAGTTAATAGTTATCATAAAATGAATATAACTCCAGTAAATAAAAAATTTGAGGAATATACAAAGAATTTGATAAGGAAAAACAGAGGAAAGTAAGAACTCACTTGATTTTGACTCCTCCATCAAAATTGTAACGGGTCACATTTTTATCGACCCATTTCTTTGCGGAATCATAATCCGTCATCGTTTCGAGCATATTATTAGGAATTGCGACCATTACTTCTATGTTGCTTCCAGCCAAAGCATTCAAAGTATTTGAATCCGCGTCAAAGAGCTTCACCTTTTGAATTTTGTTATCTTTCAAAAGTTGCACCACTGTTTTAGGAGGCAAAGGCTGGTAAGCCAGGGTTCCCCAATTCACCCCCAGTCCTTCCGCAATTGAATTGCAAAACCATAGAACTGTAACCAGTTTGAGGATTTGAGAAGAACCCATGTTGAATTTTGGTGTTGAAATGGAGGGATTGGGGATTAAGTAGGTGAGAAGAGTGAATATTTTGGGGGGGAAATTTGTCAATTGGAGAGTTGTGGTTGAAGTTTGCTTACTGAATTTGATTCCGATAGAAGCTTTTTGAATTCAAGTGATAGTGTAGTGACGAATAAGGGTCCCAAAGTAGATAGAAACATTATTCTAAAGGAATATGAGTGTATGTATAGGTTTATTGAGGTGGAGAAAATGACAGGATAGAGAGATAATTAGATATACACACAGATGTGTGAACGAAAGAAACCCTAAAGAGCAGATGTAATATTTTTTAATAAAAGCTAGAGATTGGTTGCTTGTTTTCTAGTAATTCATCAAAGATAGATTGTTTTATGGTAAGATAAGAGTTGGATGTGATGTGCAAAAGGAATAAACAGAGGAAAATTAGTATGAAATGAAAGTAATTAGCTGCACCAGCTCTTTCAATAGTCGAAGAGAAAAGAAAAGATACGAAACTTAACAGTCTTAAACAGTAGAAATTAAATTGAAAACCAACTAATTGCTTATAAATTGAACGAAGAAAGCTCAACACAGAACATGGAAAAATTGTCTTGTTCTACTCAATTGACCTGTAAAGGAGAAAAAGGGGTCACAGAGAGAGTAGGAGTGACACAAAAGAAGAGAGAAGGATTAGAAAATTGATAAGTATATTTTAGTAATTTTAACAAATTATTACTCTAGATAAGATGTAAGGGTAATATGGTAATTTGAAAATGATTAGTCTAGTTAATCCTCCAGATTAGAGATAATTAAGGGTAGTATGGTAATTTCATAAATGATTACACTAGATAATCCGCCAGATTAGAGGTAAGGTTAATATGGTAATATGGTAATTTAGAAAGTGATTAGTGTAGATAATCCACAGATTAGAGGTAATTAAGGGTAAGATGGTAATTTCAAAAGAGGATTCAGGAAGGTACAGGTTAGTTTGTTATATATAGAAAGTTGGCGGCAAAAGCAGCTTGTCGTTATGTACCGTTAGAAGCTTCCACGTGGGAAGGTGGCCGACCAATATCAACAGTTCATTATCGTTTGGGTTACCAAAATATGTGTACCAAAAGATATGTGAGATTTTCTTTAGTGCCGACTAACATAGTAATATACATATATATATGCCCAAAATCCTTAGTGGTTGAACTTGCTTGAAGTGGATGATGATGGATCCTGTGAACTAAATAAAATGGAGTTTTACATATAGAGCAATTTAGTTAATGATTTATATAAATTATAGACAGTTTAGCAAGATTTATGTAAATTTTAATATGATTTTCATGATTAAAGCTATCGCTGACATATGTACATGTTTGACGTTATTTAAAATTATTTTGAACTTATAAAATTAGAATAATTAGGAAGCTTTAGTTTTTAACCGATCTTGTCGGATTATTCCAGAGATGTCCCTGATAATTATCACTATGAGAAAATTGGGGGTTCAAATTTCATCAAATATGAGTATTTCATTAAATATGAGTGTTTGTTGCATTATTTTTTGTTTATTTATTATAACCAAATCCTAATTTAATGAGCCAAAAACAATTTGAAAAGTATAGACAAAACAGGGTGTATTAATAAATTGTCATGTAGCAAATAACCTCAATTTAGTCCAGGCAAATAGGAGCTACACGTTGGAATGATTAAGACTAGTCATATATCATTTTCATATGCTTTCGGATTTAATGAAAGTATTACTATTTATCTCCGGAAAGAAAAGGTCAACAAAACATATAAAACAGAGGAGGAGAACTTTGGCTTATTTTGTGAAATTTGTTGTAAATCAAAGATAAAAAAAAAATCATTAAAATATAATTTAAAAAATATGATTTTGTAAATATAAATAATTATTTCTTAAATAATAGTTTTCACATATTCTTTTGTATAGTCTGTCTTCATATGAATATGCAATGATATACCAAACCGATCGTTATTTCAAGTTGACTGGCTGTTATTTCGAGCCAAGACGACTGACGGCAAGTTATTTCGAGCCGAGATTGGCTGGAAAAAAAAACTTGAATATTTGCTACTAACTGAACTAAGCTTGAACATGATTTATGACTCACGCCAAATTCGAATCATTTATACCTGCTAATTAACTTTACAATTTTTTACACCCTAAAAGTAATCAACTATCAAATTTTCGTCGTACATCAAAATCATCTTATTGTATAACTGTACAATACCTGTAAAGTGATTTGCCAAAACTTACTAACTCAAATAATAAGATATTCCATAAAGTTTATGAGAGATCTAAGTTTAACTCACCATAGACACGCATATCGCATGTGTCCTGTATAAAACCCTCAAAGTTACTCGATTTATAATCATGTGGTAGTGGCCTAAAAGCCTATTAAAAGTAAATGATAACAATTATGTGCTAACGGCGTTAAACCCATTAAAATTAAATAAACCTGTGATGAAAAATCAGTAAAAATGAAAGGGCCTAAAAGCCTATTAAAAATAAATGATAACAATTATGTGCTAACTGGCTTAAAGCCCATTAGAAATTAAATAAACGTGTGGTAAAAACGCAGTAAAATGAATAAAACAAACTGCACCAGCCGGGAATCGAACCCGGGTCTGTACCGTGGCAGGGTACTATTCTACCACTAGACCACTGGTGCTTCGTTGTACAAAGTTGGAAATTAGTTTTCATATTCATTTAAATTATATTTATAAATGTGAATGTTTTTATTGCTTTTATAAGCTTCACAAGAAAGAAATTTCTGCATTTTCCCGGGACCCCTATTTTAAACGCGTGAGTCCCATTATGTTGTTGTCATTATGCAGATTCTCGTAATAGAAGAAATATGATAATTCTGTCTTCTGTTGTTTTATCTGTGTTGTCGACAATTTTTTGTGAGTACCTAAATCTGTCTTCGGATTGCATTGTTTTTTTTTTTAGAATTCTTTGGATTGCATTGTTATCATTTTCTTCCGAAAAATGTTAAATGCATGAATGAATTCTTCAATAAGATTACGCCACGAATCAGTTTTTTAATAGAATCCACAAAAATATAGCAACATGACCACTTTGGAAATCATGAGAGATATGATTATTTTGTTATGGTAGAGTGACTGAGTGAGTATTACAATTATATCAAATTCCACATGGGCCGACTGGTGTAATGTTTTCTTTGCTTCTATTACAAAGTATTCATTCAGGGAAGTTTCATTTCAATACTGATATAACACGGATTATGAAAAATATTAATTAGCAGAAGAGTGAAATCAAAAATATTAATTAGCAGAAGAGTGAAAACCGCGTAATAGCATGACTTGCATTATTTTATGTCACTTTCTCCATTTTAATTTCAATTTATCCTTTTGACTAGGACTTATGACTCAGAACAAAGTCTATGCACATTCACACCCTTCTCTTCTTCTATAAGAAAAGGATCAATAATGCAAAAAAAGATTCAATCTCACTTTGTTGTTGATGTGTCTTCATAGGACACAAATTCAATCTCACGTTACTCAACTAATAAAGACTTAAATAGTAAGATATTATATTCTAATTAAACACTTTGATGTGACCATTTTTAAACTTATTAAACTACAAATTATTACACAATAGATACTTAAAATCTAAAGAGGGCATACAAATTTGAGCCTCCAAACAGTTAAAAGAACAAGAAAGAAAAAAAAAAAAAGGCAACTCTCAAGCTTGCATTCTAAAAAAAAAAAGGCAACTCAATATATAGCCTATACAACAAATTTCTATATATCACATAAAAAAAACAAATTTCTATATCAGCATCTAATAATTACATATCAGAATGAAACACTTCAAAAATCCTCAAAATCAGAAAACAGAGGTAAATGGCCAACAAACCATAACCTAAAACTCTGTCCAATTTCATCCCTCTTTTGGGCAGAACTAAAAGCGCCCAAATCAGCCCCAAAATCAAGAAAATCAGGGTCTCAAACATGGAATAATCCTTTGTTATTTCGTACGAATTAGGGTATTCTTTCCAAGATGCAAAGACTAGAGAAATCCCTAATCCTACCACCATATTGAACAGAGGGCTCGCATAGCAGCCTGAAACGGCGATTTGAACTCCGTCTCTTCCACCATTAATGGCTATTGCCACATCAGCAATGAGGTCTCCTAGTGAATTTCCCCATGCAAGAACAGTTAAGCCTAAAATTGAAGGGTTTATGCCAATCATGTGGCCAAATGAGACTAACAAAGCCACTAATTCTCTTGCGTTCATGTAAGTCCAAATCACACTCATGATAAACCCTCCAGCTAGCCATGGTAAAGGAAATTTCCTCGGAGGATTCGCCATTTCCGTTGATTTTAGGGCAATTGCGCCTAATGTTAAACCGACTATCGCACCGAGAATGTATATTGAGGTTTTTCCTTCTGAATTCATTTTGGAATCTAGACTATTCCAAATTGTTGATAAGAGAATCGGGGCAAAAATTACTGAAAGAACCGCTGTTGGTTTGGACCATCTCTCCTCTGAAATGTCTGGAATTGTGAGCTTTCTTGGCAAAGAGAGAGGCAACCCTAAAACAAACAAAATCCAACGTAAATTCCTTCGAATTCTCGAATCAGGCATGAAACATTTCGAAAAAAATCCAATTCGGTCCCTTTCTACCACTTCTTTGATCACAATTTCAACTGGGTCCTCTTCAATTTGCGAATTTTCCAACAATGGGGCCTCCAAATCTCCAATATCAGCTTCTCCACAAAAATGGGAGGTGCAAACTATCAACACATACCCAACATAAATCGAAAGAAACGAAATTGCGCCCCAAATTGAAATCTTCCCTCGAATCAAAATGGTCAGTAAAGAACAGAGCACCAGAATCAGAATCACCACATCCCGTATGAAACTCTTTCGGTCTGTAGCAACAACTCGTGGACCAACTGAGAAGCAAATCACGCCAACAACCACAGTTGTGATGAACAGCGCGCCACCAAGAACGCTGCTCAGCCCCACCTCTCCTACTCCAGGTCCAGCCATGAAGGAAACTATACTAGAGAAGACATCTGGTGCTCCATTGCCTAGAGAGAGAAGAGTCACGCCAGCCATGGCCGGAGAAAGCTTCAAGACCTTAGATAAACTCTCTAATGAAGAACAGAAGTAATGCGAAGCTGTGTTGCCAAGTAAATAAAACAGAACGAGAAGCCATAGGAAGGAAAGAAAGTAACCAAGAAAAGCTCTGTTGTCTCCGAATTCGCAGTAGAAGATTTTGAGGTAGTTTATGTACCCCTTTGGTATGCATGAAATTGAATCATGGGTTTTGAGGTAATTGCATTTGGATTCTGAGTCGGGTAAAGAGTGCAATTCTTGGCAGTTGTCTTGTTGGGTTGACGAAGAGAAGGAAGAGAAGGCGTTGGTTTGGGAAAGAGATAAACAGAGGAGGAAGAAACAGAGGGTGTTTGAGGGTGCATTGCACCTCTTTGAGATAGCAATCGCCATTAATATCAGAGAATTATGTGATTTGATACATGGGTTTTCTTAGTTTTGAAGAAGGAAAATGAATTTTGAGTTTGGTTTGGTCGGTTTGATGTGAGAGAGATTTTGTTCTTGAGATACTCTTGATTTCAATTGAGAAAGATATGCAGAGAAATAGAGAGAGAGAGAGAGATGAGAGAGAGAGGTGTGAAAGAGAGAGAAGAGGAGAAGGTACACATTTGGCCCCTGATGAGCCATTGCTTGGGACAGATCATCGAACTTGATTACTTTAGTTTCTTTTACTTATTCCTTTGCATTGGTTCTTTCTTTCTTTTACTTATTCTATTGCATTTATTCTTGGGTTGTTTCTGTCTTGATTTTCTATCCATCCTTGAGAAAAGAAGTTTAATTTTGTTTCTTACTGTTTATTTATGAAATTTGTTAATTGTGTCCATAACTTTTTTCTATTGTTAAAAATGTGGTATGCTTAGAAAAAAGTATAGGGTGTAATGTGGAAAATATCCTAGTGTTACCTGTAATTATGCATGATCATTAGTAGACATTTGGAAAAATAAAATTATTAATAATGTTTATGAATAAATATAAAAATAGAACTTGATCAAGTCATATATATTGATCTTTTAGGAAAAAAAAAAGTATTGCTATATTGGTGGTATACATGTATGTTGAATTGGAACTGAAAAATGAACAAGTAAATTGGAAATATATATGACAATTACTTCATCCTAATTTTGATATCTACCCCAAACTTTTTTTAGCATGATGCAATAATCAGAATGAAATATCCAAGCTAATTATATTATTCCTGTTTCATGTGAACGTATCTTGTATTGTTTAATTACAATCGTGCATGTCTCCTAATGAAGGCAAAGCATATGGCCGGCCAGCACAGCATATCTCATAAAAGATTTATATTCTTCCTAGGTTGATATTGTACAAAATCAAATATCCAACATGGTTATTCATATTTTTATTTAATAAAAGTTAGACGCTTTTTGTTTCATTAAAATCGAATTTGAAAATTTTACCCAAGTATGACACATTTAGAATTATAATTTTTTTACATGTTTGGTATAGTTGTCATTGACCAACATATCCAGTTGACTTATTTTGGAAAAAAATGTCAAAATGTATGGTAACTTACTAAGTTAGCAACTGATTAAACTAACCAATATTCAATAAAATATACTTATCCCTAATTTTAGTAGTTAGTTAATCACACAAAATCAAGTATCAAGTATCAACAATATATTGAACAAGCAAATTATTTGTAGCCTACGTAGTTAAAGTATTTATACGTGTAGTCAAATGTCATGTGCTAATTTTCCGCCAAACTCAATTTAGAACATATTTAGCAAACTCTCTCAACCTAATGAGTTGAACGTAAAAAAAATATATATATATATATATAATTTAACAAACATTATTTAGTTTAATCACTTAATAGTTAATATTCTTTTTTTAAGGCCATTAATATCTATTTTAGGCCGTTGGCCTATTATGTTAGAACTGGACCGATTTTTACAAACTTAAGCCCACTACTACATATAGCCTCGATTAATTAATTCAATGGAGATCTCACAAAAGGAAATATAATAAATTAATGTTAGTTAGTAAATAATAAATATGGTAATGAATAAAATAGTTAGAAAGTAACTGAAACCGAATTTCCGTTTTCCCGCCTGTTTCTTGCCTATTTCCATTCCCAATTCCACACAAAATCGAATAAAATCGAATCAATTGAGGCGAATTTGAGAAATTAATGTTTGGATCCTTCTCTCTCTTTATTATTTCATTAAATCGAATCCAAAAATTATCAACGGTTTGTGCTAATTCTAATATAGTTGGATAAAAAATCAGAAGTTTAATTTCTCAATTGGGTTTTTTGTCGAGTGATTTAAGAGGGAAATTCCAAGTATTTGAGGACTTTAATGACGGATCCAGTTGATTTGGCGGTTCATCCTTCTGGAATTATTCCTACTCTACAGTAATTTATTTTCTCCTTTTCAACTGAAAATAGATTTTAAAAAAATTCGAATTTTGATTTGTAATTCTCCATGAGAAATAATGATTTGAGAATTTCGTGATGTCAGATTTGTTCAGTTTTATTTGGGTTAAAAATACAGGAATGTTGTTGCAACGGTGAATTTGGATTGCGAGTTGAATCTAGAGAAAATTGCTTCTAAATTACCAAATGCAGAATACAATAATGTATAATTTTTTATTTGAATATTTATCAAATTCTTTTAGTACTTGCAAATTTTGGTATTTGTTTATATTTGATGTTCGTCTTTTTTTTGTCTTTATAAAGGGTTTTGCAAGATTAGTAATGAGAATAACAGAACCGAAAACCACCGCTATGATTTTTGCATCTGGCAAAATGGTATATTCATTTTTGACTTACAATTATATCAAATTAATTGGTGCTTAATTAAGACGAATTAAACTAAATTTATCTGAAATAATCAGGTTATTACTGGTGCAAAAAGTGAACAACAATCAAAACAAGCAGGCAGAAAGGTAATTTTTTTTAATAAAAAAGTGAATTTTTTCTAATTAAATGTTTTTCTGAATTTGGATTCTTCAGAGTATAATTATTTTTCCAGTTTTTTTGTATTTTTTTTCAGTTTGTCAAAGCAATCAAGAAGCTAGGCTTTCCAGCCAAATTTAAGGTTTATATCACAACTTTCTGCTGCCAAAATGTTCTTTCATAATTATTAAACTAAATTTTGATTATGTTTCTTATTTAGGGTTACAATATTCAAAACATAGTGGCTTCATGCGATGTGACATTCGCAATTATACTCGAAGGTCTTGCTTATGCACACAGTGCTTTTTGCACCGTAAGTCAATTAATTTCAATTTAATATAATTCAATTCTCTACTTACACCAATTATTTAATTTTTCTTTATTTTTTAAATATTTATATTTATTTAACAGTATGAGCCAGAACAATTTCCTGGCTTACGATATAGAATGAAGGAACCAAAAGTTGCAATTCTTGTTTTTGTTTCTGGAAAAGTTGTTCTTACCGGAGCTAAGGCAAGTCTCTCTTTTTATTAGAGAAAAATCGCAAAAAAGCCCCTGCATTATGCTTAAACTGCGAAACTCAATTATATGGGAAATTGGAAAAAAAAACTTCTGTTCTTTAGGAAATTGATAAAAAAAGCCTAGCATTAGTTAAGATTTAACACAGTTAGTTAACTCATCATAATAATGGAAGGGCTTTTTTGCAATTTCGTAAAGAATAGAGGTTTGTTTTTGCAATTTACAGGAGGGGCTTTTTGGCAAGTTGAGCATAATTCATTTTTTTTTTCTTTTTGCAAATTCCTCCTTTTTGTTAATATTTTTTTTTTTAATGGGTTAATATTTTATTTTACCTGAAAAGAAAATAAATTGCAGGATTTTTACTTTATTATTATTATTATTATTATTATTATTATTATTATTATTATTATTATTATTATTATTATTATTATTATTATTATTATGTGATTTGTTCAGACGAAAGAGGAGATTTATGAAGCCTTTGAGAATATATATCCTTTGCTCACTCAGTTTCGGAAGCAACAATATATACCACCAAATGGGAATTTAGCAATTTGAATAAGAAAACATTTATTTGAAAAAAATTTGGAGAAAATAATTTATTTTGTTTGGCATGAGAAAGAAGGGAGTATAATGTGTTTAGTCTAGCTAGAGAGTTATGTTAATCAATTTGGCATAAATGCTTAATTTATTTTAGAGAGTAATGTGTTTATGAAGATGTCTTGTCAAAATATGTATCTTGTCTAAATTTGTTGTTTGATTTTTTTTAGTACGAGGCAAAGCCTACTAAGACTTGTCTTTCATTTTAAATTCTTCTTTGCGGGAGTTAGCATACATTGGTAAAAAAGTGAAAAGGGCAAAAAGAGCACTTGTTGCCTTATCATTCCTATCTTTTCCTAGGCTACTTTAGTCTTAAGTATTTGTCCCAGAGATTGTTATAAGAAGGCATAAAGTGCATCATGTTGGGATTTGGATGCCCTTTTTAGTAGGTTATTTTGCGTGGGTAGCTTTTCGTTTAATAATATCCACCCAAAAATTCTTATGTGTAGCAGTGCTTTAATCTTCCACAATTTCGCTGAGAGATGATCTCTGACTCCCGTGTTCTGTAGAATTCTTATGCCGATCTTGCCGTGTATTCCGTTGCTGCTGGTATCCAAGATGGGGATATCATTCATGGTTGTGAACAGGCCTGGTATGTTGTAAACCATATATATACATCAGTAGTAAGTTATTTTGGGGATTCAGTTGTTAGTTCAATTTTGTTATTGATTTAAGTTTTCTGTAGTCCATATGTATTAGTAAAAGTTATTTTCGTATTTTTTTTTACTTTAATAATTAGGGTTATGTAAGTTATTTTCTAGTGAGTTAATATTAAACTAAGTACTTTTGTAGTGTGTGTGGCTGCATGCATGAAAGCTTACAACATTTGTACCAATAAGGTTAAACATGAAATTCAGTATGTTTGGGAAGTCCATTTTTTTTCCCTTCTTATGCATGTATTGCCCACTTTTCTAAGGAAAAGTATTTCTAACATATTTCTAAATGTTTATAAAAAGATATAAATTAATTATAAGAGACGATGTTCAATAATCAAAAGAGGCCAAGGCAGAACAAACCTGCAAATTGAAATCTAACATACATGTGAAAAACAAAATTCAAGCAAATCTAACATGTGCAACCATCCAAAATATCAAATAACAGATCCTTAAAAAAACACGATATCACTATATCAGTGACATATTAATATAAAAATCTTTTGAAGAGTCCAAAAGACAAACTCATCACGTTTCTTTATATATATAAAGCTTATAAATTGGGTATATATAAAGCTTATAAATTGAATATATGTTGACATGTGTCTAATTTTTATATTTTTTGTGTTACTTTATTTATAGACAATCATATAACGAGTCATTTTCAATTCATTAAAATAATAAAAAATAACACAAATTAAGACAAAAATAATTTCATTATTCATTAAAATAATGAATAATGAAAAACAAAGACAAAAATAATATTTTTTAATGTGAGATTATTTTTTTCATATTTTTTATTACGTCTCATTCTATTAAAATAGAAAAAATCATGTATTGAATCATTTTCATTCATAAAATAACAAATAATGAAAAACTAAGACACCAAATAATATCATTTTTATTCATTAAAATAATAAATATTGAAAACCAAGACAAAAAAATAATATTTATTTAATATGAGATACATTATTATTTTTATATCTTTTCTTACTCTATCAATGTAGAAAAAAATATAATTTTTCATTTTCTAATTTATTTGTCCTCACATAATTTTAATTCTACAGTTTGATATTGTGAATATGACATGTTACATTCATTATCTTAATATCTCATATTCATTGTTTCATTTATCTTTAATCATTTCCATTCATTAGAATAATAAATAATAAAAAAACTAAGACAAAAATAATATCATTTCCATTTAATAAAAAATAAATAATGATAACGAAGAAAAAAATAATACTTCTTAATGTGAGATAAATTATCATTTTATATATTTTATTATGCTCCACTATCAAAATAGAAATAAATCATGTAAATTGGGGTTCTTTTGATACCTGTATATTTTGAGGATTTTACATGAACATTTCGTACAGCTTAATATGCAAACATGACATCTCCATTGATACTTACTGGGTTAATGCTCATAATGGACAAACAACAAGGCCTAAGAAACACATAATATAAATTAACTTTATTTTTATATAAAAATATTTTTTATTTAAAGACTTAATCATTTCTTTTGCTAGATGTGATGGGACAGTACCACCAAGAGTGCAGATCCTCTGCAGACGGCCGGTGCCCTTGATTCCTCTGCAGCCAGCAGCCGGCTGCAGAGGATCTACAATCTACCACCAAAGCATTAAATTTGTCCTTTCTGATTTACTGTGGCCGTTCTCAAATATGTTAAATGATACGAGTCAAGTTTATAGTTTCTACATGACTCACTATACTATCTCTATTATGTTGGAGTTTAATATTAAAAGTGATCCTATATGTCCTGTAAGCTGTAACATTCATTATACACAATGTACAATTCTTCTAAACCCCTATAAACAACCAAAATATTATGTATACCCCCAGTAAAAGAAAGTTATATTTCTCCTTCCACATACCTCTTTTATCCATATCACAAAAATATCAGACAAATTTTTCAATATAAATATAATTATTGATGTAAAAATATATTCTAAATATCGTGTTATCCTTTAATAGGTAAATTTATAGTGGGCATTAGTTAAAATAAAAAAAACAAATAGTGGCCATTAGTTCCATTTGTACCCTACAAAAAAAAAATCATGAATACAACCTCTATTGATTATTTTCTTTTCGCCAATATTTCTATACGAATTATCCAATTCTATATGCATTTGTTCAAATTATCAGGCTATTGTTCCTCAAAAATATAATACATGAATTGCTCAGTAGGTCCTACGATTATGTATCAAAATATCATTACAAACTTCAAAAAAGTATTATTACTTTTTTTTATGTTTCTACGAAATATTAAAATGTCACCTATATCCCTCTAATTTTTTATCCTTAAAATAATTTTAAATATATCCACCAAATTACCAAATTATCATGAAAATCACTACAGTATGAAAAATATCGTTATTTTTTATGTGTCGTTGTTCAAACTATTAATTTTTTTAATATTATTTAAGAAAGCGTCAAATTAAAATGTCATACTTCTTGATGAATAATACAATAATAAGAGTATGAGATGAAAATTTAATCATGAAATATATTTATGCAAGTGAGGAAATTTTTTTTTCTTACTCATGATTCATTTTTTCCAAGCGTCCGTAATTATTTCATTGATTAAATTTTAGTTGACTTTATTTCATCTTCAATTAGTGGAAAAAGTCAATTTCAGATGTTGTGTTTTTTAAGATCCCAATATTATGTGCCTTTAAAATAGAAAATATTATATGTAATGATCATTTTTATTTCATAAGAAGAGTAATTCCAATTCCTCTTGCAAAATGATATGCAAAAAATATATATACTCGCGATGAGATACAAAGATATAAAAAATTAAAAAGGCCAAACATAATAAATACTTTCTAAGATAACATAACTGAAAGTGAGAGTAAGAAAATAAAAATAAAAAATGAAATGTTTATATTGATTCTCATTTTTTTCATATTTTTTTCCGTTTTATCTTTTTGTCCTTATTTAAACATTTTGAATAGCAACCAAATGGACCAAATAATACCGAAGCGGGCGAGAACCTTTCTCGTATAACACAATTCTAACACAAACCCAAAACATAATTCTAGCACACACAAAATAAACCGACCATAAAAACATAAAATATCCTTCTTTAAAACGAAAATTCTAATATTTCCAAAACATCAAATGTACCCAAAAACTTGAAAAAACTCCCAGTAATTCTTAAAAAAAAAAATAAACACAATAAGTAAAAGAGTATTTAAATAAAAACAATCAAGGTAATGCCATTAAAAAAAATATACTATAATATTTGAAAACAAACCTAGGAAGGGGGAATGGGGGCTCATAATTCCCATAACGATCTTTCAACAATTTATCAATTGCCTAATAAAATAATAAAAAAAGGAAAATACTAATTACATTAAATACAAGCTTAGGGATTTAGACCCGATGCTTGTGTGCTAATATCATGCATAGTTATAATGACGGACAGATGCATATGCCCCCATCGTCTAGTGGTTTAGGACCCTCATTAGACCGTGCATCTCTCTTGATATATCCATGAACGAAGAAAGGTATGGGAGGAAACAGTGGCTCATTATTGTGAGGCTCTTGACTGGAAGGGAGCAAACAAGAATTCTCATTTGTAGCTATTTTTCGATTATAATTCAGTGCAGGATGAGGATAATGTATCGGCAAGAATAGAACATGTATTAATTCATACTTCCTTTTCAATTATTTAAGTTGTAAGTACGACTCATGTGATAAGCTTACTAGTTCGTGTGGAATTGTTAAATTACATGATTCATCAAAAGAAGGGATGATAGCTACTTTTTTCTTTAAATCTGGATTTTTTATTTTTTTGTTTACGATTACAGGTTGGATATCAAATTATCCAGGCAGTAATGAGATAGTCAAATAATTTTTTTTAATAAAAATATAAAAATAAACCAATAGAATGTGGAAGTTGAAGTTGTCCACCGCATTAAATTGAAAACTGGGACACCCTTCACCTATCTGACAATGATGGTGGTATAATTTTTTACTTTACAAGGCCAACGAGTCAGGAAAAACTTTTTTGCACTTAAAGCATCAACTCCTGATGAAAGCCAAGTGGACTGCACCGTACATATCGAATTGAAGTGCAAGGTCGTTAGAAAGATGGATTATTGTAGTTTGAAAGAATACTAAATGTTCGCGCTACACAACGGATATTTTCATTTTATTATACAATTATAATAATATTTCATATTATATCTTCGATTTCATGAAAGAGTTACATCAAAATATTTTCATTTTATAAGTTTATATTGATTTACTTATGTGAGCACATATTCAGAATATATGAACACATATATATGCGGAATATGTATTCACATATTCCGAATATGTTCATTGTTCATGAAGTACAAAATTGTAGACCTATTGAATTTATTTACTCGCTTGAAAGGCTTCTTACGGCCTATTAATTCTATTTTATGTTTTACAGCCCGACTTAAAAAATACAACCAGTTCCTAAGATGACTTTAATCTCAATAAGTTGCACAAATAATCCCATATCAAAGATCTATAAATAAGAAAAAAATTAGAAATTAGAAAACTTACAATGATGTAGTGTAATTCATCATAGGCACTATCAATCTATTGATTGCATCTAACACAATAGTCATCATCACCATTCTCCGTCATACAATGCACCATGAGAGCATTTATTGTGTGAAATGGTGCATCACACGCAACACAGAACCGTTGAAGAAATTCCAGGATCATAGAATTCATTGGGTAAAAGGAGTCGCACCAAACTAAACGAGGCCAATTAGGCAAACCATGATTCTAATTCATTTTAATATCATTATTATTTTGTAACATTAGAAAATATTGAGAGCTGCAGTTCAATTTTAGTGAAAAAGTGTGAATCACTCACCTCCATTAAGTGAGGATTATTCACCATTTGTTCATGTGCCTGCCCTCTCTGCTGGAGATACCGCTCAAAGTGACCAGCTGGGACACCGCCTCCATGTCCCAATTTCAGCATTTTTAGGGACTTTTTCCCTAATTTCTTTTTTTATAATTATTTATGTTTGCTTATTATTTATTTTGTTTTATTTAAAGATTCCTAGTAGGCGTATTACGCATGATTTTCAACATCCTATAAACATGTGGTGATGTAGCACAATTTGTGGGTAGGCTTGTTATTTTGTTTTTTGGGGTTGGATGTTAGGGTTTTGCGTGTGAGTTTTATTGGTGATGTTGTGTTGAATGCAAATTCAAGAATGCAAATTGAAAATAGGCATTGGTTGCAGAAGGTCCATTAGTTTGATAGTAATTTTCTTTGAATGTTGTTTGTGTTATGAATATGATTAAAGGATGTCCAATAGTTTAATCCTTAATAAACAAAGTGTTAAATAATAGGTGAAGTATGTGTCATTTACTTGATATAGGTGTCACTTATATGAACATGCAAGTAACACATATCATGTAATATGTCAAATAATGCATTCATGATATGATATGCATGGTGTTGACACATATTATGAAAGGTGCCATGTTGTATATTAGTATATTCTCTTTTCTAATTCTAAGTTATATTATTTATTTTGCTTACTCTCTACTATATAAAGAGAGTATGACTATTGTATTCATTTTTGAGATATAATTGAAAAAAACTTTCTCCTCAAATCCTCTCTTTCTATTATTCTTGTTCTTTGCTATTATTTTTGTTGCAATTAATAGATAATTTAGGCTTCTGGAAATTATTTTCTGGTGATATAATTGTTATTATTTTGTTGTTTGTGTTGGGATGTTGGGTTTTGCTCGGTTGACTTGTTTGTTTTGTGTTGAATGTGCTTGAACATGGACATTGGTTGCACAACGTTCTTTAGTTTGGTTGGAAATGTTTTGATTTTTCTTTTGATGGTGATTTTCTTTGTTATGTGAAGTGATTTCAGTTTGTAGGTTAACTTGATTTGTATTATGTTTATTGTTGTTTGTGTTGCGTCTAGCTAGGTTTTAGAATAGTAATCAGAATGACTTTTTTGCGTTGTGTTAGAAAGATGGATTATTGTAGCTTGAAAGAATACTAAATGTTCGCGCTACACTGCGGATATTTTTATTTTAATATACAATTAGAATAATATTTCATGTTATATCTTCGATTTCTAAGTTTTTATTGATTTACATATGTGAACACATATATATGCGGAATATGTGTTCACATATTCTGAGTACGTGTTCATAAATGTAAATCAATATAAACTTATAAAATGAGGAGAGTTGATATAAAGAAATAAATAGATACAAGGAAATTTTTACACATAAAAATAATATTTCATTAACTACCTAGACGTTTCCCCTTCTATACCAAAAGATTTTTTTCTCTCTCAAACCCGCATGTATAATCATTAATATAAAAAAGTTTATTACGTCACAACGAACCAAACAAAAAGGATAAAAACAAAAGAAGGGCAGAGACGAAAGGGATTAATAATAATAATAATAATAATAATAATAATAATAATAATAATAATAATAATAATAATAATAATAATAAAATAACAGCTGGAATAGTGGGGAGGGTTTGAAGGGGGGAGAGGCAGAGGAAGGGGAGGAGGAAGAGGAACATGGGGAATATTAACAGCTAGTATTATGTAGATTTTTGTTGTCCAAATTTGCAAGTGCACAACTAATCTCAAGTTAGAAAAAATAAATTTGGAATTGGAAGTCTGGCCCAACACATCTGTGCATTATTTTATTGTCATCTTATTGTTGCAAAATATACTTGTTTATATTAAGTATTCTTAGCTAATGATGAAATTTCAAAAAGCTGACAAAAACTCAGCTTTGTAAAAAAAAAAAAAAGTCATGCGCACAAGCTGTTGGATGAATGGATGAAAGATAAATTTCACTTTAAGCACTCTAATTCTTTGTAAAAGGAATAGAAATCTAATTGGTTGTAGTGATACAAGATTATTAGTATTAGCATTGTAGTTTTTGGTTCATATATTGTACCAGTTAGAATGGTTCGCTTGCAGTTTTTGATGTGCCTTTTTATTGTGAAACGTTACTTTTGTTTTGTTTTATGGCCATCCTGAGTACTCTGGGTATTGCACAAATTTTAAGCATCAAATTTTATCCCATAAAGTTTGTTAAAAACATATATGATATTTATTCTCTCTCTTGGTAAATTTGTACCCACGGCAACGCGCGGGTAACATACTAGTACATACAAAACATGACTTAAAATCCTGGTTTCACAGCTACCAAGAATCATACATAAGATCATAAATTCTCTCCTTCCTCAAAATCCTTCACTCTGGCACTAATCCTTAGGAATTATGTGTTTAAACTTTTTATAAAAAAAAGAAATTAACAAGAATGAATATAGAAGACGGCAAAAACATGGGAATAAAGAATTGAAGAATGAAAGAAGAAATCGGTAACCATCTTTTTTTAAATGAATACAATGGAAAATTGATTAGATAAGTATGAAAGATTACCTTGGTCCTTATATCCGCAAACAGTTCCTCAAAGCTTATAGGCCAAGCTTGCCGCTGAAAAATCACACAAAATGAAAAAGAATAATAATAATAATTGTTATTATTATTCAACTTAAAAAAAAAACTAGTGATTATTATTACCTGGACAATAAGAGCCGCCTGAAAATTGAAAAAAAAAATTAATTTAGGAATTCAATCTATAATGTAGTGATTAATTGGAGGGAAAAAGCTGATAGATTAATTACCTCTCGTTCTTTCTCGTTCGGACCAAAAAAACTAGTCGCGCCTTCGATGATATAATCTGAATTTGGAGGATCTTTTTTCAAGGCTATTTCAGACGAGCACTTACTGCATTTGAAATGGAGTCGGTAACGTTGACGGTCCTGCAATTGACAAGAAAATAGGAAATTTCGAGGAGCTGATTGGAATCGCAGCGAAACTGAGAAAAATAGTATTGAAATTGACAATCCAACAGAACAAAATCGTGTGAAATCATCTTGATATTTAATCACGGCAGGCCTGATTAGTAGTAAAGAAAGCGTAATAAAGACAGACAGACTTAACATGAAAACTGACTGACGATTATTACCTCTTCTCCTTGAAAGTATTCTTTGAAAGCATAAAATATATCTCCTCTGTACATGTTATTCTGGCAGGTTAGGCAACTGATGTTCATGCGAAGAATCAGACGGACCGCATAAGGGTCCGGCTCCGGCTCCGGCTCCGGCCAAACCTCCCTTTCTCCCATATTCGCCAGATGAGTCTCCGGCTCCGTCCGCCGCCAAACCTTCCTTTCTCCCTTCTTCTTCGCCGCATGAGTCTCCGGCTCCGTCCGCCGCCAAACCTTCCTTTTTCCCTTCTTCGCCAGATGAGCCTCCGGCTCCGTCCGCCGCCAAACTTTCCTTTCTCCCTTCTTCTTCGCCAGATGAGCCTCCGGCTCCGTCCGCCTCCGGCTCCGTCCGCCTCCAAACCTTCCTTTTTCCCATCTTCGCTAGATTTCGACGATTTCTTCCTGCCCTAACCCTAATTCTCTCTCTCTTCCTCTTCTTACGCGGTTCAACTATTTTAAATTCATATGATATTCTTATAAATATCACACACTATTTTAAAATACATAATATTCTTACATAAATATATACTATTTTAACAGATTTGCAACATTAAAACTTACCAACTATAACAATTAATAAAAGGAAATAAAATATAGTAATTAGTAAATACGGTAATAATGAATAAAATAGGAAACTCATTTAAACCGACTTTCCTTTTGCCCGCTTCTTTCTTTGCCTATATAATTCTGCTCTGCTCCTTCCATTTTCATTTCCACACAAAATTGACTCAAAACAGGATCAATTCAGGTGAATTTGAGAAACTAGTGCGTGAATCCTTCTCTTCCATCCTCTCATCAAATCTCATTGAAAAGCTATCAACATTTTATGTTTATTTTTACACTGATTCTGATCGAATCGCGTCAGAAATAGTTGTTAGTTGGAGAAAATAGAGGAGATTTTTCAAACAAATCAGAAGTTTGAGTTGTGATTAGAATTCTTCTTCAAAAGATTGAAGTGAGAAATTAATATAAGTATCTGCTTTGGGGACTCTTAATGGAGGAGATAGTTGATCTGACAAAGCATCCTTCTGGACTTGTTCCTACTCTACAGTAATTTATTTTCTCTTTTTGTATTGATTTGTAATTCATTCATGAAATGTAATGAGTGATTTGAGAATTTCGTTTCATTAAAAACACAGGAATGTTGTTGCAACGGTAAATCTGGATTGCCAGTTGGATCTAAAACAGGTTGCTTTGCATGCACGAAATGCAGAATACAATCAAAAGGTTTCATCTCTTTAATCAATTAAAATTCGCATCAGGCAAAATGGTATATTACTTAGTTTTAACATCAAATTATACCAAATTAGTGCTTAACTAGCACGAATTAAACACAATTTATATAAACCTGTGAAAAATAATCAGGTTGTTACTGGTGCGAAAAGTGAGCAGCAATCAAAACTTGCCGCCAGAAAGGTAAATTATTATTATTTTTCTTAATTAAAAACTGAGTTTTTTCCATTTTTCGGATTTTTTAATCTTGTAATTATACTTATTTTATATATTCTTTTTTTGTTTTTTTAGTATGCTAGAGTTATTCAGAAGTTAGGATTTGCAGCCAAATTTCAGGTTAAAACTACATTCTTTTATTATATTCTTTTCTTTTTCTCGCCAATTTTTTTATTCATAATTAATTCTTTGAATCATGAAATAACTTTTATTATTATTTATTATTGTTGTTATTTAATTAGGATTTTAAAATTCAAAACATAGTTGCTTCTTGTGGCGTGAATTTTGTAATTTATTTAGAACGGCTTGCTTTATCACACGCGGCTTTTTGCTCTGTAAGTTAATTTTTCATTCAATATACTTTTTTCTATTTTTTTAAATATTGATTGATATTTATATATTTTTATTTAATAACAGTATGAGCCAGAAATATTTCCCGGTCTGATATATAGAATGAAGCAACCAAAAGTCGTGCTTCTCATTTTTGTATCAGGAAAAATTGTTCTGACTGGAGCTAAGGCAAGTTTTTTTGTATTTAAAAAAAAAAATAATAATAAATTACATGATTTATTTTTTTGACTGATTTTAATTTATTAATAATTGATTTTACTCAGGCGAAAGAAGAGACTTATGAAGCCTTTGAGAATATATATCCTGTGTTGACTGAGTTTCAAAAAATCGACATAACAGAACAATCTATGCAATAGAGAATTAGAAATTTTAGATTTTTTCTTTTTTTTTAGCATGAGAAAAGACTACGGAAGGAGTATAATCTGTTCAATGCAGAGAGTTAAGTTTGTATTTCGATTAATTTTTAGCTTAGTCAACAAATTTTGATTGATTAAGAGTTCGGAGTTGCTGTAACTTGTACAAATTAGTTGTTTCATTTGAGGACTTTGATAAAGTATTAATTCAGTCTAATCAATCAATTAACATTATTACTATTGATATTCTATATATGTGTAGGTTACTATTAGTTATTTATATGCAAAATGGAATTAACATTTTTACATCAAGACAGTTAATAACATAACATAATATATAAACCAGGCTTATTTACTGGGCCAAAAAGCCCATATCTACAACTCAAAACAGATAAAATCAGAGGCCAATCCAATAGCATCGGCCGCTGCTATTATGGATGGGAAATGGCGACGGTGATGTCCCACACCTAATTAATAAAATAAAACGACCATAATTCAAATATGAAAAGTCAAATGAGAAATAATCAGATAAAAACCTTGGTGGGACCGCAACATCTCCAAAAATGGACCTGTAGAGGAGACTCTGCAGGTGCCGTTACTGGCTTTCTCAATGGGAAAAATATTGGAAACCTACTAAAATAACATTATAATATGAATCATCCTAAATTTAATTAAGAAGCTGAAAAGAAATATAAGTAAGAAATCAATTTACCAACTAAACATGTTTGGTGTAGCTGTAGATGGCTCTATGCCAAGATGCACGTCTTTATAAAGCACGGCATCAAAGTATCCAGCGAATCCTGTACAAAATTTGAGAAAATTTGTCCATAACTTATTTATTTCCTTCAAATAAATATTATATTAAATGGAAACAATAGTTTCCTACAAAATTAAAATTAAAATTAGAATTAGAATTGTATACCGTGCACAAGAGCAAATCCAGTACTTGCTGGTATCTCAAATTGCAATTTCTTGTACCGTTGGTTATTAGGCGGTGAGAAATTCGAATGAGTGAAAGTGAATACCTGAAGGAAGAAAGGAAGAAAGATAAGCGTGTTTTGTTAGCAATTTATTATGATTATTATTAACTGATTAAGAATTTTAAAATATTTAATGCAAAAAGTGTACAGGTTGAGGAGGAGCGAGTCTTGCAACACGGTGCAGCTTGACAAAATATGCCGTCTCAATATGGGTTATATCTTTGTGTATCTTCACCTGTAAAAATGTTTATGCTGTTAATAATATATTCAATTTTACTTACTAATTTCCTACTAGATTTATATTACACAGTGCTCACATCATTATAAAGTTTCGATGTCGTTACAGGTTGAATAAAACTCGTATATCTGCACAAAAATCACATAAAAACCACAATTAACATTAATTTCACGCATGTCCCTGTAAAACGTACAAAATCACCAATGCCGCTAGAAAATCACCCATTTATCATAAAATATCATCAATGCCCCTACAAAATCATGATTTTGTAGGGGCATTGGTGTATTCATGATATATGAGTGATTTTGTAGCGGCATTGGTGATATTTTACGTTTTACAGGCGTATAAATGAAATTATGATGTTTTCTAGGGGTGCACGCGAAATTCAGCTAAATATTTTTTACCTAGCCAAAGCCTCTTTCGCTTTATTCAGCTCAGAAACGGAGGCCGAATCTCCTCTTTGGCAGCTTTTGTTGCCTTCAACTGAGCGACAATCTCTCCTTTCTCCTTCACAACCATCCTAGCACGCGACAATCTCAGTTTTATCTAATAATTGGAAAAAATGGGGGGGGGGGGAATGAAATTTGGAATTGGAAGCCCAGCCCAACATATTTGATCTGTGCATTATGTTATTGGCATCTTATTGTTGTAAAATTGACTTGTTAATATTAATTAGTATTCTTAGTTAATGATGAAATTTTAATATTATTCTTTATTTGTGTAATTATGTCACAAAGTTGACGGGAACTCAGCTTTGTAAAGGATGTAATGATCAAACAAGAAAAAACAGTTCAAAATCCAGCACTCCAAACGGCACCCTACTGAAAAGAGTTAAAAATAAAAAATAAAAAATAAAAAATAAAATAAAAATCGAATTTTGAATTGTAACCCTTTCGTGACAAGTAAAGATTTGACAATTTCGTGATGTAAAATTTGTTACATAGACTTTTATTTGGGTTCAAAACACAGGAATAATGTCCCGACGGCGAATTTGGATTGCCAGCTGAATCTAGAGAAAATTGTTTCTAAACAGTTCAAATCCAGTTTCAGAGCTACCAATTAGCTAAAAAACACACAATCGCGCGCACACAAAACATGACTTAAATCCTGGTTTCACGGCTACCAAATAGTAACAAACAAACAAAAAATTCACACAAAACATGACTTCAAATCCTGGTATAACGGCCACCAAATATTAACAAACAAACAAAAACACACACGCACACAAAACATGACTTAAAATCCTGGTTTCACGGCTACCAAATATTAACAAACAAACAAAAACACACACAAATCATGACTTAAAATCCTGGTTTCATGGCTACAAAAGTCAACATAAGATCATAAATCCTCTCCTTCCTCAAAAGCCTTCACTCTGTGGCACTAATCCTTGTGAGTTCTGCCTCTGCATTTAAATTTTTTATAAAGAAAAGAAGAAGAAGAAATGCATAAGAATGAATATAGAAGACGGCAAAAACATGAGAATAAAGAATTGAAGAATGAAAGAAGAAATCAATAACCATATTTTTTTAAATGAATACAATGGAAAATTGATTAGATAAGTATGAAAGAATACCTTGCGCATTATCTCCTCCAACAATTCCTCAAGGCTTATAGTTGAAGCTCGCACCTGAAAAATCACACAAAACGAAAAAAAGTATTAACATTTAATCAATAAATAACAATAATAATAGTTATTATTATTCAACTTCCAAAAAAACCTAGTGATAATAATTACCTGGGCCATAAGAGCCGCCTGAAAATTGAAAAAAAAAACATAAAATTAATTTAGGAACTCAATCTATAATGTAGTGATTAATTGGAGGGAAAAAGCTGATAGATTAATTACCTCTCGTTCTTTCTCGCTCGGATAAAAAAAAAGAGTCGCGCCTTCGATGGTATAATCTGAATTTGGAGGATCTTTTTTGAAGGTTATTTCAGACGAGCACTTATTGCATTTGAAACAGAGTCGGTAACGTTGAAGGTCCTGCAATTGAAAAGAAAATAGGAAATTTTGAGGAGCTGATTGGAATCGCAGCGAAACTGAGAAAAAATAGTATTGGAATTGACAATCCAACATAACAAAATCGTGTGAAATCATATCTATCTAATCAAGGCAGGCCTGATTATTAGTAAAGCCTAATAAAGACAGACAGACAGACATACTTAGCATGAAATCTGACTGACGATTATTACCTCCCCTTGAACGTAGTCTTTGAGAGCAACGAATCCATCTCCTCTGCGCATGATATTCTGGCATGTTAGGCAACTGATGCTCATGGGAAGAGTCAGACCGATCGGATGAGGCTCCGGCACCGACTCCGTCCGCCGCCAAACCTTCCTTTCTCCCATATTCGCCAGATGAGTCTCCGCCTCCGTCGGCCGACAAACCTTCCTTTGTCCGTTCTTCTTCGCCGGATGAGTCTCCGGCTCCGTCCGCCGACAAACCTTCCTTTTTCCCATCTTCGCTAGCTTTCGACGATTTCTTCCTGTCCTAACCCTAATTCTCTCTCTCTCTCTCTCCCTCCCTCTCTTCTTACACGATTCAACTACTTCAAATTCATATGATATTCAATAAGGCGCCGTTTGGGTTGGGACGTGGAATTAGCAGAATGAAATTGAATTTTAAGATAAAAAATTTTGAATTAATTAATTCTAAAGTTTGTTTGGATGTTAGAAGTATAAAATTCTGAAAAAATTAATTTCTTGTTTGGTTGTTTGTAAAAATCTGGAATTATGTTATGTTTATATAATTAGTGATATAAAATATGGAATAATATAATATATAAAATAATATAAAATAAAATATATAACATAAGTAATAAGGAATAAAACATATAATATAAATAATATATAATAAAACAAATTAATATAGTATAGTATAGTATAAACTAAAATAATATAAACTAAAATAATATAACATAAGTAATAGAAAATAAAAATATAATATAATATAATATAATATAACATAAGAAATATAAAATAAAATAAAATAAAATAAAATAAATAATATAATATAATATAATATAATATAATATAATATAATATAATAGAAAAATATAATAGGAAATAAATAATATAATATAATATAGTATAATAATATAATAGAATATAACATAAAAATATAATAGAAAATAAATAATATAATATAATATAATATAATATAATATAATATAATATAATATAATATAACATAACATAAAAATATAATAGAAAATAAATAATATAATAGAATATAATAGAATAATTGCCACGTGGAGATGCCACACTTTGGCATTTCAACTTTGAGATGGAATTATATCTTGCTAGGTTTACATATGGGAGAAATTCCAAGAATTATGTAATTATTTTCCATGATGTGTACCAAACAAAGAACTTGTATGGAGTGGAGTTTTAAAATGCAAATTCCACTCAAAATTCCTCGCTCCAAACGGCCCCTAAAAAAAAGCTCCGCTAGATTTTCCGTAAAAAATGATAGTAAATACTAAATTATTCAAATGCAAACCGAAATTTATATTTATGAAGAAATATTTCTCCACAATCTTTATTTGCTACTAAAACTCGTGTTTCTTGAGTTTGTT
The DNA here is from genome assembly GCA_024447665.1 of Juncus inflexus. Taxonomy (NCBI): domain Eukaryota; kingdom Viridiplantae; phylum Streptophyta; class Magnoliopsida; order Poales; family Juncaceae; genus Juncus; species Juncus inflexus. Next base: position 5,948,189 of record JAJHPC010000010.1, read on the forward strand.
CGTTCGTTTCATTAAAAAAAACTCGGCTAGATTTTTCGTAAAGAATAATAGTAAATACTAAATTATTCAAATGCAAACCAAAATTTGTATTCAATTTAAAATATTTCTCCACATTCTTTGTTTGCACTGAAAACTCATGTTTCGTACGTTTGTTCGCTCGTTTCATTCTAAAAACTCGGCTAGATTTTTCGTAAAGAATGATAGTAAATAGTAATTTATTGAAATGCAAACCAAAAGTAGTATTCGATTTAAAATATTTCTCCACAATTTTGGTTTGCACCTAAAGCTCATGTTTCGTGCGTTTATTTGACCGTTTCAATAAAAAAAACTCAGCTAGATTTTTCGTAAAGAATGATAGTAAATACTAAATTTTTCAAATGCAAACCCAAATTTGTATTTATTACAAGATATTTCTCCACAATCTTTAATTGCAACAAAAACTCTTGTTTCGAGAGTTTGTTCGTTCGTTTCATTCAAAAAAAACTCGGCTAGATTTTTCGTAAATAAAGATAGTAAATACTAAATAATTTAAATGCAAACCAAAATTTGTATTCAATTTAAACTATTTCTCCATAATCTTTGTTTGCACCGAAAACTCATGTTTTGTGCGTTTGTTCGCTCGTTTCATTCTAGAAAACTCGGCTAGATTTTTCGTAAAGAATGAAAGTAAATACTAATTTATTCAAATGCAAACAAAAATTAGTATTCGATTTAAAATATTTCTCCACAATTTTAGTTTGCACCTAAAACTCATGTTTCGTGCGTTTATTTGCCCGTTTCATTAAAAAAAACTCGGCTAGATTTTTCGTAAAGTATGATGGTAAATACTGAATTATTCAAATGCAAACTGAAATTTTTATTTATGACAAAATATTTCTTTACAATCTTTATCTGCAACTAAAACTCGTGCTTCGTGATGTTGTTCGTTCGTTTCATTCAAAAAAAACTCGGCTAGATTTTTCACAAAGAATGATAGTAAATACAAATATCATACAATATTTTAAAATACATAATATTCTTAAATAAATGTATATTATTTTAACAGATTTTCAACATTAAAACTTACTATCTGTGACAATTTATAAAAGGAAATAAAATATAGTAATTAGTAAATATGGAAATAGTGAATAAAATAGGAAACTTATTTAAACCGACTTTCCTTTTTCCCGCTTCTTTCTTTGCCTATAAATATTCACCCGTGTCCTTCCATTTAAAAATTGATTCAAACAGAATCTATTCAGGCGAAATTTTTGAGAAACTATTGTCCCGATCCTTCTCTCTGCAAATCCAACCCAAAAAGTATCCACATATAGTTTTTAGTTGGAGAATATAGAGGAAATTACTCGAACAAATCAGAAGTGTGATATCTGATTTGGATTCGTCAATTGATTGAAGTGAGAAATTTTGATTTCAAGTATTTGATTTGGGGATTTGTAATGGAGGAGACAGTTGATCTAGCAAAGCATCCTTCTGGACTTGTGCCTACTCTACAGTAATTTACCTTCTCATTCTTTTCCTTAATTGAATATTGATCAAATTTCGTATCAATTTGTAGTTCTTTCATTGAAAGTAATAATTGAAGTACTTTGTTTGATTGAAAACACAGGAATGTTGTTGCAACGGTAAATCTGGATTGCCAGTTGGATCTCAAGCAGGTTGCATTGCATGCACGAAATGCAGAATACAATCAAAAGGTTTCATCTCTTTAATCAACTAAAGTTCTTTTAATACTTGCAAAAAAAAAAAAAATCACCGTTTTTAAGAATTCAAGCTATCATTCACTTAGAAATTGTTCAACATTTGATATTGTTTTTCTTTTTTTGATTTTATATAGCGTTTTGCGGCAGTAATAATGAGAATAAGGGAACCGAGAACCACAGCTCTGATTTTTGCATCAGGCAAAATGGTATATTACTTAGTTTTAACAGCAAATTATATCAAATTAGCTCTTAATTAGAACGAATTAAAGGCAATTTATATAAACCTGTAATAAATAATCAGGTTGTTACCGGTGCAAAAAGTGAGCAGCAATCAAAACTTGCCGCCAGAAAGGTAATTTATTATTATTTTTCTTAATTAAAAACTGAGTTTTTTTCCATTTTTTGTTCTTGTAATTATACTTATTTTATATATTTCTTGTTTTTTAGTATGCAAGAGTTATTCAAAAGTTAGGATTTGCAGCCAAATTTCAGGTTAAAACTACATTCCTTTTTTCTCTTGCCAATTTTTTTATTCATAATTAATTTTTTGAATCATGAAATAACTTTTATTATTATTGTTATTTACTTAGGATTTTAAGATTCAAAACATAGTTGCTTCTTCTGGCGTGAATTTTGTAATTTATTTAGAACGGCTTGCTTTATCACACGCGGCTTTTTGCTCCGTAAATTAATTTTTCATTCAATATACTTTTTTCTATATTTTTAAATAGTGATTGATATTTATATATTTTTATTTAATAACAGTATGAGCCAGAAATATTTCCCGGTCTGATATATAGAATGAAGCAACCAAAAGTCGTGCTTCTCATTTTTGTATCAGGAAAAATTGTTCTGACTGGAGCTAAGGCAAGTTTTTTTTTTATTTAAAAAAAAAGAAAATAAATTACATGATTTATTTTTTTGACTGATTTTAATTTATTAATAATTGATTTTACTCAGGGGAAAGAAGAGACTTATGAAGCCTTTGAGAATATATATCCTGTGTTGACTCAGTTTCAAAAAATCGACATAACAGAACAATCTATGCAATAGAGAATTAGAAATTTTAGATTTTTTCTTTTTTTTAGCATGAGAAAAGACTACGGAAGGAGTATAATCTGTTCAATGCAGAGAGTTAAGTTTGTATTTCGATTAATTTTTAGCTTAGTCAACAAATTTTGATTGATTAAGAGTTAGGAGTTGCTGTAACTTGTACAAATTAGTTGTTTCATTTGAGGACTTTGATAAAGTATTAATTCAGTCTAATCAATCAATTAACATTATTACTATTGATATTCTATATATGTGTAGGTTACTATTAGTTATTTCTATGCAAAATGGAATTAACATTTTTACATCAAGACAGTTAATAACATAACATAACATAATATAAAAACCAGGCTTATTTACTGGGCCAAAAAGCCCATATCTACAACTCAAAACAGATAAAATATCAGCCGGCTCGTCTATAAACCAACCGGGAACACCCGGTCATCAACCAGTTATGCCAGTTCGAGCCGGTCTCCTTATAAATAGCCGTCAACGAAACCCTAGTCGTCTCTTCAACTCTCCCTTCTCTCTCCTCTCATTCTTATTTAGCCTCCAGATCTATAAAAGAACCCTCGTTTGAAATCTCTCTCTCCCTCTTTCCGGGCCCCGATTTCACTCCTTTCCCGCCTGGCCCTCGATTCGTTGTGGATTTCGTTGGGTGATTCGATTTGGGCTGAAGTTGGGGAAACTGAGGCGGATTTGAGGGTTTTTTTGGCTCGATTTTGTATATTGGGCGGTTGGTCGAAATAAAGGATCGTTTATGACGATTTAAGTTGAGATTGTGCTGTTTCTGATCTGATTGGGTTGGAAGTTGCTGGAGATAGTGGGAAATAGGACGAATTTGTCTGAGAAATTTCGAATCGGGAGTTGTTCTTTGAGAAATTAAGAGTGGATTGGGTAATAAGAACCTCAATCGACTATTTAAGGCCATTTTTGAGGATTTGAACAGAAAAGAAGGGGTCTTTGAAAGGGTAAATTAAAAGAGGAAGAAAGGAAATGGCTGAAAAGGGGTTGGAAGGAAGCCAGCCTGTTGACCTAACGAAACACCCTTCTGGAATTGTTCCTACTCTTCAGTAATTCCTCTTCTTTTAATCATAATTACAAAAAAATGTAAAAAAGTAAAAAAACAAATATCATTTCATGTGTCTCAGTACTGATGTAAAATGATAAAGCTATATTGAGCTCCCAATTGTTAATTTTGTAAAAATAATTAGCCAAAATATGCATTTCGTGGTTCATGTCTGATTAGGTTTGAATGACTCACCCTTAATCTGTACAAATTCACAACATTATTTGATAACCTATTTAAATATGTGTTCATGTTAAAAATTTTACGACTTAGAAGACAAGATGTAAAACTGGGTTTGGTTTCCTGGTTTTTTGATAAACAGGAATATAGTTTCCACTGTAAATCTGGATTGCAAGTTGGATCTTAAAGCAATCGCTTTGCAAGCCCGTAATGCTGAGTATAACCCAAAGGTAAAATTAATATTATTATTTTAGTAAAATATTCAATAAAAATGTTTTGTATAGTTAATTTATTGCATGTTTAGTGATGCTTAATATATATATTTTGTTTTATGCAGCGTTTTGCGGCCGTTATTATGAGAATTAGGGAACCAAAAACAACCGCTTTGATTTTCGCCTCTGGCAAAATGGTAATTATTTATTTTGTAATTTAAAATTGTAAACATTAAGTGTGAATAAATATGTTTTATGTGTTTTATTTGTGAGTTTTATTAACGTGAGTTTATATGCATTTAATTAACTAGGTTTGTACTGGTGCGAAAAGTGAGCAACAATCAAAACTTGCTGCTAGAAAGGTATTTACTATAATTATTTCTTAGATATAGTAAAAATAATGCAAAAGATAATTCATAAGATTATTCTCTTTTGTTGGAAAATGTAGAGAAAAAAAATTGGATGAAATGTTGAATTTTTTTTAGTATTTTTTTTCTATTAAGAATGAGTAAGACTGAAGGTATTATTTTTTTATTTGACAGTATGCACGTATTATACAGAAGCTAGGGTTTCCAGCCAAATTTAAGGTAATACATGATTCTTTAATTTTTTGTATCCTACTTATCTGGCACGAGAAGTTCCTAAATTTGTTTTTTTTTTAATGAATTGAATTTTTTTTTTTTTGTAGGATTTTAAAATACAAAATATAGTGGGATCATGTGATGTGAAATTCCCAATTAGACTTGAAGGCCTTGCTTATTCTCATGGCGCCTTTTCTAGCGTAAGATATTTATTATCATATTTATAATCTAAAATTATAATTTTATTTTCCATTTTGAACAATACAGATTACAAAAAAAGTGCATATTATAATCTAAAATACGTGTTAATGTACTTATTGATGAACACTAAATTCCACAATTTATGAATTATGCACATTTTGATTAATCTTTTATTTGTCTTTAATCATGATTGTTTTTCTTTCAAATCTAATTATTATTTTTATTAATTAATATTTAATAGTATGAGCCAGAATTATTTCCTGGTTTGATATATCGCATGAAGCAGCCTAAAATCGTGCTTCTCATTTTTGTCTCTGGCAAAATTGTTCTTACTGGCGCTAAGGCAAGTTTATTTTTTTTAATAAAAAAATAGAGTGAATTAAAATATAATAATAATAATAATATAAATTCCATGTTTTATTGTTATTATTATGATTTGATAATTTATTCAGGTGAGAGATGAGACATATACAGCTTTTGAGAATATATATCCTGTGCTCACTGAATTTCGTAAAGTCCAACAACCGTACGTTCATTAAAATAAATAAAGATAATAATAATAATAATTATGTACTTTTTGTATGATTAATATAATAATTATGATTATGATGTTTTTGTACAGATAAGCTGAAGTGGGGCCCGCTTTCCAGGTGTAAATAAGAGGAAAAAAACAAATCAGAATTGTGGGTCTTAACAGCTATAAATGGATTTTATGACTGTTTTTAATTAATTGAAATGCCCTAGTTTGAATTTGAACTATTAAGGGCCTTTTTTTGTTGGACTTCATCTTGTGTAAGTTCAAATTTCAAAACTGCCCTTTTTGAAAAGGACTTTTTAAGGGTATATTTTCCTGTGAAAAACTTGTTGGAAAAGAATCAAATGTAAAAACTAAACAACTTTTGATTGTAGTGAAACTAGACTAGTTGCTTGAGTAGATAACATACTGATTTCATTTTGATATAAAAATGAATGGTATACTAACTTAATGTTTATATGTACTTCATGCATTCATTGTTGTTAGGTTTTCTAGGTATTTTTGAATTATTTGAATGAAAAGCCCATGATTTATGCCTAATTTGCTGAAAAAGATTATATATTATTTGAAGTTCCAAAAAAACGCCACAATTATTCATAATTAAAGGAACACAGTACCATGAAGGTCAATTTTTAAGGCAGTTGATATTTTAAACAGAAAAAATATATTTAAAAAAGAAGATAATATATTAATCACTCATTTAGTCATTTACAAGAACAATGAAGTCAAGATGGACAAACTGGTTGTCATGAACATGACGGCTATCCATTTCAACATATAAATCATTACAAAACCCCCCCTTGTACCGAAATATTGTGACATATAATAGGGACTGAAATGTAATATCAATCAATGAAAAATAGATATTTCCAGTTAGTATTAAACGGAGAGAAGAGAAAGAATAGGGTTAAATAGAGTGAGTGAGTGAGTGAGTACATACAAGGTAGTCAAAGGTGGGGAGCAAAATACAGCTGTGAAGCATGGCGCATTTCTGCCTGGTCTTATGCCTATATGGCTATATGCATGAACATACATAATAAATACATACATAACATACCGCTTTGAATTCAATCGCATTCATTCATCAACCTATTTCACCCTCCTTTCTTTTATTGTACATGCCACACTATGTATCAAGTCAAAATAGTTCTTCAATGTTTTCTTATGATTTTACATAATGATAATAATTTAATTTTGTATTAATGAAAATTTATTGGTGTTAATTACATAAGAGAGTGAATATCTTTTCTATTTGCTGAGTTAAATGTTTACACATATAATTTGGTATAATCTTGTTGTTTTCAAGTTTATATATAACAATTGTTATCGAATTATAACAATTGATTATTAAAAATTTGGAAGAAGATACCTTTATTATATGGTTCTGGAAACTCGCTACAAAAATGGACTAAGTATTTTGGACAAACAGAATCAAATGAGTGTCAGAGAATAGGACCCAAATGCTTTGTAAACCGTAGTACTTTTCAGTCCTTTTAGTATTCTTCAAGCTTCTTATTTTACGCACCGAAACAAATAAATAAATACAATCTGTAACCGATTTATTCAAATTTCAAAATTACACTCTTCTTATAAAGTAAATCTTTTCATTAATGCAATCTTTTCATAAATGAGTAAATTTCTTCCAAATTTCAAAATGCAATCTTACATAGTAAATTTTCTCATTAAATGAGTAAAAAAATCCATTAATTTCTTTGCATAATTTCCAAATTTTATTATACTTTTTTTGCAAATTTGGGCCTAGGATAGCGAAAGGTAACGTGGCACTGTATCCGGAGTGGACCCAAATGTAAATATGTAATTTTTCGAAAAAGGAATCTCAATTATAATATTTCCATTTAGTTTGACAATTGACCTTTTATTTTGCCCCGTCTTGTTTTTCAAATTTCAAACCTATTTGGAGGGGAAACTTAAACATCGTCTCCCATAAAATAAAATGTCCAAATTCTACCTATTTCCCTCTTACATAACAATTGATTCATGTTTTCAAAATAATTTATTTGCAGTTATGGCTATATTAAATTAATTAAATGGGAGGCTTTTGTTTTGAAAAGAAAGTGAGAAATAAATTGGAGGGTTTTTAGTGTGAATAGAGCGTTGGGAAGTTTTTGTTTTCTCTCTACCGACAAAACAACGCGGAGATTAATATGTTCCAATCCCTTCTACACTCGGTCCACCCACTAAATATAAAATCCCAAAATATCTCATCGACGGTCTATGAACACCGGGTCTATTTCAAAGGTTGTACGTTCGGCGTGATCAGGCAGCTCCATTCTCGCCTTCTATCGCTCGCAATCCTCTCCAGTTATTACATTAATGGAGATCTCCATTGTTCAACGTATTGTTTGTTGTAATGGAGCGTTATCACGACGTGGCGGAATCAGAACGAACATGGACGCCATGAGTGTGAATAAATAATGGAGAGATGTTTGTTCACGCTCCTCTTTAAGTTTAATCTCTTTCTGCAAAAAGAGTATATAACCGATATAAGCAAAGAAACTTATCTCCCTCTCTCTCTCTCTCTCTCTCTCTGTTTTAATCTTTGGCTTTCTGATTGTGGCATTTGAAATTGGAATTTGAAGTTTGGCAAGTTGAAAGGGAAAAAAATGGATGTCCAGGCGAATGTGAGTGTTTCGAGTGGGTTCCTCGCACCTTGGGATTTTTCTCCTGAGACTAACAAGGTTTGTTTTGTCCTGTTTTATTTGGGTTTAGTTTATTTTTCTGTTGTTATTGTTGGTGTATATTATAAAGATTAAGCTGCATTTTGTTGGGTTTTTTTTTTTTTCAGTTTCTTTCTCCCTTTTGAATAGTTTTTTTTTTTTGAATACTTGCGCTTTTGAATAGTTTGTGTTTTCTCTTCAAGAGAGTTTGTTTTGGGGGGGAAATATACATATATGGACCCAACAGGAAGTATTAAACATGTGTGGTTTTAATTGAAATAATATCTGAGTTTGTGCTGAATTTTCTGCTTTGCCACTTCTTATTTTATTTTCCTTTATTTTGTTTATTTATTTATTTTTGATAATTCTTTGAGATTATTTGAGGTTTTGTTTAGTTTTTTAAATGTTTATAAGGTTTTTTTTTTGGGGGTTTATAATTGATTATTCTTGACTTGAACACTTTTTGCCTCTACAGTAGAGACTCACAGTTGACAGTGGCATAGTGTCTCCTTGATTCTTCACCGTTTTTTAATATAATAAATTTTTTTTTAATTTATCATGGTAAATTGGGCCATCTATTTTTTTACAAAAAAAATAAAAAGCCCTTTGTCTGTAGCATTTCTTTCCTAAGCAAATTTGTTTGTAGTAAATTAGACTTTCATGAAATGTAGGTGTAAATTGTAACTTGTAAGTTTTAGTTTGTGGTATTTTTGATTTCTTGATAAACACAGTGAAGGGTATATTTTTGTTTTTTTCAAAAAATAGTTATTTTCCTTTCGAAAATATATAAATTACAGTATATTTTTTTTTTGAAGGAAAAATTACAGTATATTTTGAAATTTTTTTGGTTATATGTAATTTTTTAATTCTCTTGTCATAAAGCTCCCTCAATTCCACCCTTATAATTTCTTTAATTGCATGCAATCAATTAAAACCTTCGCAATTGAGATGAAATCATGAGAATTAATTCTTCACTCCTTTTTAATCCCACAAACTCACGTCATAATTTCAATTCGCATGAAAACTCAAAACCAAATTAATTAACAAATTTATTCAATTTAAATACAGGAAAATGATGATTCATCACTCGAATGGCTCTCAATCTACGTAGAAGACTGCTTCTCTAGCGCCCCCACAACATATTACACCCAAACCCAAATCAAACCCGATCCGAAACCCTCAACCCCACCTCTCAACCCTAACCCTAATTCCGACCCAAAACCCTCAACCCCACCTCTCAACCCTAACCCTAGTTCCGACTCAAATCAAACCCCAAGTCCAACTCACCAATCCAAATCCGAAATAAAAAAACGAAAACGAACCCCATCCATTTTTGAAGAACCTCCTCTTCTTCACAACCAAACCCAATGGCTAGCCGATAGCGAACCCTTTTACCCGTTAACAACCCATCAAAAACCCGTTAGCCCGAATCCAAACCCACCACCGAAAAAGAAGAAGAAAGCGAAACATATTTTGAAGAAAGCGAGTAAAGAAGAAAAAGCGCAAAGGAGATGCACGCATTGCTTGTCGAACAAGACGCCTCAATGGAGAGAAGGGCCGATGGGGCCAAAGACTTTATGCAATGCTTGTGGAGTTCGCTTCAAATCGGGTCGGCTTTTGCCGGAATACCGACCCGCTAAGAGCCCGACTTTTGAGAGCTTCAAGCACTCGAACTCGCACCGAAAGGTGATGGAGATGAGAATGATGGCAACCGTGGGTTCGGACGGAGAGAATTAGGGTTAGGGTTTGTAAAGAGAGAGGGGAGGGGGTATATAGTGGTTAATTATGTGTAGATTTTAAGGTAAGGTGGTTTATTTATTTATGTTGTTTTTTCTAAGTTTTGGACGGTCTAAGGGTTGTTGGCCTATCACTAGTAGGCTGGTTTTTTATGACAATGTTCATGTTTATGCTTCTGGAAAAATTGAAGCTTTAGTTTCCTTCTAATCTTCTCTTTAGAATTTGATTTTATCAATATTATTATTGAGTTTGTTCATTGTTCATGATTTCTTGAATTGGCTCAAATAATGTCTAGGATCTCAGATGTTGGTATGGTTCGAAGAATCTTCTGATTCTCACAGTTATGTAAATTCAAATTTTGTACATAAATTGATCCAGTTTTTATCCAGTTCTGTGATTCCGATCTGATTCTAGATCCAGTCTTGAGGGACGGATTTCGAATCCAATTTCATTTTTTTGAACCATGGATATTTGAAATCAAAAGAAATATTTGAACTCACCAAATTGATTCCAGGCCGGCCCAAATTAAATCTATTAAATTATTAAATTTAGACTTGTGTACAAAAGCCCAATTGTGATAAGAAGGGCTAATATTTAATCTAGATTCATTTGTGATTTTTATTTTGTTAGATTATGACCTTGGTAAATAAATGCATATTTACTTTAGAAAATCCATATCAGAAGTAAAATAAATAAATAAAAGATATATTAGAAAAATATCATAACAAACATGGATTTAACTCAAATACCCTACTATCCATTTGATGGAACTAAAATGACAAATTAAGAAAAATGCTTTAAATGGTGTCATTAGATGGGCCAAGTACTTGGTTCGCTAGATCATATTGATTCGCGATTGAGCCTGATCCTGATCCTTGATCTGAATCTAGTCTAGATTTGTGTTCGTGTGTTCCTTCGTATACGATCCGTAAATTGTTCGGGTCGGAAGGGTGCCATTCTACCTTCTTCTTCACATTGCAAGTCTTATTCTTGCATTTGAAATAGCTCCTGAGAAACAAAAAAGAAAAGAAATTTAGGAGAAATATTTGTAGGATGTAATTTATTGTTGTGACGATCATATTCAGTATCATCATTTCGTTAAAGCATATTTTAAAGTTGAGAAACATTTTTTTATCATAATCAATAGAAGAGTCAAAATATTGAATTATCGAATACAAGATGTTTTTTTTTTAATAATGAATACAAGATTTGTTCGATTATCAAATATACTTAATTGTTGATGAAGATTTTATTGGTTTTGAATCAATTAACAGAGATCAAAATCTTATTTTTTGAGCCACGATAGGCGAAATGCCTATCGAAATTTCACTAAAAAAAGATCATACATCAACAGTTAAATTATAAATAACAAAATTGAGAAACAAAATAAGACGATGAATCTCCAAAAGAAGAATAGAAGCATAAACATAACAAGAAATAAAACAAAATTAAGGCAAATATAGGAAAAGAGAATTAAGAACATGTGGGTCAAGAATTACAAATCCATAACTCTGCATCTTATGAAGTAATGGGAGCATTTTTCTTTATTTTCACATACGCTAAAAAAAAACCTGATTTTCTGAATAGTTTGAATGTACTTTTGTCCATATTTCTTCCATTCGTATCCGTCTTGAGGCATCACCAGCTGTGCATTGCGAACAGTAGCCTGAGACGGCTCTTCGGGTTTCACGTCTTGCCCTAATTCATCCCTGTATATACAAACAAATACCATAATTAAATGATAAATAATACGGAGAAATAATTTTTTTTTGAAGTAGGAGAAATATTTTTCTTATAGAGGTTTATTAGAACACTGTCTAGTTTCCTTCCAAATTACAAAAGAAAAACAAAAATAGAACTGGGTAGAACATACAATTAATATTGAAATGGAGTTGAATTCTTATATTTTATTGGTTAATTTATGTGATCCACAGAAATGACTGGGCCTACACAGCTTTAAAACAATGATAATCGACTTTTCCTACTTCCATATGTTTTTATTATAAAGTTAGAGCAATCATTACAATATATCTGGATAAGTTCAAGATTTTTTTTAATTTTTATAAATGAACAAGATTCAGAGTTGTACTTATATAATTTATTGTCAATTTATTAAAAAGGTACAGTTTGCTGTCAATAAAATTCGAATCATAATTGTTTTGTTTTTATCTTGATTCTTGCTTTTAATACATTTAACTAATTAACTAGACAAGAATCATTGTTGGATGAGTTTAGGATTTGGATTTTTGTGACTTTTGGTACAAGTAAGAACACATTTACTGTGATTAATTAGTCAAATAGAATCTTTTTTGCTCAAATAATATCGTGTTATAAACAGTATCATATCTTTTCTTTGCATATATATTTGCTTTTTATAAGTATATAATTGTTTGCAATGGCATCTGCATGTATTTATACACTATTTTTTTGTGCAAAATATCATTTTTAATATACTATATATCCTTCGTTTAATATAATATTTCTCACATCGTAGTATTCATAATTTCGGTACCTACAAATGATATGTTGAAAAGTAGAGGAGCAAAATCCAGACCTTTCATTAGAAAGAGGTGGCCCCTAAATTAATGAAAATATTATTTGATTTATTTACAGATTAAAACACTAGGATTAAGTATTCTTACACTAGTTATTAAGCCTTTTTTGCAATAAAGTATTGTGACAGAGATGGTGTCTTTGAGAGAGAGAGAAACAAAGAAAAAGCCAAGAGCTGGTGCCTTCTTTAATTCCAATTGAATGTAAATTAATTACTTAACATGAACAAATGTTTCACTCCAAGAAAATACGTATAATTATTTTATTTTATCTACTACTTTATTGTGCAAGAAGGCATTTGGATGAAGGATATCAAAAGCCCTCTCCAAATTTTATAAAAAAAGTTTATTGTGCAAGAAGTTATTATAATAAGGACTCTAATCCGATAATATACCTAAGCTTTGGCAGCAAACCCTAAATTCTAAGAACGTCCCAAAAAAAAAAAAAAAAAAAAAAGGAAAAAGAAAACAAGAAATATAAAACTGCAAAAAAGGAAGATCAGAGAGAGAGAGAGAGAGGCTAATTAAGTTAATACATGGAATGAACGAATGGTCTTTAATGGAGGCCCTCAAGTTTTTCTCCTCAGAGCAACTGAGCTTCGCTTCAAGAAGAATTAATGGCGATTAAAGAGCGAGAGAGGAGAGATATAGTGAGAGTGAGAGAGGGTTGTGATTAAATTAGGGTTAATATATCAAAACTGAAACTTCTTGGAAATGGATTTTTTACCGAAGTTTCCTAGTACTGAAGTTTCCTAGTATGTGTGGTGCAACCTCTTTTTTTTTATATTTATTCGCCAATCTTGTTTATTCTTTTGTGTTTTTTGAGGTATTTTATGATTTAATCATCTCCATTTTGATGATACAGGACATATGATTATGATCCTTTTGAATATTATGCAATTACTCTAGCTAATTGTGTATATTGTAGATTTTTTATTTTATATCAATAAGTATATTTTGAGTGAAAAAAAGAGTACATATAAATATAATTGAAAAAAGAATAACATTTCGGAGTTTGAGCATTTTGTACTGTACCTTGATTTCTAGGTTGTGAAACTGTTGTATATATACTTATTTTGGAATTATAATGTACTTTTTTTTGCTATGAAAATAAAAATTAAGATATATTTACTTTTCCAATTCGTAGTATAAAGTTTTTTTTCAGTTCATTCATTTTGTATCATAATAAGAATATTATCGTACAAAAATATAAATGATAATATAAATATTCTCAACTGTTTGGAATCCTTAATCATGCTAAACAATGATCAAACAAATTTTTAAAGGAAAGTACTGACAAAGTAAAAAAAATAAAAATTGGATCAGTAGAATTTTGACACGTGTAAATAAATACAATAAGACATTTGCATTATATATATATATAACGGGAAGCCGCCAGTATTTGTGTAAAAAGCAGGTGATCATTTCAAAAACACTCAAAATTTTGATGGGCGTGGAAATTCTAACGAAAGATTCAGGAATTTACAGCGACATGAAGATTTGGATCCGGACCTATTTAAGATTCGACCCAAACCCAACTCGCATCAGCTTATATATTCCAAGAAATCGTATCAATTAAACTTATAACCTTTTCAATCATGCAAAAGTCACATCAATCATTTTATTTTAATCGCCTAATCAAAAAATTTGTTAAAATCTTAGTTTTTATTTTTCGAATTCACTGATATTCTATGACAATCTATGTATATTTATCAATACATAATCATAATTGATTGAGTTGTTTCGTTTGACAACTTTAATTTAATAACAAATTACTTAATTTAAGTTTATCGCATTCATTGATATTATATGTCAATATTGATGATATTATTAATACAACATTATATATAATTGGTTGAAAGCTATTGTTTGTCAATATTTACGATATATTATTAATACATCATTTATGAATTATGATTATCAATATTTCGTGAGGCCACCACAATAAAAAATTATCAAATTCTTGAGAACTAAAATATATTATTTTATATATTATAAATTCGTCAATAACTCATGTGATATGACTATTCACAAAGTATATACCGACCCATATTATTTGGGACAACTAGAAAAAAAAATGAACAATAGTAAACTATCGATTACAATATTTTAAAAAATTTGGTTGTTTTTCCTTTTCCTTTGTTATGTCTCATTTTTTTTTCTCTTTATTATTTTTTTTAAACTATTTTGCATCTTACATCAAAATGAATCGTATAACTAAAATGCTCGCAGCTCAGCTATTTTAGTCAATTATGACTATTTTATCTATCTTTAAATTAAATTTTAATTATTAAAAGGGAAAGTGAAAATCACGATGGGGGTACTATAGCAATACTGTAGCGACCGTTTCATTTATGTACTGTTTCTTCCGCATTTTATATATTTTTTATTTTCTATATACTGTTTTTATTTTTCACGTATATACTGTTTTACGGCGTCTAAAAAAATGGATTTTTAATATACTGTTTGTGTTTTCTATATACTGTTTTCATTTTTTCACGTATATACTATTTTTAAAAAAAGAATTTCCTAATTAAATATTATATTTTTACTACATTTGCAATTCAATTTTGTGTCTCATAAGCTCTTAACGGGTTTACATTCTGATCCTATATGTGAGATGTTATTCCACCACAAAAAGAAGAAGCAGGTCCCCTGCCCACCTTCACTGTTATCCAGCCACGTGTCCAGTTATTGCGTCATCATCCCTACGTCATCTCATTCCCTTCTTCGGGGAAGTTGCATTCACTAGACGGATGAACAAATCCTCTCCAGTTTCAGATACTGGAATGAACCAGATTGTTGTGTACTGTGGGTTTAAAACTATTTAATATTGGGATATGATACACACAATCGGTTTATTTGTCACCAGCATCTGGGAATACACAAAAAAATATAATTTAATTACAAAAATACATATTGATATACAAAAAGGTAGTATAGATATATAAGAAAATATTATTTTTTAATTAATTATATACAAAGTAGTATCACACAACTGGAAATGTATAGAAATTAGAAATATGGTATTGTGATATTTAGGTGATGTTTAATAGGATGATGCAAATGTTTTTGCTTCAAATTAATATTTTATTCTTGCTCATATCCTGTATTTTGAGTCTCGGATTTGAAGAATCGGGATTTCAAGTTTTGGAAATATTGAACAATCCACGAATTTGACAAATTTCTGTGATTTGTAGTCTCAACAATATATAATTTAGATTAAAAAATTTCAAAAAAAAATATAAGATTAGGGTATTTCATGATTTGAAATCTCAAAATTTTCGAATCGGCTAAATTTTGAGATTTCAAGTATCAAAAGGTAAAGTTAATATTTTAATAAGAAATCAAAGTGAAAGCAAATTAACAAAATGACTAGCAGGCGTGGACCGGTACCAACTTGGTACCAAAGTTTTGCTTCTTTGTACCATTATTTATGGTTGTTTTATTTTATTTATTATTTCTCAAAATTCAAATAAACTTTTTCGAAACAAACCGACATATATTATATTATATTTATATATTTATAATTATATCTCATAAATCCTCATAAAATCTAACACAAACCGAAGAAACAATATTGTTTCACCACTCAGTCTCTTTAACTCATTCTTCCCCCAAAAGAAAGGGAATTTATTTATTTAAACACACCAAAAAGAAATATTTTTCACTCGTACCCCTTGAAAACCTCAAATTACAACAAAACCCTCACAAAACAACAAGCCTCCCCTACAAACCACTCAACTTACTTTCTCACTTTGCAGGGGACATACATGCAATTTCACGGCTTTCCAGCGAAATTATTCCCAAAAAAAAGAAAAAAGACCAAAAAATAATAATTTATTATTATTTAATTATTTATGTTATTTTTTAAGCTTCCCAGCCTCTAAGAACGGTGGCTCTCGCGACTCGATTTACGCCTAGTGAAAAAGCGCCCATGCGTAAATCACAATTATGAGTTTGACACATATATTTTACGTCATTAAATGCTCTTTTCATGTACTTTTTCAGCTCGGAGTTTACCTTTTCTTCGTCCCACATGAAACCCTGAATATTCTATTTTCACAAAAAAATAAAAATATTATATTAATTATTTTTTCACAATTATTAGATTTTAGTACTAGATAAATTAACAAATAATTACTAAATTAATTAGTAAATTAGTGCTTTAAATAAATTAATATATAAATAATTAACTAAATTAATAAGTAAATATAAACAAATAAATTGAAAAATAAATAAGTAAATGAATAAATAAATAAGTGCTGACCTGGACCCACTCGAAATAACTGACAGTAACGCCGCCTGAGTTGGCGAGTATGTCGGGAAGAATAAAAACGCCTTTTTTAGCTAATATCTGAAAAATAAATAAATAAATAAATAAATATTAATATTAAATATGATAATTTATAATTTAAATAAATAAATAATTAAATTAAGATTTCCTCATCAGCATCTGGATCAGACGGATGATTTGCCGCCTCAATTATGAATTTCGCCTTTATTTCATTCGCATTTTCCCTTCAAATATAATAAAAATATATATATTTCCCATCAAATAAAAAACAAAACAAATTGAAAAAACAAAAATTTGCGAAAAGCCCCTGCATTACCCTGAAATCACAAAAAACCCCCTGTACTATTCAAAATTGCAAAAAAGACCCTGCATCGCAAAAACTAAAAAAAAAAAAAAAATACCCACCTATTTCCTTTTCCCCAATTTTAACACAAGGGCTATTCTGCAACTTTCCCATGATAAAAAAATGATTAATTTTTAACTCACTTGTTATAAACGTCCAAATTACTGGATACAATATTTACGATGGTTAACTACGTCCTGCATTATTGCCCAAATTGCAAAAAATAAATAAAAATTCCCCACTTCCATTTTCTTTTTTCTCAAACACATATCTTTTTCTTCCAATTTCCAACAACACAAGGGCCTTTCCGCAAATTTCCCTCAATAAAAAAAACCCAATTTTTTACTCACTTGTTAATCACGCCGCCAAGTGCGGCAGGAATTAAAACATCACAATCCTCAATCAGAAGCTCGCTCGAATCGAAATCGTCGCCTCCATTAAACCCTTTGATTCCACGATTTTGTTTAGTGTGTTTCAAAAGCTCGGAAATGTCGAGCCCGTTAGGGTTTCTGACGGCGCCGCTGACATCACTCACCGCGACGATCTTCCCGCCCTGTTGGGAAATTAGTTGGGCCGCCCATGATCCAACATTTCCAAAACCCTAAAAATGATAGTAAATTGGTAAATTGGTGAATTGATGTGATGTGATGTGTTTGTTGGTTAGGTAGTTGAATCATGCTAGAGTTATGAGGAAAAAGTGAAATTTGCAAAAAAGCCCCTGTATTATGCCGAAATTGAAAAAAAAACCCTGAATTATTAAAAATTGAAAAAAAGCCCCTGCCCGATTGGGAGATTAGTTGGGCTGCCCATGAACCCACTTTTCCAAAACCCTAAAAATGATGTTAAAGTTGTGAAATTGATACAAATGATAGTTAATTAGGTAGTTGAGCTTAAGTGGGCCGTCATGTTATAGTTACATTTCCAAAACCCTAAAAATGACATTAAAGTTGTGAAATTGATACAATATTTTTGATAGTTAATTAGGTAGTTGAGCTTAAGTGGGGCGTCATGTTATAGTTATATTTACAAAACCTTAAGAATGGTATTAAAATTGTTATATTGATGTGATATGTTTGTTTGTTAGTTAGGTGATAAGGTCATCATGCTACAGTTATGGTGTGGAAAAAGGGATATTTGCAAAAAAACCCATGCATTATGGCAAAGTTTGCATAACAGTCCCAAGATTATTGAAAATTGGAAAAAAGGAACCCCTGCATTATTGCAGAAATTGCATAAGAAACGAGGGACTTTTTTGCAATTTCAATAAAACACATGACCCAACATTTCTGAGACCATAAAAATGAGATTGTTGAATTAGTAAGTTAATGTAATATGTTTGTTAGTTCGTTTAGGTATGGTGTGGGAAATGAGAGAGATATTATACAGGAAAAATTGCAAAAAAGACCCTGTATTATGAAAAATTGCAAAAAAAGCCAGCATTATTGCTGAAACTACAAAATACATGTAGGGACTTTTTTTTTTGCAATTTTAATAACACAGGAGCTTTTCTCCAAATTTTCCTATAATACATTCGAAATAAAAAATAGAATATATAAAAAAATATTGAGTTATTAATTTATTACTTGAATAACAAATCGCAGGCCTGAAATGCTCTTTCCATGTTCATTTAAAAGAGCCTCAGTCGCAAATAAAACGCCTCGTCCTGTAGCGGCATCACGACCCAGCGATCCACCCAATTCCTTTAAAAAATATAAAAAAAGAAAAGTCAGTTTTAAAATATTTAACATTTTGAATATTTTAGAATATAAAAGTTTAATTTGGTGGAATTTAGACGTACCACTGGCTTCCCTGTGACGACAGCTGGCGAGTATCCGTGGAATTTTGAGTATTCGTCCAGAATCCAAGACATTGTCTATTTTTACAAAAAAGACAAAAAAGAAATTAATTTTAGGGATAATTCTAATATTATAACATTTACAGCGGTATATATGAAATCATTCTGTTCTAAGATTCTTTATATCAACCAAAATAATATGAAATTCTCTAGCGGATCCACTCTTCGGCTTTACTCTCAAACTAACTCACTCTTCAACTATTTCATTTAATAGTACACATTTAATAGTACACATGGTATTTTTCACATCAGTATGAATCCCAATCAAATCATGAATAATATTTATTTATTTACTTTAAATTAAATATTTTTTAAATAATTGATTCATTCATTTACTTTTTAATTAACTAATTTATTTATTTTGTACTTACTTAATTTTTTAATTAATTAATTAATGTATTTTGTACTTACTTAATTTTTTAATTAATTAATTAATTTATTTATTTCTTCGTTCATTTATATATTTAGGTATTTATTAATCAATTAATTTATTCATTCATTTATATATTTTCGTATATATTAATCCTTTCTTCCTTCCTACCTGGGAATTGGTGCCCATGTCGGTTGCGCGTCCTCGTCCCGATCCCGCCCTTGGCGTCCCCGTACGTAATTTTATATATCGTTTTTCCGCTTTATAACATACTATTTATTTTCTATGTACTGTTTTCGCTGTTTACGTATATACTGTTTCCAGAAAACAAATTATATATACTGTTTTTTCAATTTAATTACAATGTCTATTAACTGTATGTACTGTCTTCGTGCTGCACGACGAGAAACCCCCATTGTGATATATTAGGTCCCATAACTTATAATTGAAGTTCTTTATAAACAATTAATATAATTTTTAATTAATTTATTTTCAATTTTTTAATAATTAATTAATCTTTTATCTTTTAATTGATTTATTCATCTATATATTTTCCAATTAATTAATTAATTAATTAATTAATTATTTTCTACCTGGGGATTGGTGCCCATGTCGGGTGCGGGGACATCGGTATTGACCCCGATCAAATCGTGAATCTTCTGCGTAAAAACCCTGGTTAGCCTTTCCAATTCAGTCAAACTCAGCTCCCCGGGGGAGCAGCCGATGCCGCCTTTCGCGCCTCCGTAAGGAATGTTGGCCACCGCCGTCTTCCACGTCATCAGCTGCGCCAGCGCGTTCACCTCGTCCGGGTCCACCTGGTTAAAACAGAAATTACCAAAATGCCCTTTGGAGAGTGTGTGTGTGTGTGTGTGATTGGTGTTTGGTGCGCTTTTAGAAATAGTGCGTGTTATTTGGGCGTTTAGGGAAATTACGGAAATGCCCTTGGGTGTTGGGAATTATGTATGAAGAGTGTGTAGTGACTTGGAGGTTTTTTTGAAAGAGTCAGTGTGTTGGGAATTTGGAAAGTTAGTTGGGCATGGATGAATGAATGATGATATTTCTGTGTTATGTAGGGGTATACGTGACAAAAAAAGCGAATAAATGCGCTGTTAGTCCATGTTGTCTAATTGGATTGCGATTTAATTGTCCATGTACTACTGATTTGAACATTTTTGGTGCCCTAGAAATATGGTTGTTGGTTCAGCTTGTGAAGGAAGAAAGAAAGAAAGAAAAAAAGAGAGAATATAATATATTCTTATTGTAAAACCTCAGGATGGTATCTGATTCCGCCTTTCATTGGACCTCTCGCGTTGTCGTGTTGAATCCTAAACCCTACGTATGATGCTAACGTTCCGTCATCTTTCGGTATTGTACACTCCACCTGTCAAAATATAAAAATAAAATAATAATATTATTATTGAAGTGTTTAAATTATGAAAAAAGACAGTGTATTTGTGATCAAATTGGAGAAAAGGCCCTTTAGGAATGAAAGTTGCAGAAAGATGGTAGTTAGAGTGAATAAGATGACTAAAGTAATGTAAGGACCATTTTGCGATTTAATAAAGATTAAAGGGTCTTTTTTTATTTTATTTGCAGTTTCCACTAATGGGGGCATTTTTTGCACTTTTCAATAAAGGAGGGGCTTTTTTGCAATTAAACCATAATGAGGGGGCCTTCTTTTGCAAATTCTCCAATGAAGTTACAAAAAATATTCAATTCATCAGAAAAGAGGTCTACTGAAAGATTGAATTTGAAATTTGAAAATTGGACCTTGATTTCTCTGAAAGGGATAAGTAAGCTTTTTTCCAATTTGGAATCCAAACCGAGCAGCTTGGCCGCGTGCCTGAAGTTCCGGTTTGTTGCTGCTAATGCATTCATATTTTCTCTCTCTAACTTTTTCTCTCTCTCTCTTGTTCTGACTGTAAAGAAGAAATCTGATGTAAATCCAAGTTTGTTTGGGGAAATATTTGGAGCTGTATTAGAATGGTTGTGAGAGTTGGTGGCAAAGAGTCATGGATATATATACATGTTATCCATTAATTTTGAAATAAAAAAAATAATTAGCCCAATTGAGTTTGAAAATTAAATTGTAGAAATATAATATGAGACCCAAATTTAGTAATTTTAAATACGTGGCGGGCAGATCTTAGTCTTCAAACTTATCAATAAGAACAAACTTAGACCAATTTTATTTAGAAAAGACAGACCTAGACAAATTAATTGCAGTATTGAAACATGTGCATCACATGCCATAGCTAACCATTTCTATGTAAATCATTTTATTATTGTGGGAGTGCACATGCAACAATATTCCCTTATTTTTGTTACTATTTCAATTATTATGCAACTCGTTTCTTTTTTCTCATTATTTCTCTTCTAATCAGGAAAAATAATGAGTTATTAATCCTGTCACAGTATATTTAACATGCAAAACGAAATATTGACAAATTATGTGCTAAATACGAAATACTAACAACTATTAATATAATTTGCGTACCTCAAGGCGGATCGGACCAACTAACTAAAAAACCCGAATAGCAAGCTCGAAAGAAAGGAAGCACGAACGGAAGAAAGATCAGTTACTTAGTGAGTGAGTGGAATGAGAGGATGAACTGCTGCTCCTTTTATACCCGATTGGGGGCGACGCAAGTTGAGATTCTTATTTGAAAAGGATTCCAATTCGGATTCTGATTCGGATTGCACCATTGGTGGGGACAGATTCGATGGGACTACTTACAAATACAAATACAAATACAAATACAATCCGCCATTGATTTTGATTATTGGGAGGGAATTTGGAGAGGAGAGGAGAGGAGAGAAGAGAGTGAAGTCAAACGAGCGGGTTGAATTGTGTTGGTTTGGATCCGATTGGGTTGGGCCATTGTTTTAGAACAGATTTTGGACCAGTTGGGTTATTGAATTGGACAAAAAGGTTTTTAAAAAATATAATACTAATGAAAATATAGAAATGGAAATAATAACTAAAAGTGAGTAGAAATAATAATGATAACAAAATAGGAGGATAAAAATAAAAAAAGTTTAAACAAAACTTGTGATTATGTAGAAGATTCAATTAAATACTAAAGAATAAACAATAATGAATAATAAAAAAAGTTGAGCAAAACTCGTGATTATGTAATGTGAAAAACAAGCAAAAACACTTACCTTTTTTCCTTCTATTATCATACAAAAATGAATAAAAAGTAATAAAAATAAAATAAAAAAATAGGCTAAGAAAAGCTCTTGTAATGTGAAATATGATAAAAACACTTGTTTTTATCTTAAATTATGATTGAAAAACAGAATGAAATGGAGGGAGCATATCTCCAACAATGTGGGATGACAAGCTGGTCATCATATGGCAGTTTGGAATTCAATTCCTGACCCTTCCATTTCTTCAACAGGCCAGCCAAATGGCTTTAGTCATTTCTTTTTATTTTTGTTTTTGTGATGAAAAGTGTTGATGGATTCCACTCAGTTGGCCTAATCTTTAAACCTCGTCATGGAAACAAGCATCACATTGCACTACTTGCATGACGGAAGAGAGTTGTGTTCTTCTCCATTCCTCAACACTGGATATGTTGTCTAACCCTCCTCAATTCATTAAAAAAAAAATGGATATGTTGTACCTTACCTTTAGCGATTAGTCATTCCTCTTATGATTAAACACTAAATAGTATTCTACATGTTTATACATCTTTTATTTTCTCATGTAGCATGAAATTAATGTCTTGGTCATTGTTGAACAAATGGAGTGGAGCTTGCTCTTAGAGAGGTGCTTTTGAATTCCTTTGCAAAATGACCCTCATTATTACCTTTTTTTTTTTTTGAGGAAACTCTCCTTATTACTTTTGTTTGCAGTAGTAGTATTAATTGTTTGAAGTTTGCAAAAATATTTTTTCCGTCATCAAAATGATGTATGAAAAACTCCATAACTCCATCAGGTTCGGCGCGTCGAATCCCAACTAAGATGATGCTTTTTTTTTTCTCTTTTCTTGCTAGATCCCGATTTTCTTGTCATTTATAATGATGAAAAAACTATTTTCGCAAAATAACAAAAAATAATATTATTATTGTGGATGTAAACAAAACTTCATTTTGGAAAGGATAAAGCTACGTGCATTTTCATCACACTTGTGACATCATGGTTTTCTTCTCTTTTGGGCAAATGAAATGTGAGTGGCCAAACAATTGCTAATTAATTAATTTAGTTATAGGTGTAATAAATCACTTTATAGGTTGAGAAGGATGCCAGTAGCAGCTAGTGCCCTCTGCTTAGACATGGATTCTCTTTAATTATTTATTTCTATGACTTCTTTTCTCTTTTCAACCATCAAAAGAATGATCATTTTTTAAAATAATAATCAGAGGCTATATGGAAGTTATTCAAAGTCCAAGATTAGTTTTCATATGATTATGAGATAGAAATCCAATAATATATATTCTTGAAGTAATTTAACGCCTTGAAAGGGAAAAAAGCTGGAAGTGTGCTAGTGTGGAAAAATTAAACTAAATTAAAATAAAAAAGTAAACAAATATGAAGAAGGTTAAGTTGGCATATATCCGCATATATTCCCTTATATCAGCATCTTTTGTCAGCGCAATTTGTCAAAAGACTCAAAACTTTTGTTATGCATACTTACCAGCTGAAAAAATAGAATCATAAAAAGGCCCTACTACGTACTAGCTAAAGCTAATTGTAATAACCCCACTAGTTTTCTAAAATTCATTAGAAGGCCTTCATTTGAACAAGCCAAGGCCATGGCCCACCAGTCGATTAATACGGAATCGGTTGAATATGATGAAAAATCAGACCAATTTGTATAAAAAAATAAATTTTATATAATCATAAGAATCGGCTCTGCTATGACTGATACCGATATCCGAGTAGGCCGAATCGGATCGAGATCGTCCGATTCTTCAAATTGGATCGTTCCTTCATCCCTCACAATCATGGTTCATAGACTGATTGACATAAAGAAGGGCCTTTAATTTACTAAGCATTGCTCTCAAGACCAATGAGTCCATACTGACATGACCAAAAGATGGTTCCGGGAGACAAGAGTTAGAAGTAATATACTGTTAGAAGTAGAAGTAGCTAACTGAGCAAGCATGTATTGAGTAGGAACATGCTTGCCTGTTATTCTGTAATTCATCTTTTCCTTATCCTTTTATTCTCTTTGTAAAAACCATCCTTCTTTTATTTTAATTAATGAAAATCTCAGTGAGACATTTTGCCTCGTGAAACTTCAAAAAAAGAGTGAGAATTAATAAACTTCTTATTAACTTGTGTCTATTTTACAAGCGAATAAACTTGTCTATTGCATACTGAGAAAAATGCCTCTAATACCACATTTAATTTGTAACAACTTTAATGAGCCTCTACTGATTACATATAGAATATTGTAATCAACACAAATTAAATGCTTTAATTGACTGGAGACCATGTATAATCCACTAATTGGCCTCCAAACGAAAAGGATCTTGCTAGATCAATCAACGGAAGCCTTCCTCAAAGGCCTCAACAAACTCCTCCATTCCTCCCTTGAGTGTAACTTGGAGATGCACCGTGCCCTCGTCTCTCCCTGCAGTCATGATTCCCACTCCATCACGATTCACTGGCACGACCATGTGCAAATCTGGTTTTCCCCACCCAAAATCTGCATCAAAGACTCGCAATTTGGGCGAGCCGCTAAGAACAACCTGTAGTCCACGGAACGATTTAATGTCATATGCTGGATCATTCAAGTTTGTGCCTCCTAGAGGATTCTCTTTGGCCATAGAGATAGCTTTTGCGATACTTGCACAAGTCTTCGAGAGACCATCTAGGGCCATGAGGTTGGTCCCATTTGACTCAACAAAGATTGAGCGAACACAGTTGCCGGTATATGAAGTGTCAATTGGCGGGTCAAGGAGCGCTCGACAATCCAATGGGATTATTAGAATAGTTGGGGTCGTGTCTTCACTTGTAATACCCTTGGCGCGGGCCACTGCTATCCAAAAATGAGCAGCTAGGCTTTGAAAGGTCGTTGGAGTTGAGATAGGACTAGTGGCTTCCTGAATGGCTCGTTGTTTCAAAAGTTTGACGGACGGTAGATCCACCGTAAACAACCTTCCGGTGCATCGATCAATATGACCTTGAATCGGTTTATTGGTGCTTGGATTAATCTGCATCCAAGGAAGACCAAACAAAAATGGAAAAAGTTGAAGAGAATTGGTGTTCAACTCACATTATCAAGTGAAGTAGAGTCATAATAAAAATTATGCACTCTGTTGGACAACTTACTTTGTTTCCTATATATTATGGATACAGATATATAATTTCTCAATCGAGCAATTTCTAATTTTGATACTCTCTCGTTCATTTTTTTTGATAATCTTGGATGAGTACTAAGCTACTAGTATTATAATAACTTTATAAATTAATGTTAGTTGATTAATTGAGTGTATTGTAATTGGATCTAGAAATTGTAAATTAAATTTTGTTGGCATTTTCCTTTTTTAACTAAGCACGTCGACAGATAAATTATTTGAGGCCATACAAAAATAAATGATCAATACTTAGTTTAACTACTCACCTTTGGTAGATTTGGAGCATACAACTTCAACATTTGTTTCTTCAACTCCTCCTTGTAAGGATACTTAATGATTGATCGATCATGGATTGGTGCTAATTCGGGGAACACTGCTCCATGACGACACGTCGTTGCCCAGGAATTGATGAACTGCCATAAACCCCATCCGTCCGCAGCTGCATGATGACAAGCTACCGCGACTGCAATACCACCACTAGAAAACGAAGTGAACTGGACAGTTAGAACCGGAAGTGGCAACTCACGTGCAACTACGTCTGGCCTGAGCGTGAGCAATGACTCTACATTAGGAGTGGAGTCCTCAATGAGGCAGCGTATGTCAAGATCGGACTTAGCCTCGGTAACAACAACTCCTGAATCTTTCGAGCAAATGATAGCCATGCCTTCGGATGGAGACAAATAAGTGAGATCACCGACAAACGAATGGAAGTGTGGAAGTGAAAGAGCGAGGGAGGATTTGAAGGAATTGAATGAGGAAGGTGAAGCAATGGCATTTGAGTATAGAAGGACAGCGCTGAAGATTGGAAATTCGAAAAATTGGGCATCAAAGAAAGAGAGTTGTATCATCGAACCCGGAGGCGGATGATCGGTGATTGGGAGTTGGACCTTAGACTTGCTAATAATGTGCAAGGAAGACATTAATAAACAATTTCTTAGTCTTGATTTCTAAAAGGAAGTGTAGACAGTTTTTCTTATTTTTTTTTTGCTTCAAAGATGAAAATAATGTTTGCCTTTATATTTGCATGTAACTAATTAAAAGTAATTAATGAATGATATTAATATATTAAATGTTAATATATATACAATAAATTACAAGATAGCCTATCCTCTTTATCTCACTCAATAAATTAATACATAATTAATATATAATTATTAATATATCTCGTTTATCTGTAAGTTATTAACTAGAGAACAAGTAGAATCGATTAGAGCCCAAACTCACAAGTCACAACAGCTCAAACTTGCTTCTACAAACACAAACAAAATTCTAGTATAATTTACATTTTGTTCATAGTTGCACAAATACACAGATAAGTTTCCGCGAAATAATTTGAGACATCATTTTTCAGCATCTCAATATAAATCAATGTAATAAGTTATAATTTGATATTTTTGTTATCTGTCCTGTTATCGAACACAGTTTGAAAACTTAATCTTCACATGGTACATAAAATATATTTTCTATTTCTCGCAATTTTGTTCATATATATTTTCTATTTTCATAATATTTTGTATACTTAAATATGCATTATTTTGGGGGTCAGTACTTGCTTGGGAGGATGTCCAGGATTATTGCTCATTTTTTTTTTAAGAATACGCAATAGGCAATCGCCTATTGTTGCTTGTATTAAATTAAGCGTTCGTATTTACAAGAGGACATAAGGAGAAAAAGAAATTAAAAGAGAAATATAATTTTCATAACTCTTCCTAACGAGTCTCGATCTAAAGGATCCTAACCATTTTCTCTCCATTGAATTATCGAATTGATGGAAGTTGTTACGATTGCTCGATAATGGTTGGATTTGTCGTTGAAGATCCGATTATTTCTTTCCAGCCAAATGAACCATATTACTGTAAGCCAACAGGAGTCCCATCGTTTCTAGCCAAATGATCCGATTATTGCTCATTTATTAATTTCAGAATTTTTGTTATTTGTTTAGTAATTTTTTTTGTTTGATTTTTGGTTAGTTTTTTATGGCTGCAATAGGGTTTAACAAGGTCTTTCTCATTCCAAATTTCAACCAAAATATTTATTGCCCTTTTAATTGTTTTTTTTGAGATATCCGGCATACTAGCTTATTTATTAATTTTGTTATAAATTGACTCATTTGTAGTTTGGTTTTAAGATCTTATATGATGGAACGCTTGACTCAATATGCATGAAATGTAGGCTAAGTTGTTAGGCTATGATATGAACTCATTTTGAGACTAAAATTAGCTTGAGATATGTGTTAAAATGGGTATTTAAGTGTGGCATCTATATACGGAAAAGGGCACAAGAGAGAGTCATTGAGAAGAAAGAGAGCTTGGGCATGAGGTTTTTTCTCAGGGTTTGAGGGTAAATTTGAGAGATTGTTAGAGAGTGTTTTTACTAAGATTTATCTTGTTAAAGTGGAGCGAGATCATTTTAATCTTGTAATCAAACTCTTGTGATAGTGGATTTGTTGAGCCGGCGTTTCCACCCGTGGAGTAGGGTAAAACCGAACCACGTAAAATGATTGTATGTGCTTTGTTTGTTTGCTTGACTTTTCTTTGCTATTTTCTTATTGTTTTGGTTGCGATTGGATAAAACTTAGTTGTGCCATTAACACCTAAAAAATCTTGGGTTAGCTTTCGCACGCAAGGTGTTCGACGAATTGTTTCTTAGAAGCCTTGTGATTTATAACAAATTTCAAATCATTTTCTCTCTCATCTATTTGACAATAATTTTGTCTATTTCCCAAATTTGAAAAAAAAAATCAAATAATAAATTCTATAAAGGATGGTGACAAAGAGCTGTACAATTTTTTTTTTCATTTAAAAAGTAGTTACTGGCTCGTTTTATAATAGTTTTAATACCATTAATTTAATTTCTTTCAATTCACATATTATCTTCAAGTAGGTGTCTGGTAAATTCCTAAATTGAAAAACTTCAAAAACAAACTATCATATTAGAAGGGATATTAAACCTAGCAAAATATCTGACTCTCACTCCACTAAATAATATCGTTCTTCATTGCTAGTTATAGCCCCTGCGCTGACATTTATCGTTAAATTTACATTTTGTAAATTTTCCATAAACAATTTCTAGTCAACATAACTATATTTTTATAATTAATTTGTAATCACTTTACTTTTGGTGACAACATCTATAACTATTGGAATGATTAAATATTGAAGGTTCAAATCACAATAAACTAAATGCATTAAATGACGATCCATAATCCATTCATTTGGTCTCATAATTTACAGAATCCTGAATCAATCGACCTTGGATGATCTAATCCTCGCATGGGCGACGGCTATCAAAAAATGAGCAGCTAGGGCTTGAAAGTTCGTTGGCGGAGTTGAGATCGGAACATTGTCTTCTTGAATAGCTCGTTGTTTCAAAAGTTCGACCGATGATAGATCCATCGTGAACAACCTTCCAGTGGATCTATCATTATGATCTTGAACCGGGTTATTGTTGTTCGGATTAATCTGAATCATAGTAAAGCTCATGTAGTAAAGCTGTCAGTAAAATTGATGTTGAGCTCATGTAGAATCATAGTAAATATTACGAATTATATAGAATCTTAATCACTAATATGGTGCTAATTTGACAAAGTATATATAGTTACTAGCATTATATTAGTTGTACTAGCCTTTTTGTAGATAACATTTTTTTCTTCAGCTCCTCCTTGTAAAGATATGCGATGATTGATCGATCATGGACCGGTGCCAATCTGAATGGCACTGCTCCATTACAACACGTTTTTGCCCAACTATTCATGAACTACCATAAACCCCATCCATCCGCAGCTGCATGATGACTAGCTATTCCGATTGCAATACCACCACCAGAGAACAAAGTGAACTGGATAGCCAGAACAGGGAGTGGCAACTCAAGTGTTGGTATGTTTGGCACGAGCGTGAGCAACGATCAAGAGCGGAGCCCTGATTAATGAGGCAACGTGCATCGAGATCTGACTTAACCTTGGTAACAATGACTCCTGAATCTTTTGAGCAGATGATTGCCACGTCTTTGGATGAAGGTAAATAAGTGAGATCACCAACAAACGGATGGAAGTATGGAAGGACAAGAGCGAGTGAAGATTTAAAGGAGTTAAATGAAGAAGGCAAAGCGATAGCATGAGGGTATAAAAGGACGGTTTTGAAAATTGGGAATTCAGAGAAATTGGGCATCAAATAAAGAGAGTTGTATCATTGAACCTGGAGGTGGATGATCGGCGATTGGAAGTTGGATGATCGACTTGCCAATAATGTGCAACGAAGCCATTAATAAACAACTTCTTGGGCTTAATTTCTTGAAGTGTAGATAGACAAAAAAAAGTTGTCCGTACTTCTTCCCCATTTTTATACAAAAAAAATCATCCATTTATCCTTCAATAAATAATATGTAAATTAATTAATGTATTCTATTAGTTTGTAAGATTAAATATCAAGTAATTAATTTTATGCATTAAATTGCACTATCATATCCTATTTATCTTCATTAATTAATATATAATTAATTAACAATGAATCTATACTAGTAATATATATAATTAATATTAGATGTTAATTAATATATATATATATATCTCATGTATCCATGAACATTAACTAGAGTACATGTAGAATCCATTAATTAATCCCAACCCCTTATTTTTCAATTTTCACCTCATTTTGAGCATTTTCATTGAGACACATTATTACTTTTATTTCGACCGTTCGATCAAAATTTTTGTCAAATTTTAACCTTTTATTTTCTCAAATTTATTGATATTTTATGGCAAAATGTACATGGTTTAAAAAATAGTCATATAATTGGTTGAATTGGTGTTTTGTGTTTCCTTCTCGATTTAGTGAGATTATATAAGAGAATATGTAAAAAAAAATAATATGCTTATTAAATCCAATCTTATTTTTCGCCTCTTTTTGAGTCTTCTCAAGAGCCTATCATCAATTTTTTCTCGGCCGTCAGATCAAAATAATTTTCAAATCTTTGGTTTTCATTTAAATTATTATCACAATATCACATGATTAGTTAGATTAATATTTCGTATTATATCTCCAAGTATGTGAGAACTATCATATCAATAAAAATTTCAGAGCATTAAGAAATATATTATATTACTTAGGGGCCGTTTGGATGGCCATGTTGGAATTTACTTAAGACGTTGGACTTTTTGTATTTGAATGTTTTACAGTTGCACCTATAATTTTAGTATTTGGATTGAAGAAGTTGAAACTATTTTAGTTACAATTTTCTTGTTTGGGCCGATGCAATTAAGATATGTAATTTTTTGATATTATTTAGTTATCAAATCAAATATTATATGAAACTTATAATTTTTTTTGCCTACAATTATATTTATATCTCATTCAAATAAATATTATTTTATTATTATTATTATTATTATTATTATTATTATTATTATTATTATTATTATTATTATTATTATTATTATTATTATTATTATTTATTCAAAATAAAATCTCTTAAAAATCATATTTTTAGCAGCACAAATTGTATATCTTAGAAATAAATTAAGTCTAAAATATCATATCTAATTTAACCATTAACTTAACAACCTTCCTTTTTAATCTTGTCTTCTCTCCCTCTTTCCAGTAAGTCGGAAGCTCGTAGTTTTGAGAGAAAGTCGAGTTACCGTGTGTGGATGCATGTGAAAACTCAAATTTCGGTAGTTGAAGCAAATACCACAACCCAAATACTAAAAAAATCTGAATTACGGTAAGTGCACCTTCCAACCGCCTTACTTACCATTAACCAAACGTCTCCTTAATGTATTACAGATTTCAAATAACATATTTGATCAATTTATACATAATCCATATTATTTTAACAACTAAAAGAACAAAAATTAAGAATATGTGTCAATATAAGTCATGTTATATTTTTCTATGTATAGTATACATATTTTTTCCATTTTACATATATAATATTATATTTCCCATTTTACAAAATTACATGTGATATATAGAATATTTTTGAATGAATAATAAATAAATAAAATATCTTATGATGTAATTCAAAATGATTTTAAACATAACCAACTTACTTTACATAATTATTATATATTATTTATATACTATGAATTCATTTTAAATTTATATTTTAAATTTTTGTAAATATAATTTATATATTATAAATTGAAATAAATAATAAAATTGATATAATCGCATGAAACGTGAGTATTATCCTAGTTGGTATTAAAATGAAAAGAAGCTTGAGATCAATCAATTTTCAAAGAAACAAGCTTCCCGCTAATTAGGCATGAACATGTAGGTAACTACTTGAAGATATATGTGCAGCAGTGTGGTGGTCAATATGGAAGGAAAGAAACCGACGGACTTTCACGGCCAAGACGAAACCACATAAGATCATAGTACGCGAAGCTCGAGAGCTGGCCAATTCGTGGCAAACAAATCTCATCAACTAATCGAAGAAAACCCAACGGAAGTCTACCCCCCTCGTAGAGAATCGATTTCACTACACATATTTAGCTCATTATTTATTCATCTGGTGTATCTTTTTATATTTCTTGTATATATGCAATACTCTTTTAATCAATGAAAAACAAACAGATACAGGCGTCGCCTGCTGTTCCTTAAAAAAAAAAAAAAAATACTTCAAGTCAAATAACTAAGAGAGAAAAAATAAAAACATCTCAACACTACAATCTAAATACAATTAAGTTACAAGAGCAGCAATAAAAAATCCAATCGATCTACAAAATTTATAAACATAAAAGAAGGAGAGACTTTTATGGTTATAGTTATACACAGTAACATGAAAAGAGAACTTCAGAGCACGTTTTGATGATGATGATATACCTCTTCTATAGACATGGTCCAACCCTGTTTCCTGAAATAATCCAGTTTTAGCCTAATAAACTAATCTTTTGTGGTGCCCTCTGCTCTGGTAATTTTGTGAGATAAATTACAGCGCAAGCCATATCCAAATTCATACACAGTATGTCCTGTGTAGAACCGGTAAGTCCGTACGGAGTAGCCTCTCGAAACATTAGTGAATGATTCAGGGTATCACGTGTCTGGTAATTTTACTCCTCTTACCACAAAAAGTGGAAATTATTCTCATTGATCTATAAATAAAGAATGAGTTAAAAAAAATCGTCACAAACCTGGATTCGTCTCCGAAAAGCATCTCAGCAAGAGCTTGTCCACCTTACTATTGGATATCCGACCCGAATAATTGCACCAATGTTTGAGCTATTTTTCACAAATGATACATCGATGAGACCATCACCAATAGCGTTTTGGTCACATTTGCAACTTTTTTCACTAGTTCCTCCTGCTTGTCAGGTAGTTGGAGACTCATCCTATCGGCCGGTTAGTTTCTTTTGTTGAGTTCAATCCAGCTATGAGCTATCAACACACAATATATGCTTTACTTGCAATTTTAGTCGTAGGAGTGAAGCGAACCCATTTCCGCTACTTGAATTGCAACTTGCAAGAAACATTCTTGCAATCAGGCGCAAAAATTGGCATTTTGTATGGAATTCTTAATTCCTTTATAAAACCTCAGCCGGCTGCATGCTATGCCTACAAAATTATCTATAATGTATAATTTTAATTAATATGCCATATTAACAATATCAGCTAATTTTTAAAAATGAAAATTGAAAACTAACAACTTCAAAGAGTACTATTATTGTAAATTTTTTTGAAAGATTGGAGTATTATTATTGTAGTTTGATTTAAAAATTTCAGATTGTTGAATTAGACCTAAACAGTTTGCCAATCAGCCTAGCTATATCACGCAATATCATATAAACAAATGACAGGCAGGTCGCCGGAGGTAGATAGAAAAGAGGGATCATCATCAAGCGGCCTAAGAAAGCATTATTTTACGTTTCTTCCCTAATTAAACTAATGATGGGGACAAAACGCACAAGAATCAGGATCAAATACTATTATTTAGGGTCAACAGAGAAATGATTTAGTTCCTCTATCTACCACTACAAGCACAATTAATTTTTCTAACAAGGGAAGCCATGTGGACACTGTTTGACAGTGTCAAACTTGTATGTTCGGGAGGATTTCAAATGGAGGCCGTGTATATGAGCTCGTTATAATTTGGTTTGCAAAACGATGGTCACATGCAACTTTATTTATTATTTTGTAATAGAAGTCTACTATTGTTGTAATTTGGGTTACAAACGATGGCCACATGCAACTTTTTTTATTATTTTCTCTCTCTTTAAATTCAATTGTATCTGCATTAGTCCCATCAAGAAACTAAGCCCAAGTAAGAACTTGTTTACTAATGGCCGCTGTTCACATAATTAGCAAGTCCAAAGTCCAACTTCCATCAGGCGATCTTCCGCCTCCAGGTTCGACCATACAGATCTCATTCTCTGATGCCCGCTTTGTCCAGTTTCCGTTCATGAAAACCGTCTTTCTTTACCCCAATGTCACTGCCTCGTCTTCTTCCTTCAGTACCTTCAAATCTTCCCTAGCTCTTACGCTTCCCCACTTTCATCCCTTTGTTGGTGACCTAACTTATTTGAGCTCTTCTGACGACGTGTCCATTATATGCTCAAAAGATTCGGGGGTCATTGTTATCGAGGCAGAGTCGGAAGTTGACATCCGACAGCTCAGTAACGATACCACTCTCAATGTTGACGCATTCCAGCAGCTTGCGCCGAACATAACCGCAAATGAGTTGCCAGTGCCAGTTCTTCGTGTCCAGTTCACGTTGTTCTCTGGTGGTGGTATTGCAGTCGGCATAACTAGTCATCATGCAGTTGCGGATGGACGGGGATTACGATATTTCATAGATTGTTGGGCAAAGACGTGTCGGGATGGAACAGTGCCATCAGGGCCAAAACCAGAGCATGATCGAGCCGTCATTGTGTACCCCCAAAAGGAGGAACTGAAGAAAAAAATGCTCAAACTCTATGCTCCAAACCTACCCAAGGCAAGTAAAATCAGCTAACTATATTGCGAGTATCTGACATGAGAGGTTAGAACTTCAAATATCAAACTCACACCCATATTCATTAAAAAAAAAAAAACTCAAACCCAATATATATCTTTTCTGATTTATTTATTCATCTTAAAGGAAGACTTCCTAGATTGATAAAATGATCACGGTTAGCATTTGAATAAGAATCTTTACAAATCACAAGAAATTATTCTGAAAAGTTGTTTAAACATTTTGTAGGAAATCCCTCGGGTCCAGTACTAAATATTCCTTTTTACAAACATGATTTTATGATTTTAATTACAATTCTACACATACACACTTTATTTTTAGAGTTCTCTTCAACCATTTTTCCTTCTTATTTGGTCTTTCTTTGATGCAGATCAATACACTCCCTAATGACCTAATTCCATGTCACATTCAATCCACAAGGGTCCTTAATGTGCATCTATCGTCCGTCCAAATTTTAAAACAACGAATTATTGAACAAGCTGCAATTCCGATCTCAACCCCACCGACAACTTTTGAAGCCCTGGTTGCACATTTTTGGATCACAGTGGCTCGTGCCAAGGGCCTGACAAGTGAAGATATCACACCAACCTTTCTACTCATCCCAATGGACTGTCGGACTCTCCTAGACCCTCCAATTTCTGCTACATACACCGGCAATTGCATTCGCTCGGTCTTTGTCAAGTCGAACGGAACCAACCTCATGGCCCCTGATGGGCTTTCAAAGACATGTGCAATAATTTCAGAAGCTATCTCAATAGCCAAGAAGCAACCCCTAGAAGGTATAAACATGAATGATCCAGCGCATGATAATAAATTTTCATTCAAAGGACTAAATCTTGTTGTTGGCGGATCACCAAGGTTCATGGCATATGAGACTGACTTTGGGTGGGGAAAGCCGCATTTACATGCACGTGTGCTAAGCACGAACTTTGAAGGAGTATATTTTACTGCTGGGAGAGAAGAGGGCACGTTGCAACTCACAGTCGGACTTCAAGGAGGAATGGAGGAATTTGTTTGTGCCTTTGAAGAAGGCTTCCAACCTTGAATATTGTTTCAATGGCCTGCATTTTGTTTCATTTGAGCCAAATAATTCGAACAATTGGTGATGCCATGTTCAAAAATATTATTCATTCCACATACTTTCTTGTTATATGTCATGTTTGTAAAAAATAAAACTTGTTCTTGAATAAAATCTAAAACTGAAGTTTACTTTGTTGAATATCATATAAACCTGAAATTTAGTTAAGGAATATGATGTGTATCAGGTTATATTTATGTACATGTTATAATTAAACATCACAAATTAAAATTTGGAAAAGAAGTCAAATATCCTCTAGTATAAGTGATCAGCAGGGACTAGATGTAAGAGCCCAAAAATCGTACTGGATCAGTATAACCCAAAGAATCCCACATTTCGGCCTTAATTTTTTGGGTTAGATGATACTAGTAGTAGTTTCATTGTGTTGACAATAGCCCGTAGGTAAATACAACACACACTCACACTCACACAATGAGATATCATATCTAATTATATCTGAAAATTTCTTTAAAAACCTCTCTAAAATTCTACTGAACACGATATTTGATATTCTCATCTATGAAAAGTGAAAATGATATCATAACAACTAGGCTATCTTAGTGATGATGATTCATTGTGTTAATGGCAGCGCTCAAAGAGATAAGGATATAGAAGGAGAAAGGAGAGAGAAGACAGAGTCGCACAGTGGCATGTGGTGCAGTAGAATGTCTGAAGGTGAGACCTAGTCAAGACCCAAGAATCCAAGAGTTTGATTACTTGCAATTTGAAAATCTGAGATTTAGATTTTCAGATTTAGATTTCAAAATTCAGGATTTCACATTTCTCAATTTAGATTTTGGGTTTAGAGTTTAGGGTAAGGCCTGTAGGCTGGGTAAGACCTGTTATATGTTATCAGGCCTAGTTTCCTTTTCTTTTGCTTTACGTTTAGGAAAGGATTTTATGGTTTGTATGTATGTAAATAAGTTTATAAATATGTATAAAAATATTTAGATCAGGGAAACTAAGCCCTCTCCAAATTTCTCAAAAAATAAAAATTGTGAAATTTAAGTAATTTATTTTCTTTTCAATATCTTAAGGTGCAATTAATTTATCTTTTTTTCAATGTCAATAATCCATAATCTAGTTTGTTGTGTATCATACATGTGATTTAAGATGTCGGATGTTCGATACTCATTGACAACAAAATAATGTGAGACTTTGAGTCTTCTTCCTTGTATAAACTAAAATCTTCTTTCTCTCAATTTGGTTCTGAGATGTTACAAACTCCCTACCTAAACTTTTGACATGCTCATCATAACTAACATATGGTCTCAATCTCGTCTTTAGTACACATCCATGCACACATCCGCTCCATAAGATGCTCTCTCTCAATACACATTATTAACTATATTATAATAATGTCTTATTTATTCATCAATTTTTAATAAATAGAAAACATATAGAATTCATTAATTGGTTTTTAAAAAATGAAAAGAATCTTGAGTTGAGATCAGTCAATCTTCAAAGTCCAAAGCTTGCAAAGGCAGTTTAAGATAACTAATTAAAAAAAATGAAATTTTTTTCAAAATGAAAATTGAAAACTCAAACAACTTCAAAGACTATTATTGTAATTTGATTTACAAATTTCATGTAGAGTAGAGAGACGAGATTTGAATAAAACTTCTTTATTATTCTCTCAATAATATTACAATACACTTCACTACTCAATTACTAAACCTCCAAAATTACAACCCTATTTACTTCTATATTATTAGACCTCCAACTAAACCATTACAACTCTCACAACACTCTTTATTAGAAAGAGAAATTTGTTTTGTGCCTTGATGCAAATGGTGAGAATGAGACTCCTATTTATACTAGAGGATGGAGACATCTAGACCCAATATATTTTTGTAGAATTTTCTAGAGACTAACCTACCTACAACAAAGATATTTTAATAGATGATTATAAAGTCAAGATATTTTGGTAGCCTTGACTTGATTCTAGATTCTTCATATTTTAGGGCTAAAGTTGGATTGGGCTTAGTGTTGCATATTTAACACTCCCCCTCAACACTAAGTCCTCTGAATCGCTGATCGACTGAGCACTCCAAGTTGAGCACACATCTCCTCAAACTTCTTTGTGTTGAGACCTTTAGTGAAAATGTCGGCGACTTGCTCTTCTGTCGGTGTCAGTTTCATTTGAATCTCTCCTTGTAGAACCTTTTCTCGTATGAAGTGATAATGCACTTCAATATGTTTAGTTCTTGCATGAAATACCGGATTCTCTGCTAAGCATACCGCCGACCTATTGTCGCAGTGAATGCTTACTTTATCGATTGGTTGGTGAAGCTCCTTTAGTAGACGGACCAGCCACGTGCTTTCTTGTGCAGCAGTAGCTGCTGCTCTGTACTCCGCTTCCGTTGTAGAGAGGGATACGGTAGGCTGTCTTTTGCTACACCAAGACACCGCTCCGGATCCCAAACTGAAGACATAACCGGTTGTTGATCTCCTTGTATCACAATCTCCAGCATAGTCAGCATCACAATAACCGACTAGTCCCCATTCTTCGCCTCTACGGTACATAATACCGTAGTCTAATGTACCCTTTACGTATCGAAGTATCCGCCTAACTGCCTCCAAATGTGGCTTCTTGGGGTTCTGCATATGACGGCTTACTACTCCAACAACGAAGCCTATATCGGGTCTGGTAAGAGTCAGATAGATGAGACTTCCTACCAGTTGTCGATACATTCTAGTATCTTGTAGATCTTTCCCTTCTCCAGCACAAAGCTTTGCATTTGGTTCCATCGGCGTAGACAACGGCTTGCTCTCCAACATTCCATAAGCCTCTAGAAGATCCTTTGCATATTTTTGTTGGCAAAGAAATACACCTTTATTCGTCTTCTCAACCTCGAGCCCTAGGAAATGCTTCAACTCTCCGAGTTCCTTCATCTGGAACCAGACAGATAGGTTCTCCTTCATTTGCCGAATCTCCTCTATGAGATCACCGGTTAAAATGAGGTCATCCACTTACACCAAGACTATAGCGAGTTTGCCTCTAATGTTCTTGGTGAATAGGCTCGAGTCTGTTGTCGCCACTGTATAGCCACTTTGTACGAGAAACTCTGCTATTTTCCCGTACCAAGCTCTCGGGGCCTGTTTTAGCCCGTACAACGCCTTCTTGAGCTTGCACACGTACTCTGGATGGGTTATACTCACGAATCCTTGTGGTTGATCCATGTATATTTCTCGATCAAGCTCACCGAGCAGGAAGGCGTTCTTCACGTCCATCTGCCATATCTTCCATCCTTTGCTTGCCGCAAGTGCTAGGAGAACACGTACCGTTGTCATCTTCGCCACAGGACTGAATGTCTCATCATAGTCCAGCCCGTACTGTTGTGAGAACCCTCGTGCAACTAGTCGAGCCTTGTATCTTTCGATTGACCCATCTGCTTTGGTCTTCACTTTGTACACCCATTTGCACGAAATTGGTTTTACTCCATTCGGTTGTGGGACTAACTCCCACGTTTGGTTTTGCCTTAGAGCCACCATCTCCTCCTCCATTGCCTCTTTCCACTTATTGTTCTTTACTGCTTCTTCATAAGTTGTCGGCTCTTCAACCGAGTTATCTTCACTGACCGTGGCGTTTGCGTACTTCGGGTTTGGACGCCTTGCTCTTGATGACTTTCTTATTGGCGGGGGTATTTCTTCCACCACTTCTTGTAAGTCTGGAGTCATACCTTTACCATCTTCGAGTACACCGGTTTTCCATGGGCTCTTGGTTTTTGTGGCGATTGGACTTTGTCTATTTTCTATTGTGGACGTCGGTGTCTCGACACTTTCTTGGGCTTGGCCGCTGGTTCTTTCCTCAAATTGTGACTCGAGATCCTCTGAATTTACTTGTATTGCACCTTCGGTTGGCCACCATGATGAGGCTTCGTCGAAAATTACGTTTCTTGAGGTGTGGACGTGCCCTGTCATTGGATCACAACACCTCCATCCTTTCCTTTCATCATCGTACCCGACAAAGATACATCGAATCGCCTTTTTATCAAATTTGGTCCGAAGATGATCAGGCACAAACACGTAGCACACACATCCGAACACCTTGAAGTGGCTAATTTGGGGAATAAGTTTCCAGAGTTTCTGGAATGGCGAGACATAACCCATCTTCTCTTGTGGAAGTCAGTTGATGATGTGTGCGGCTGTCTTCATGCACTCGGCCCAAAATCTCGCTGGCACATTTTTAGCATGCAACATGCTCCGGCAAATCTCTACAATATGCCGGTTCTTCCTCTCGGCTACTCCATTATGTTGTGGGGTGTTGGGGCAGGTTAACTGCCTTCGGATCTTATGCTCCTTCAGGTAGGCATCGAATTCTCGGTTTACGTATTCTCTTCCATTATCTGTACGGAGACACTGAACTTTCTTGATGAGTTCACTTTCCGCCTTCTCCTTAAACTCCTTGAACTTGGATAACGCCTCCGATTTTTCTTTCATGAAAAACACCCACACATATCTCGAGAAATCATCAATGAAGGTCACCATATACTTTGAACCACTTATTGAAGCTTCTTAATCGGACCGAAGACATCCGAGTGTATTAGCTCCAAAGGTTCCTTAGCTTTGTACTTGGATTGCTGGAAAGGAAGCTGATGAGCTTTACCAAATTGGCAACCGGCACATACTGTGTCGGTCCGCACCTCTACTCCAGGAAGACCTTTGACCATCGACCTCTCGACCATCAACTTAAGCTTATGGTAGCTTACGTGCCCCAGTCGTGCTGCCAGAGATCCGCCGTATTATTCCTTCGAGTTTTGTCTACGTAAGCTGATTGTGCTGACATTACGTAGATTGACTCCATTTTTCAGCCCTCCATTATTGGCGTGCCCAAAGCTTTGAGGTTGTGGTATACCTTCACCTCCTGTGGGCCGAAGACTACGTAATTCCCTTGTGCTGTCAGTTGCGATACTGACAATAGATTCTTCTTCATACCTGGAACATGATAAACTCCTTGCAGCTGGAATTCCTTCGGACCGATGTGAGGAGAGATTACCGTTCTACCGACGTAGCTGATTGGCAGCTTGGAGTTGTTAGCTGTCACAATTACTTGGTTTCCCTTATACTCCTGTAAGCGTTCTAACTTCTTGATATCGCCGGTCATGTGATTTGAGCAACCGGAGTCAACGATCCAGTCACTCTCATATTCGATTCTCCTTGATTTGATTACTGTCGTCAGTGCAACCTCTTCCTTCTCTTCTTTCTCTTCAATCATGGTGACCGCATTTGCGAATGCGGCATCAATATCCCATTCTTCTTCACTACGAGTCAATCTCCAGACTCTTGGCACCTTGGTGGTCTCTTAGGGTTGCCGCATTTCCCTGTCCCTTCTTCTTAGACCAACAGTCTCGTGCATAGTGCCCCCTCTTGCCACATTTGTAGCACTCATCACCTCGAGCTTTGCCGTCTCTTTGCCTACGAGATCCTCCTGAAGCATTAGTCTCCTCTTTCGGCCTCCTATGTTGTCCAGGCCTGCTTTCGGGTTTCGATCTCGGCCTTTGTTCAGGCCGATCCTTCCTTCGGCTGCAGAATAGCTCCTCGTCGTCTTGTCTCGTTGAGACTTCGGCCCTTCTGGTCAGAGTCTCTTGGTTAGCGAGCATATTCTCTAGCTCCAGTAGTGTTGGTGGAGTCGACCAACCCTGGACTGCTGCCATAAACCCGCTATAGTCGGGTTTCAAACCGTTGATTATTATCCTCCTCATCCGTTGCTCGCTTATTTTCTCTTCATGGGCGATCTGCGCGATCTTGCTACAGATGGACTTCACCTTCGTGAAGTACTGACTGATTGTCATATTCCCTTGTGAAAGCGTCATGAGCTCTTTCTCGAGTAGTTGGAGGCTGGCGTCATTCTTCTTGGAGAATAGTGTCGCGAGAATATCCCAAGCGGCTTTCGGCGTTACCGCTTCTCGAATGTACTCAAGTAGCTCCTCTTCGACTGAGGTCCTGAGTACATACATCGCCTTTCCGGCCTTGATACGCCATTTTCGCAGAGCCTCATTCTCTGCGGATGGAGTCTTCTTCTCCTTGGTTAGTTTTGGGTCATCGATAGTTTCGGATACTGTCGCTTTTTCAATAGCGACCTCTGGCGGAGTCGTCTCATATCCATCTACCACCTCCCAAAGATCCTGTCCTTGCAGGTAGGATTCTATGCAGGCCTTCCAGTAGATGTAGTTGTTGCCGTTCAGCTTCTTCAACCCGGCAGTTGAACCTCCAAAATCCATGAATGCGACTTAGTCTATTGGCTTCAGCTAAGCCTTCTCTCTTCCGGCAACTCCTCCGACAGAATGCCGACACACGGCTATTTAGACTACTGTACTACTCGCAAACTCTCGGAACTTAACTCTGACCCTCACTGTCTATTCCGACAACACCGACCCGTCTTCCTCGCTCTGATACCAGTTTGTAGAGTAGAGAGACGAGATTTGAATAAAACTTCTTTATTATTCTCTCAATAATATTACAATACACTTCACTACTTAATTACTAAACCTCCAAAATTACAACCCTATTACTTCTATATTATTAGACCTCCAACTAAATCACTACAACTCTCACAACACTCTTTATTAGAAAGAGGAATTTGTTTTGTGGCTTGATGCAAATGGTGAGAATGAGACTCCTATTTATACTAGAGGATGGAGACATCTAGACCCAAGATATTTTTGTAGAATTTTCTAGAGACTAACCTACCTACAACAAAGATATTTTAATAGATGATTCTAGAGTCAAGATATTTTGGTAGCCTTGACTTGATTCTAGATTCTTCATATTTTAGGGCTAAAGTTGGATTGGGCTTAGTGTTGCATATTTAACAATTCATATTGTTGATGTATTAGACATTTAGACTTGAAGAGTTTGCTAATAAGATTGACTATTATATCACGTCCGAGGTAGACCGAAAAGATGTATCACCATCAAGCGGCTGGCTTAAGAAGGCCATATTTTAACGTTTCTTCTCTGATTAAACTAATGATGGGGTCAAAACACACAAGAATCTTGATCAAGTACTCTTATTTAGAGTTTTATTCAGTCCTTCCTACCACATTTGCTCAAACCAATCACTAACACCATACAAACTTTCTTCCAAACGGGTCAAATGGAGGAGGGAATAGGTCAATCAAATCTCGTGGTTATACCAAAAGTTGATGGGTCGACAAGAGTAACAGACGATAGACCTATCAACGTGCTCAACTCCGTTTACAAAATTATTGCCAAAATAATAGTTAAAAGAATTCGGCCCGCTCTAGCACACATAATTTCGCGAGAACAAAATGCATTCCTGCCGGGGAGCTCGATTGCGGAAAATATAATAATCCTTTGAGAAACTCTACATTCCTTCCACTCAAAAACATATAAGGAACCCGCTTTTTCATGAAAGCCGGTCTCTCAAAGGCGTTTGATCGCATGGATTGGGAATATATCTATGATTTACTCATTCTATACAACTTTCCAATTCACACAGCTAACCTCATTAGAGCTTGTATGAGAAGAGCCAAATTCACCGTTCAACGCAACAGATATGGGATACCTGCAAGGCGTTCAATTAACCCGTATGGCACCGGTGTTAAGTCACTCGCTCTATGCGGATGACCTTCTCCTTTATGGGAGGGCCGAACCGAGCAATGCATCAAGAATTCTTGAAGCGCTCAAAGCCTTTGAACAAGTATCGGGGCAAACTCTAAACCCGGCAAAATCAAAAATTTGGTTTAGTGCTTTTGTTCAACCCGAGGAGGAGGAACTA
The DNA here is from genome assembly GCA_024447665.1 of Juncus inflexus. NCBI lineage: Eukaryota > Viridiplantae > Streptophyta > Magnoliopsida > Poales > Juncaceae > Juncus > Juncus inflexus. The sequence continues at coordinate 5,991,629 of JAJHPC010000010.1, forward strand.
ATCCTGTGAATAATCGGAGCACAACGAGCATGAGACAAAGAGAAATACCTAGGGGTATATGTTAATCAGAATGGTGCTTTAGATCTAGCTCATTTGAAAGATCGGATGCAACAAAAACTTGCGGGTTGAAAGATTAACATCCTATCTCATGCCGGAAGACTAGTGTTCATCAAATCGGTGTTGGAGGCCACCCCCGTTTACACAATGGCCGTCCAAATGTTGCCTAAAGGGCTTTTGAACGAATTAAAGACGATTATTCGAAGGTTCTGGTGGGGAAAAAAAGAAGGCCGATATATTACATGGTCCCAATGGACCAAGGCGGAAAGGGCAAAAAACAATGGCGGCCTCGGTGTTAGAAACCTTCAATCGTTCAACAAAGCCTCATTCAAAAAAATCTCTGGCAAACAATTGCAAAAGAGGACAAACCCTGGATAGAGATTATTCAAGCAAAATATTTTCCGCACAACACTATATGGTACACAAAAAGAAACACGAGATGCTCGCAATTTTGGAAGGCGCTAATCGAACAAAGGCCTAGTATGCAAGAAAATGAGTGTTGGCAAGTAGGGAATGGCCGGAAATTCTCGGCAATTGGTGAACCTTGGTACCCCCACTGGGAGCTTAATAGGCCAAGGAATCAGGCCGAAAGAGGAATGAAGGTAATGTTGGGAAAATAGGGGTGAAACACGAACAAAATTCTCTCATGGGATTTTTGTCGAACACCTTGTGTGCGCTCTTTATGCTAATACCACCGATCAAATTAAAATCACAAACCTCACTCAATCAACACAACAACAAAGAAACAAATCCAATGCAACAAGAGAGACAAAATTTTAAGGAAAACTCTTTGTATTATCGGTATCGTACCGTTCACTATTACAAATAAAAAACCTTTCTTCTAAAGTTTATACACAAACTCTAGACTACACAACAACATTCACCATCATCTTGATGAATTATAAGCATGTGAAATGAGCTACCAACTAAAGAAAAGATTGCTCGAAGAAGAAGATGAAGAAGCTTCCACCGTACCGGTTTCAACGAACCGATGATATGGGTTCACTCCAATAAGACCGGAGATATACGTTCCGATCACTTGACTTTCCTCTCTACCACTCTCTCCTTCCTTCTCCCTCTTTTTCTTTTTGGCCGAACCCTAGCTTTGGGGTATCTTTTTTTCTTTTTCTTTCAAACACACATGCACAAGTCAGGGAAGAGAGGGAAGAGTCCATGACTCTTTTCTATGTGCAAAAGCACATTTACAAAACACCCCCTCTAAATATTCATTATTACAAAATACTAATTAAAGGCCCAAATTATATACTAATAATAATATAAAGCCCAATTTGAGGAGGGAGCCCAACAAACTCCCCCTCCCGACTCATGCGCGAGAGTCCATCATACCCGCTTTCTATCTACACGTAAGAAGCTTAGTAGCGGGCAATACTTTCATCATCATATCGGACCCATTCTCGTCCGTATGGATTTTCATCAAACACAAAATCTTGCGTTCCAACACATCACGTATCCAATGATACCTTATGTCGATGTGTTTCGACCTTGAGTGAAATGTCGGATTCTTGCTAAGATGTATCGCGCTTTGACTATCGGAATACAAAACAAATTTTTCTTGTTTATGCCCTAACTCTCGTAAGAACTTTTTCATCCACAAGAGTTTTTACACGCTTCCGTGATAGCAATATATTCGGCCTCGGTTGTAGACAAAGCCACACACTTTTGCAATCTAGATTGCCACGACACGGCACCGCCTGCAAAATTCATCAAATAACCGGATGTGGATTTTCTAGAATCAACATCTCCAGCCCAATCCGAATCCGTATAACCTTGTATTACGGGTTCACCACTTCCAAAAGAAATACACACTCTTGAAGTACCTCGGAGATAACATAAAATCCACTTCACTGCCATCCAATGTTCTTTTCCGGGATTAGAGAGAAATCGGCTTACCACGCCAACCGCATGAGCAATATCCGGCCTAGTGCAAACCATGGCGTACATTAATGAACCAACCACGGATGCATAAGGTACATTTCGCATTTCTTCTTTTTCTTTCTCACTTGTAGGGCATTGTTTTGCACTCAACTTGAAATGACCCGTAAGTGGAGAGGTTACTGGCTTGCATTTGCTCATGTTAAATTTTTCTAAAATCTGCTCTATATATTTTTCTTGCGACAAAGATAATTTCCGATTTTCTCGATCTTGCATAATTCGCATACCAAGAATTTGCTTTGCGGGGCCCAAATCCTTCATTGCAAAAGTGCTCTTAAGCTCCTCTTTTAACTCCTCAATTTTCGTAACATCACCATCGACAACCAACATGTCGTTGACATAGAGCAAGAGGATAATAAAATTACCATCCAAAAATTTCCTCACGAATACGCAATTATCGGATGCGGTTTTACCGAAACCATGATCCGACATAAAAGTCTCAAACCTTTTGTACCATCTCCTTGGCGCTTGTTTCAAGCCGTATAGGCTCTTTTTCAACTTGCAAACGAGCTTTTCTTTACCTTCTACTTCAAAAACCTCGGGTTGCTCCATATAAAGCTCCTCATTAATATCGCCATGAAGAAAAGCGGTTTTCACATCGAGTTGCTCGACCTCAAGATTCATGCTAGCCGCAAGACCGAGCACAACTCGAATTGAGGACATTTTAACCACGGGAGAGAATATCTCATCAAAATCAATCCCTTTCTTTTGCCCAAATCTTTTCACAACCAATCGCGCCTTGTACCTTGGTTGTAAGTTACTATCCTCATTTTTAATCCGAAAAATCCATTTATTTTTAAGCACCTTTTTGCCTTTCGGCAATTCCACTAAATCAAACGTGTGATTCTCATTCAAAGAACTCATCTCATCATTCATCACATTTAACCACTCATCTTTACGCTCATGAGACATAACCTTCTCATAACATTCCGGTTCGTCGCCATCGGTAAGCATCACATACTCGTTGGAGGAGTATCTAGCGGATGGCCGGTGCTCGCGAGTTGATCGTCGCACCGGCACGGTTTCTTGTGGTACTTGTAGCGGTTGCTCGGTTTCATTTTTCAAACCACTACTCATTGGCATAGGCTCATTTTCGAAATTAGACCCTTGATCTTCACCATCTCCCCCATGATCGGTATCTACCGATGGGGTTGGAGTTGGAACCAAATCAATCGCACTCTCGGAATTACTTGATTCCGGTTTCTTGCCCATATTAATATTCTCGATGGTCTCATCTTCGAAAAATACCACATCTCGGCTACGCACCACCTTCTTCGCAATCGGATCCCATAGCCGATATCCAAACTCGCCATTTCCATAGCCTAAGAAAATACATTCCTTGGCTTTACTATCAAGTTTCGATCTTTCCTCTCTCGGGATATGCACAAATGCCCGACAACCGAATACTCTCAAATAATCGTACGACACGTCTTTCTCCGTCCAAACTTTATCGGGTACATCACCATCAAGCGAGTAAGCGGGAGAAAACTCAACCGTCGCCACACTATTTTCTTCACCATTATTCTCTCTTGAATGCTCTCTTTTACCCTTTTTCCACTCTTTTTTCCAAGAATAACATTCCTTCTTTATATGACCTAACTTGCCGCAATGGTAGCATTTAATCCCTTTACGGGATTTTGACCTCCCCTTGGATTTTTCATGGTTCCCCGAACCATATGAATTTCTCATTTTACTTCTTCCTCGTCTCTCGACCAAATGTGCATCGGACCCCGAATACAAACCTTTTTCCCTTCGTCGAGCTTCTTCATTTTCATGCTATCTTTTACCATGCTTAATTTTACCACCCCATCGGGTGCCGAGTTGCCGAGCGATACGACAAGAGTATCCCAATCGTCCGGCAAAGAGCTCAACAATAATAGTGCTTGAATCTCGTCATACAAAACCATTTTTCTAGCGGCCAATTGGTTCACACAATCTTGGAATTTGCTCAAGTGTTCCGACACTGAGGTTCCGCCCGTGTATTTTAGATGCACGAGTTTCCGCATTAAAAACGCCTTATTTTGAGCCGTTTTCCTCTCAAATAGGCTTTCTAATTTTTTCCATAACTCTTGTGCATTGGTTTCCAATGATACGTGATGAAACACGCTACCATCAATCCATTGTCTTATCAAAGCAACCGTTCTTCGGTTGGATTTAGTCCAAACATTATCGGCCGTACCTTCGGGTTTTTTTGTGTCTCCCTCTATTGGGTCATATGCATCTTTACAAAATAGTAGATCCTCCATTCGAGGTTTCCATATCGAATAGTTTGTGGAATTCAATTTGATCATGGTACCACTACTACTATCTCCCTCCATTTGCTCAACACAAGCTTAGACACTGATAACCGTCGCTCTGATACCAGTTGTTGGGAAAATAGGGGTGAAACACGAACAAAATTCTCTCACGGGATTTTTGTCGAACACCTTGTGTGCGCTCTTTATGCTAATACCACCGATCAAATTAAAATTACAAACCTCACCCAATCAACACAACAACAAAGAAACAAATCCAATGCAACAAGAGAGACAAAATTTTAAGGAAAACTCTTTGTATTATCGGTATCGTACCGTTCACGTACTATTACAAATAAAAAACCTTTCTTCTAAAGTTTATACACAAACTCTAGACTACACAACAACATTCACCATCATCTTGATGAATTATAAGCATGTGAAATGAGCTACCAACTAAAGAAAAGATTGCTCGAAGAAGAAGATGAAGAAGCTTCCACCGTACCGGTTTCAACGAACCGATGATATGAGTTCACTCCAATAAGACCGGAGATATACGTTCCGATCACTTGACTTTCCTCTCTACCACTCTCTCCTTCCTTCTCTCTCTTTTTCTTTTTGGCCAAACCCTAGCTTTGGGGTCTCTTTTTTTCTTTTTCTTTCAAACACACACGCACAAGTCAGGGAAGAGAGGGAAGAGTCCATGACTCTTTTCTATGTGCAAAGCAGCACATTTACAAAACACCCCCTCTAAATATTCATTATTACAAAATACTAATTAAAGGCTCAAATTATATACTAATAATAATATAAAGCCCAATTTGAAGAGGGAGCCCAACAGGTAAGGGATTTTATTAGTCATAATGAGTGGGACATAAACTCATTAATGAATCACCTAAACCTCCAAGCTACCATTCACATAATATCTAGCAACAATTTAGCTTCCATACCTCGCAACATGGAAGATAGGCTCATTTGGAAGCCGGCAAAAAATGGGAAATTCTTGGTGAAAGACGCATATAAGGCTATACAATTTGCTAACCCAAAAAAGGAAGCGGACGACAATAATATGGTGTGGAAATTCATTTGGACAAACCCTTTCTCGTCCCCTCGTATTAAGACCTTTATGTGGCGGGTGTTACAAAACGAGATCGCAACCCTTGAAAACCTCCATAAGAGAATTCAGACCACGAACATGATATGTAAAAGATGTGAGGCCGACGATAAGACGCTTATGCACATGCTTTTCAAATGCCCGTTATCAAAACTAGTTTGGTTCTCGTCCCCATTAGTGATTCGAGTAGATAATCTAGCCGATGATATAAAACAAGTAATAGGTTACTTTCAAGAACACCTCGGCAACCATGATTTTGCTCTAATACAACACATTTTGTGGATGATCTGGAAGGGTAGATGTGAGTGGATGATGCAAGGCAAGCAGTTTGATCCAAGGGTGATTTTGCAACGTGCAATCCGATTGTTCAAAGAATACACGGCAATGGAGTATCCACATGTGGTGAAAAAAATACCACACCAATGTACCCTCATACAACTGGACGATGATATGATCACATGTAGGGTGGACGGGACTTGAAAAGATGGGGAGGGCGGAATTGGGTATATCCTAAATCTCATCGAATATGGCGCGCAATTCGTACGAGGAGAAACACCAATGGAGGTGGAAGCATTGGCACTCTGCACGGCAATCAAAAGAGTATGGGTATGCAAGAATGCCTCTTCCTCTCCGACAACCAAACGCTGGTGCTCACTGCCAACGGGACGGATGCCTTCTCAAATATGGACTGGCGAGCCTACTACAACCTCATCCACATACTCAACTTTCTTAAACAAAACAATCTCTTTACCCTACTACACACCTCAAGAGAAAATTTAAAGGTCCTGGATGAACTTGCTAATTGGGCTCGGAGGAAGAAAGGCGCCACTCGAAGCTACACATACCCTCTGCCAACCCATCCGGAATAGTCTAGTTGGTTAGAAAGTACAAAAGTAGGGATTATTCGAGGTTTATTCAAAAATTTGTAAAGGAATTTGTAGAACGCTTAAACTAATATGAACATGTAACACCTACGGGTTTTCAGCAAAAAAAAAAAACATAGAAATGATGATTAGTTCCTCTATCTACCAGCACAAATAATTAGCATTCGCATTTCTTACGTGGGAATTTTATATTCAAATTTTTTGTCAAAGTGGTATTATTTTTGTTAATTTTTTTTCTTTATTGTTGTAGTCTATCATGGCTCAAATAATATTGCACCACCATTTAGTGTTTAACGCGTGAGACATAAAATAATGATACATCATAATCGTTTTATCTTAAATCTATTAATATATATAATTTTAAAAATACTTATTTACAGTACTCTCGCTACCATGAGCCACGTCATCTTCTGTTCTTCATACCATTTGATCCTAATTTGGTGGCCAAGATTTAATCATTGCTCATTGCTCCTTGCTCCATCTATATACCTAAACTAATAAACAAGGAGTTGAAGCTAGTGCATGATCGAGCCGTCATTAGGCACCCCCATAAGGAGGAATTGAAGAAAATTAGAATGTTGAAGTAGTATGCTCCAAACCTACCAAAGGCAAGTAAAGCATCAATATATTGAGAGTTGAGGTCTCTGCCACACGAGGGTCATACACAATATATGTCGCATAGGTTTCCGATTTTTTTCTTCTTCGAAAAAAGACTGTAGATTTTTGAGCATATATAGCTAGTATTTGAATTACAATTTTTACAAACAATAACAAGACATAACCAACAAGGAGAGGACGCAACGGAGAAGAGGAGAGCTCTGCACACAATAAGAGGGAAAAAAAGAGAAATCAGTCACACCTTGTGCAATGACTCCAAAAATCTAGCTCTCCTAATATGTCGAGTGTAATAATTTCTCAATTATTCTGTCTGTATTAATTATTTTGAGTTGTAGATTTTGTGAAAACACCGCCTTTCTTTTTCTTGTTTTATTTCCTATTATTTAAAAAAAACTTGATTCTATTATCAAGGATGATTTATAACTAAACTTTTTTTTTGAGATAAGTTTATAACTAAACTTGACTTTGATTAATAGATATACACGAGCGAGAGATACTCAAGCTCTCCGTAATTTTCCTCAAAACAAGAAATTATTTTGAAAAGTAACTAATTACGATTTCTTTTTACAATTCAACAAGATTTATTTATCAAAAATAAATAGAAAAAACAATTAGACAAGATTTTGGTTCCTATTCTAAAGAATACATATGTTTCTTCAAATAATTTGTTGAACTATTTTTTCCCTTTTTGGTGATGCAGATCAATACACCTTTTAATGACTCCATTCCAGATCACTTTCAATCCAAACAGAGGTTCCTCAAGGTGCATCTATCGTCTGTTCAAATTTTGGACCAACGGATATTTGAAGAAGCTACAGTTCTGATCTCAGCCCGTCCGACAACATTTGAAGTCCTGGTTGCTCATTTTTGGATCACAATGGCTCGTGCCAAAGGCCTGACAAGTGAAGACATGACACCAACCCTTCTAATCATCCCAATGGACTGTCGGCCCTCCTTGACCCTCCAATTCCCACTACATATACCGGTAATTGTGTTCGCTCAGTCTTTGTCGAGTCGAACGGAACTGGCCTGATCATTACCCCAGATGGGATCTCAAAGACATGTGCAATAATTTCAAAAGCTCTATCGATAGCTAAGAAGCAACCCATATGAGGTACAAAGTTGACTGGTCCAGCACATAATATTAGTTCATTCAAAGGACTAAAGCATGTTATTACAAGGTCACCAAGGTTCCCCGTATATGAGAGACTGACTTCGGATGGGGAATTTATTCACAGTCGTACCAAACATAAACATTGATGGAGGAATTTATGACTGCTGACAGGGAAGAGGGCACGATGCAACTCTGTGTAGGAGGGTCATGACCCTCATATATAGTCTCTATAAATATTTGAAGCACTTATAAAAATTTGAATCAGGTCATTAGATTAGTAAGCCTATTGGCCCAATGACTTACCTATAAACTTTTAATGTTTATAGGAGATACATCTATGACAGATAACTGAAATAAAATAAAATAATATCAACATTGCAATGAAAATCAATTAAGTTACAAGACCAACAAAAAGTAGATTCAAATTTATCTACAAAATCAGCAAATAGAAAAGAAAAAAAAATTCTAACTTTTCTATTAGAAAAAGAATGATACAATCATGACAAATCAGTATAAACTTCATACTCTATATCTTCCAACATTAACACATGAGTTCCCAACGAAAGCACCCTTTTGCCTTATTCATCCGTGAAACTCATATGCTTGCAAGGATCCATAAACATCTTGATTTTAGTTGCCTTACCAGCCGGGATGGAGCCAGGATTGAAAATTCCGGGGGGCCGGAGCGAAAGACAACATAATAATGGACAGAAAAAAACATTTACATATTATAACTTTTGGAAAGAAAAAATGTATTATCTATTATTTATACATAACCGAGCTAGCAACACCAATTTCTTTGAGGAACGGCAATTTCTCTATTAGTTCCAAAGAATTGAAAAGAAAGTGATTTCTCTGAGAGTTAGAGTGCGCCGGGAAACTCTTTATTCGTATACTTTCTTTCGAGTCTACATGATCATCGGTCTACTCGGACCCCTTTCCCGCGCCTTGAAAGACCTCAAGCTACGGCAACGCGGTCATTTTTATTTTTTTTAAATTGTTCCAACTTCTCATAAGCCTTTTTAATTAAATTTTGTTTATCTCGTTCTATATCAGAGTATCCATTCATTCGATACTCATTTGCTTCCAGTTCCACTTTCTGTAAGCGAACCCGATGGCTCTATCTATAAAGAAGTAGTTTGTCTTCCCAAGCTCAAATCTGCCTTCGACCTTCGATCATGTTTCAGGTCTTGTCATTCCTTTCTTTTATCGATTCCCAGTGTAGCACTTTTTTCCTGTGATGAAGGCCTAAACGGAACAAATACGAGCAAGCAGACCAGCGACTAGAGGAGAAAACCTGATGCCCGTCCTAACTGTCAGACAGCCCTGTGAGAATCCGGTTTGACTGCAAAAAACTGTGTCCTGCCTGATAGTGGAAGTGTTTTGTGACATGGTCGAATCTCAGTCTTGGAAGCGTACTGGAATGTCCAATTTGGGGGTGGCTGAGGCTCTTGCCTGGGAACTTCTTCCTCATTGCTGGCAACATCGACTGAGTACCAGTACTGCCTTGCCCAAACAAAGAAACTGGAACCCTTGAAAGAGAAACGTAAGCCCGAAAGCAAGAGAAAGAAGGTTTCGTTTACCACTGGAACTGGAGTAGCGGAACTAGCATGACGAACAATTCTCGGCACTCTGTAAAGTGAGCCCCTCTCATTCTCTAGAAGCCCGGCTAGTGGCCTTGTATAAGCATTCTGACTTTGACTTGCTCTATCTTATCTCCTCCGGTTCTTCTTTGTCCTATTAAGGAGTACATATTCTCAATCAAGAATTGGTGGATTTTGACTTTCCCCATAGTCCTGAGGCTGTGTCTCGATCTCCTAGTGTGAAAGAGAAGTGAGGAAGGGGTCCTATGGGCATTCCCCTTGGTCTAATTCCACGACGGAGAGTCGGCGTGGCGTAAAGTGAAGATTGGGGAAGAAACTGAAGCAAAAGCCGTCTCAGGATGTTCTGGGAGCGGAAACGAATGCTAGGGCCTCATCGGAGGAGTTAGCAAAGCAGTTTGGGATGGCATCTCAATATAGGGGAGATGCTTTTGACGCAAGGAGTTTAGTTTGTGGTCGAAAGGAGCGAGGTTTCGTAAAACAGGGTATCTACTCGAGATTTGAGATAATCAAGCACTCCTTCTCTCAACCAAGTGTACACATCTTGTCTTCCCTCAGACGGAAGAAGGTTGGTTCTACGCGCCAGAGCTCTAACAGGCCTTGGAGGACTGAACCCACGTATGTGGCAAAATACGGGGATGACTTGTGGCTAGGGGTGAAAGGCCAACCAAGATCGGAGATAGCTGGTTTTCCGCGAAATCTATTTCAGTAGAGTGTATGATGTCGATGGCCCGAGGTAGAGAACTCAATGGGCTAGGGTGGCCCTCATTTCGCTTGACCAACCCCAAGAAAACTCCGAATACAGGCCGTCATCCTTTCGTGAGCCTCTTACCTTGAAGAAAAAAAGCGAAAGCCCTCTATCTAGTAGAAAGCGCATCGAGTGAGTGAGCAAACCCAATTGGCCATATTTGGACTGTGCTTCAACTATATCAACTGAGTTCGAATCCCATTTCCTCCGGCACGGAAGTGAGCCAGATTTTCAAATGAAAGCAAGTCAAAGAGGAAGCACAAAAATGTGAGCGCTCCTGCACTATACGGCTTTTTGGCCTCGCCCTCTCTTTCTGGGGGCAGATTGGATCAAAAAAGCGGTTTCGTACCCCGATTGGTGGAAATCGTTGGAATAGAGAGAGCATCGGCAAAGCCGTAATACGAAAGCTTATCAGATCAGCACCTCATTTCCGAGAAAAGAGGGATGAAACTTCTGGCACATCTGCTCTGAAAGCGAGAGCTTGAGACATTCCTTCTTTCAGCCCTAATTACATAAGCCCCAACCACCCAATAAAGATAAGAATCAGACAAACTTTCAACCATGCGTACATAGACTGAATCCTCTCACTCCTTTGATCTTCATTCACGGAAAGATAGAATTTTCTTTATTGAGTTTTGCACTTCATCATTATTTCTTCACGTCTTCTCTTTAGTGACGGACTTGAACGATCAGACCTTCTAGAGGGAAAAGAAAGTACTGGAGCTACACAACGAATTTGCATACAGAAATTGAATACTAGTGATTAAAAACATGATCCAAAATTCATGTTATATTTTTTTTGACAAAAAAAATGATGTTTTTATATAATAAGTAAAAAGTTTGTACTGGTATTTAATCACAATAATATATTTTGGTCAATTAAGAATGTAAAGTTTGTCTACAAGATTACATTCTCTGCAACCTTAAAGAAGTTTGAACCAATATAAATCATAATATCCTACAATAGCCACATCTTTTATTTCAAAGTTGAAACCATAGAATATCTAAAATGAAATTTCCAACATTACTTCTAGGAGACTTATTTGAGAGGGCTATTTTGTTACTTATCTAAATTAGCTTATCAATTTTACTTATATAACCCTATATTTCAATATTTATAAAGTATGAGGAGGGCCAAATGTTATGTTAATATGAAAGGATGAAAATATTAAATTCCAAGGACTATAAATAAATTTTCAGATTTATAGGAGGGACAAGGCTCCCTTGGTATCCCCTAGTTCCATCCCTGCTTACCAGCACAGATGAGCAAACGCTCGAACCCAACCAATTGTTTCACATGATATCCAATCAGACCCGGTTTAGGACTTACAAACAATAAAATAGTGTGGACCCCACCCATACTGCTATGGTTTATACATAGCAACATGAAAAGAGAAATTCAGAGCATCGCATGATCCATCTCTTATATAGACATGGCCTAACTCCAACTCTGTTTTCCGAAATGATCCAGTTTTTGCCTGATAAGCTAATCTTTTGTGATGCTTTGTTAATTTTGTGAGACAAATTATATCTCAAGCCATATCCAAATCCATACACTGCATATCCTGTGTAGAACCGGTAAGTCCGTCCTGAAAATTATTGGATATTAATCTATTTAAAAAAAAATTATTGGATATCTAACACATTATAAAAAGGCATATCAATCTAAAAAGTTAAAAGTAATTGGATATGTGAAACAATGAAAATGATTGAATATGGGTGAAAAATAAAGGGGGTAACCAATTCTTCTTCTTCTAGATCTACATCTTGACAGGGTTGTGGTTGATATGTGTGCATAATTTTTTGATGAAAGAGCCTGAATGTCTCTCGTATATGTTTCAATTCCATTAATCAATATCCTGTATAGAAGTTTCATTACAAAGAATACAATTTTCTAAATGAAAAGATAAGATGAAAAAACCCGACAAGGTTGCCAGTTGATATATGTGCATAATTTAAAATGCTAATAGTCGTCACATAGAAAAAACAAGCTAGCACACATTTATGATTTTTTTTCGACATTCGACCAAGGGTTGATAAACTTTTACTAAATATATGCTACGCATTTATGATTTACCTAACGGATATTATGGGTTTGGAATAATTTCTATGTGGAAAGAAGAGGGCCTTGAATGTCTCTAAGTTACCCTAAAGAAAGAAATGTTGAAATTTGTTCACGCCTGGTTTGAGTCAACTTTTTTTGTTTGGTTTTTGACATTGCACCGACATAAGCATGTGTATTGTCATCTATATACTAAAAAAGGACATTGCACCAATACAAGCATGTATATTGTCATCTATAAATTAAAACTCTAGTCTCTCTAATTTCCCTATAATATCCCCAACAGCACCTACTACATTCCAAGCCCAAAATTTAATCATGTTCCATTCATAGACCAAGACTAGGAAGCATGCATAAATGAAATATCCTAAGTGGATTTAGTGCATCGTGTAAGATGGACCAATGTATAAACTATAATATATACTTTCTTATTCAACCAGTGTTGCAAAAAAAGGTATTAATCGCCGATTAATCGCCGATTAATCGTTAATCGGAGCAAAACGGTCCAAAATAACATTAATCGGAAGCATTAATCAGCATGCCGATTTGGGCCGATTTGGGCCGTTTTTCAACCCGTTTAGGCCCAATTTTTTTTTTTAATATTTTCATCATTTTTCTTTAGTTTTTACCCGGCCTGCCTCATTTAATTTTTTATTTTGAAATTTGATGTGTGTTTTTGGTTTGGACTTTAATATGTATTGTTTGTTTTGACTTTGATGTGTGTTATTTTTTTTGATTATATTTTAATTTGAATTATGTATTGAATATCGTTTATGTTTTAACTGGAATTATATATTTGAACTTTAAATTATATGTCTTTATTAGACTATGAGTTAAGGATATTGAATTTTTTTGTTATAAATGTTAATATTATTTGAAATATATATAAAAATTCAGTCCGATTAGGTCAAATAGATTAATTCCGATTAATCCCGATTAATCCCCTATTCAAAAATTTTTGGCCCGTCCGATTAATCCCGATTAGCGATTTCTACAACATTGTATTCAACACCTAATAATATTATTTTGCAAATGCTCTGTTCAAAACATATTACTTATTGTTTTACTATTAAAAAATCAACATTGACATTTTTTTTTACTAAAATCTAAAAAGATAGAATAAAGAAAAGTTGGCTTTCGAATATATAAAAAACTCCTTAAATTTTGCGCAACACGCAAATAGTCCTCTATTTTAACATTGCATTTTTGTTAAATTGTTAATATTGCATTTTTAGACATGCTTAGCTTTTAAGAGTATTCTACTATTGGCAATTTTGTTTACAAAACCATGTTCACATGCACAACTTTTATTCATTCTTTTTTCTCTCCGCAAATTCAATCCTATCTGCATTAGTCCCATCAAGAAACTAAGCCCAAGTAAGAACTTGTTGCGTTAGTAAATCAAAAACTTGTTTGCCAATGGCCGGCGTGCACATCATTAGCAAGTCCAAAGTCCAACTTCCAACAAGCGATTTTCCGCCTCCGGGCTCAACCATACAACTCTCGTTCTTTGATGCGCCCTTCATGATCCAATTGGCATTCATGCAAACCGTCTTTTTTTACCCCAATGCCACTGCCTTGCCTTCTTCATTCAATTCCTTCAAATCTTCCCTTTCTCGTGCACTTCTCCACTTTCATCCCTTTGTTGGTGATCTAACTTATTTGGCCTCATCCGACGATGTGGCCATCATTTGCTCAAAGGATTCAGGGGTCGTTGCTATTGAGGCAGAGTCAGATCGTGATATCCAACGCCTAAGTAATGCTGTCACTCTCGATGTAGAGGCATTCCAGCAGCTTGCGCCGACCATAACCGCACATGAGTTGCCAATGCCAGTTCTGAGTGTCCAATTCACGTCTTTCTCTGGGGGTGGTATTGCAGTTGGCATAGCAAGTCATCATGCAGTTATGGATGGACGGGGCTTATGGCAATTCATTGATTGTTGGGCAAAGACGTGTCGTGATGGAGCAGTGCCATCAGGGTTGTCACCAGTGCATGATCGAGCTGTCATTGCAATCCCACACAAGGAGGAAATGAAGAAAAGAATCCATAAGTTGTATGCTCCAAACCTACCGAACCTACCAAAGGCAAGTAAAACAGCTATATATTGAGACATGTATGAGGTTCGAAATTCAAGTATCATCAAACCCACACGCAATATATACCACATAGGAATTCTGAATTTTTTTTTTTCAGATGAAAACTCATAGGTTAGTTTATTAATCAAGAGATATTGTCTCTTACAACTAGAAAAATAAAATGAAAAACAAATTACAGAGAAGACTGCTGTAGATATATAAAATGAGCACACCGTTCATATTTGAATAACAATCTTACAACAAACCTAAGAAATTATTTTGAAAAGAAGAAATCTGAAAACACGATGGGTTTGATTACGCCTAAAACTCGACGGTGTATTATTTTTTTCCACATTTCAATATACTTTTTATTTTCTATATACCGTTTTCATTATTTTACATCTATACTATTAATTGCCTTAAAAAAATGAATCCAAATATATTATTTGTTTAATTTATATACTGTTCTTTGGGGGTCCTAAGTACGAAAGATTCTTTTTTACAATTCTATATGATTTTAATTCCTTATATATATTTCACTTTTTCCCCTTCAAATTTGGTACTGCATTTTATTCAGGTCAATAAACCCTCAAGTGCCCCAAATCCAGATCACATTCAATCCACAAGGTTCTTTAATGTGCATCTATCGTCGGTTCAACTTTTGAAGCAACGAATAGTTGAAGAAGCTACAGTTCCAATCTCAACCCCTCCGACAACCTTTGAAGCCCTAGCTGCACATTTTTGGATCGCAGTGGCCCGTGCCAAGGGCTTGACAAGTGAAGACATAACACCAATCCTTCTAACCATGCCAATGGATTGCCGAGCTCTCTTTGACCCTCCAATTTCTCCTACATATACTGGCAACTGTGTTCGAGTTATCTTTGTCGAGTCGACCGGAACCAGCCTCATGGCCCCAGATGGGCTTTCAAAGACATATGCGAAAATTGCAGAAGCGATCTCTATAGCCAAGAAGCAACCCCTAGGAGGTACAAAAATTATTGATCAAGTCCATGATATTATGCATTCATTCAAAGGACTTATGGTTCATATAGCCGGATCACCGAGGTTCGTGGCATACGAGACTGATTTCGGGTGGGGAAAGCCCCATTTACACGTACGTGTGCCAAGCTTTAAATTTGACGGAGTATATATGAATGTTGGGAGAGAAGAGGGTACAGTGCAATTGACAGTTGTACTTCAGGGAGGCATGGACGAATTTGCGTGTGCCTTTGAAGAAGGCTTCCAACTTTAAGTGTCAAAGATCTCAAGTATGTGCGCTTCATTTCATTTTCAGCCAGATTGTTCGAACCATTTGCAATGTCATCTGTTATTCATCCCTCATTACTTTCTTGCTATGTATCATTTATAATTGAACTTGTTCATTGAATAAAATGCAGAACTATTTAATTCACTAGAGGCTAAAGAGTAGTTGGCCAGATGTAACTTTATTTGTTCTTTTCTCTCTCTTTAAATTCAATTCTATCAGTACTAGCTAGTTCCATCAAGAAATTAAGCCAAACTAGGAATTTGTTTAGTATTGGCCGTAGTTCACATCATTAGCAAGTCCACACTCTAACTTTTATCGGTATATGCCAATTTTCCTTTTTTTTTGTGGATTAATAGACTTTATTATATATGTGATATGTAAGATTGCGCTTGTTGAAACTTAAACTTGGAATCTTTCTCGCTTGAGCTAGTAAATTTAAGAGCATGAGCCAATCTTCCTTCATGCAAACCATCTTCCTTTATCCCAATTGCCACTGACACTGCATCACCTTCTTCATTTAAATTCCTTCAAATCTTCCCTTGCACTTACTCTTCTCCACCTTCATTTTTTTTTTTAAATTACAGAGAGCTTGAGTGTCTCTCGCGTAAATCTATTAATCAAAGTTTAGTTTAATTACAAACCATCCTTGATAATAGAATCAAATTTTCGATGGAATAAATAAAACATGACAAACAAAAGCGGTGCTCTCACAAAGTCCACACCTCAAAAATTAATACAGACATAAAATAATTGAGAAATTATTTCATATGTGTCGTTTCTTTTCGAGCCAAATTGTCAGATAGTTGGCAATGCCATCCTTCAAAACTGTTAACTATCCCTCATTACTTCTTGTTATGTGTCATATATGTAATGTAAAATTAAACTTGTTCATTGAATGAAATGTAAAACTATTTACTTGAGGAATATGATGTGTCAAACATGTAAAGCTTTTTTATGCTTTAATCAAACATAACAACTTAAAATTTGAAAAGGGTCTCTAATAGGAGCAATGATACAATTAATACAAGAACAAAACAAACCATACTTAAAGCAAAAAAACAATAAGGCAAATAATCAAGCCAAAAAACCATAATTAATGGTTTCTTTGGGGGGGGGGATCGGAAGAACAAAAGGAAATCCTAAAATATGCAGATCTGGTACGGATCAAGTAAAAACCAGATGGAAACCGGGAAAAAAAAAGAAAAGAGTTGGCAAAAATAGAAGCAACTACAATTAAGGCAAAGAATGTACCTGTTTCCAAATCTTAACAAACCATGTTGTGTGCATGGTCGTCCATCCCAATCGCTGTTCAACGCGTTCGTTCTCGTCTCGGATTAAGTGGGAATATGGCTCCTGTTTTCTTTCTAAAATGAATTTACAATATTCAATACAATTTAACAATGAACTCTTTGGTAACAGTCTGACTAGTTTCAGTACTTTGGACTCAGTTGGTGCATCAGGTGGAATAATAATAGCCTGATCAAAAAATATTTTCTCTCTAGCTCAGGAAACTAAAAAAAAAAATACATTAACAGTTCAACTGCAATGCAAGTGGGATGGTTCAATTATACATATTTGAGGGGTTTATGGTCCCCAACAAATGGATGATAAAAAGGATTTCAAGGATTAGAAGAAAATAAATTACCTTGGATGCTTTTAGGGGACTTTAACCTAGTTGCTTCCATTGAAGAGAGATTAAGTGGCAGAAAAGTCAGCTGGATTGAATCCAAGATGCTAAGAACTTTTATTTCTTTTTTTTGACTCTCTTTAGGCGATTGCCTAATGAGTATTTTGATTTAATAAAATAGAAAAGTTTTCAGATACACGGAGAGGCCTCCTTTTTTTACAGAGAATAGGCGGCTCATTTTATCAACCTTACATTATATATGGATTTTTTCCTTCCTATGGTGAGTGGAGGTTTCTATCTCGCCTGTATTGCACAATGTGCATGCAGCAATGCTCGGCCACCTTTTTTTCATTAGATTGAATTGAGTTGGTATCCTATCTGCCGCGAGAAGCCACAGAAAAAACCTCACTTTCATCGGGGTTTTACATTTCCAAATTTTATTTTGCCATCTGGCAGGCACAAATGTTTTGAAGAAGAGATCATAGCATGATTTGGTAGTAAATACTCCACTTTGTGTTCATCTCCAATGGAGCTTGTCCATTGATATTGAGAGAGTGTGTGAGCTAATTATGTTCTTAACTTGTGTCGTTTGTGTAGCCAGATTTGGGTTATTTGAGTGTATGTATGCAGAGAGATCCCATTGTGAGGATATGACTTGATCAATGGACTGATCCTTGTTTGGAGCTTCAAGATAAATGAGGGGAAATTTCGTAGCTAATGATGTATCTTTGTACCATCTCCCCCTCCAGAATGATGTTTGTGCACCATTTCCAACATTTATTGCGTTTGAGATGGTGAACATTGGTAAGAGATCAAAAAGGTCATAGATAAAGAATGATGCCTTACTTAAGTTATGAGAGTTTAGAGATAGTGGAGAGAAATTGTAAAGAGTATGAAGGCATGGGCATATTGATTGAGTATGAATGCTCAATCAATATCATGTATGAGCGTACCAAAGCCATTTCATGAGCATGACTTGATTTTGATATTTAATATCCAATATACCCAATCCCCCCTAGGTTCCTAGGTACACATACCTTCTTCCATGCAATGAGACAATGACCTCCATAGCATTTTTTATCCCCTCTCCATAGAAAATTTCTTGTTACTGTCTCAAGTTGTTGAATTAACCCGTTAGGTAGAGATAGTACTTGCATGTGATAGTTAATAATTGGTGCAAGGACCACTTGGATAAGAGTGAGGCGACCACCGTAGGAAAGAGTTCTTCCCTTCCACCCGGTCAATCTTTTTTGTGTTTTGAGAAGAAGAGGTATAAGGAGATGTTTTTTTGGTTTAGTTATTGTTAGCGGCAAACCGAGGTGCTTTATAGGTAAATTTTGTTTTGAACAACCTAATATGCATTCGATCGTGTCATGAAAACGCTCTGGCACCCTTAATGGGGTAAAAGAACTTTTTTCGTGGTTCACTCTCAAACCACTTATGTCCCCAAAAAGATGAATAATATGAACAAGGATTTTCAAGTTAAACGGAGATGCTTCCGCAAAATAAGTTGTATCATCCGCGAATTGTAACATTTGCGGTTGTATGATTATGCCTGGAGTCATGAGAGGTGATACTTGAAGAAGCATTCTCTGAAGCACATCGACCACTAGGTCAAAGAGTAGAGGGGATAAGGGGTCTCCTTGGCGTACGCCCCTAGCATGATAGAAATGTTAACTCTCTAAGCCACTCACTTTGAGAAAATATGATGATGAGTTTAGGAGGTTTAATATCCATTCCACCCATTTTGTCGGGAACCCTCGCGCCACAAGCATGCGAGTTAAGAAATTCCATTCTATAGTATCAAACGCTCTTTTAAAATCGATTTTGAATATGATGGAAGGTATACCTTGTTTGTGAGCAAATGATGCTAATTCTCGGGTGACGACAAAAGATTCTGTAATAGACCGAGTTTTGATGAACGCCGATTGATTTGGGTGAATCATTTCCTCCAAATGTGGTTGCAATCTATTTGAGAGAAGTTTGGTGATTATCTTAATTGGGGTGGAGATAACACTTATTGGACGAAAGTCGTTTATAAGTATTGCCACTTCCGTTTTCAGAACTAGAGTGATTGCCGCTTGATTTAGTCTCCATAGGTCTAGTTTGTTCAAGGAGAAATCATTTATCAATCACATGAGATCTTATTTTATGATATCCCAACAAACTTGTAGAAATTCAGACGGAAGGCCATCCGGTCCAGAGGATTTTCCTTTGGAAAGTCTATCAACAACCCCCTTTACTTCCTCTTCTGTAAATGGGTCAGCTAGGGATTGGAGTTGAGAGGAGAAAGATGAAAGAAAAGAAAGATCATATTCATTAGTGGATTGAGTGGGTGGTACAGTGTTGTGACCGAAGATTGTCTTGTAATGTTCATAGAAAGAGTGTAAGATGTCACTCGTTCCTTCAATGACAGTATCATTATTGGTTAAAAATTTTATTTTCGAGATATGATTGTCTTTGTGTCTTTTGGATGCAATCGCATGAAAATATGTAGTATTCTTATCCCCCAATTCAACCCATCTACAAGATGCTCTTTGTTGCCATCTAAGAACTTTTATTTCAAAGCTAAACGTTCTCAATCCTCCTTTACATGGAAGATCATTCACCTGGTCCAACTACATATCCAATTGAGAATTGATAGGTTTTTATTTAATATTCCTTGGTCCAATAAATTTCCAAATTATCACCAATCCACTTTAGCTAACACATGCTCTGACCATTGCCCAATTTTTCTTACAACCAATTCAAACTTCCCAATCTATAGGGGGTTTAGATTTGAGAATATTTGGTTACTAAATAAAGAAGCTGACTCAATAATCACTTAAGCTCCAATCTTAGTCAAACATTGACCGAGTTTTCTAAGAAGATGAAGCTTTTAGGGGTTAAATTAAAGGAATGGAACAAAAAAAGGAAAATAAAAACAAGAAAATTCAGAGAAAACATTAAAAAAAAATTTTAACTGGATGGAAATCAAAGAGAAAAAGAGAAGTTAACTAAATTGGAAAGTTGGTTAAAAATAGCGATAAAAGAGAGAAATGTTGAGTTAATTCAAGAAGAGGAAAAATATTGAAAACAAAGAGCTAAATTCCAATGGATTAAAGAAGGTGATTGTAATACAATTTTTTTTCACAATTATTCCACAACTAGAAAAAACAGGTTACTAAACCATGTCCTTAATAATCCAGTTACTAATGAAGAGGCTTCTACTCATAAAGATAAAGCCAATTTACTGTTCAATTATTATGAAAATTTGTTTGGTTCAAAAATAAATACAATCGAAGAATCTTCTTCCTTCAATGTTTCACAAATATTCCAAGCGGAACAGGAAGAGTTATCTAGTTTAAGCACAGATTTAAAAATAAAAGAATTAGATTTGGTTATCAAGAAATGGAAAAACAATAAGTCCCCTAGACCAGATGAATTTAATGGGGAATTTAAAAAAAATACTAATATTTAATAAGGGAAGAGGTATTTCAATTACTAAAAAATAATGATTTAGAATTAGGGCTTGGGAAATATTCAATTTCATATATTGCTTTGCTTGCCAAGAAAGAAGGAGCCAATTTGTGTAAAGATTTTTATAAGTAGTATTCAAAAAATTGTATCAAGATTTTGTATGGGCCGGCCACAATTTGAAATTATTAGGTCGGAAATTTTTGACTTTTTTTTTTTGATACCATCATTTCCCAAAATAAATCAATACTTATCACTGTTTTGAAAATAATGTGGTAACTACCATTTCCACCACTATTAGTGGCGGAACAACCTCTGTTCCGCCACTAATAGTGGCAGAAATGGTAGTTACCACATTATTTTCAAAATAGTGGTAAGTATTGATTTATTTTGAAAAATAATGGTATTAAAAAAAAATTCGAAATTTTTCTAGTGGATATTTGAAACCTTTTTCAGGCCGGGCAGTACCTGCCACACCTAAAACGAAACAACAAAACAGACCTCATAATTCTCACAATTGACAAAGCATGCCACATAATTCTCACAATTGACATCACACTTGCATCACGGTTGGATTTATGGGACAATGAGGGTCCTGAGTCCTCATATATAATAAATAAAACCATGGAACCTGGAGATTAATGATATGGTTTAAGGCGTATACACATCTTGGGGACCTAGAGTTAATGATATGGTTAATTAATAGCCATGGATACTATAATATGGCACACAAGTGCACACGTATGTGTAGCTTGAATTATGCATTATTTTTTATAAGGATGTTTGTGATAAAAATGCCAGAAATTTAAGTTGGCAAATTATATGCTTTCTGAAGTAAAAATAAGAAAAGAGGGAGATGAATACACATTGAATATTAAATAGAAACTAACAATTCATTTTTTGAGGTATTAATTTTGATGGAAGCAATGTCTGGCATGAGCGGAGTTTTATAGGGACTAATTAAAGGAGTCATGGCCCATCCATCCAAGATTTTTGAGAAGTTGTACTTTAATGAAAAATATATTTCGAAATATATGTATTTATATATATTTTTCTTTTCTTTTCCCAAATTTTTTAACATTATTACTCAGTAGCGAAATTCTTTTTGCCCCCTTAAAATAATTGGTCAAGCTCCACCATTGATTGTCCGGTGATTCTATCACACTCCTTTTCTACTTAACATAGAAAATTTTGATATTATAAAAATTTGTCATATGCAAAATAAATTACACGTGTAGCAGAAGTCATTAGTTAAAATCCTGAAAAATGTAATTTTTATATAGCACATATTTAGTAAAATATTTCAACCCATCAAATATGTCTTGAATAAAAAAAAAATTATCACATGCTGCACAATATCACCGCTCATTTAATATTGTATGTTTTAAACCTGCATAGCTTTTAAGAGTAGTCTACTATTGTTGAAATTTGGTTTAAAAAACGACGTTGACATGCAAGTTGCAACTTTATTTATTCTTTTTTCCTCCCTTAAATTCAATTCTATCTGCACTAGTCCCATCAAGAAACTAAGCACAAGCAAGAACTTGTTCTTTTTTTTTCAGTAAATCAAGTAAGAACTTGTTTGCTAATGGCCGGAGTTCAGATCATTAGCAAGTCCAAAGTCCAACATCCAACGAACGATTTGCCGCCTCCGGGCTCCACCATCCTTTGCTCAGTTTCGATTCATGCAAACCGTCTTCCTTTACCCCAATGTCACTGCCTCCTCTTCTTCATTCGATTATTTAAAATCTTCCCTTGCTCTTACGCTTTCCCACTTTCATCCCTTTGCTGGTGACCTAACTTATTTGACCTCTTCCGACGATGTGTCTATCAATTGCTCAAAAGATTCGGGAGTCATTGTTATTGAGGCAGAGTCAGAACTCGACATCCAATGCCTCAGTAACGATACCACACTCAATGTCGAGGTATTCAAGCAGCTTGCGCCGAAGATAACTGCAAATGAGTTGCCAGTGCCAGTTATTAGTGTCCAGTTCACGTTGTTCTCTAGTGGTGGTATTGCAGTTGGCATAACTAATCATCATGCAGTTTCGGATGGACAGGGCTTTCGACATTTCATAGATTGTTGGGCAAAGACGTGTCGTGACGGAGCAGTGCCATCAGGTCCCACACCAGTGCATGATCGAGACGTCATTGCATACCCACAAAGAAGAATTGAAGAAAAAAAATGCTCAAGTTGTATACACAAAACCTACCGAAAGCAAGTAAAGAAGCTAGCTATGAGAGTAACTGACATTCAAAACTTCAAATATCAAACTCAAACCCAATCTATACCACATACCTTTCCTTTCTAATTTATTTATTCATCTTCAAAGAAGACTGCCTAGATTTATAAAATGAACATGGCTGGTATTTGAATAAGTATCTTTAAAAATAATATCAATAAGTTATTCTTAAAAGTTGTTTCAAAATTTTGTTCAAAATCCTTGGGTCCAGTACGAAATATTCCTTTTTACAATTCTACATGATTTTAATTCCAATTCTACACACAGACTATATATTTACATTTCTCTTCAACATTTTCCCCTTCTTATTTGGTCCTTGATGCAGATCAATACATTCTCTAATGGGCCAATTCCATATCACACTCAATCCACAAGGTTCCTTAACGTGCATCTATCGTCCATCCAAATTTTGAAGCAACGAATTGTTGAAGAAGCGATAGTTCCGATCTCAACCCCTCCGACAACCTTTGTAGCCCTAGTTGCACATTTTTGGATTACGGTAGCCCATGCCAGGGCCTGACAAGTGAAGACATCACGCCAACCCTTCTAATCATCCACTGCCGGACTCTCCTTGACCCTCCAATTTCAACTACATATACCGGCAACTGCATTCGCTCGGTCTTTGTCAAGTCGAATGGAACTAGCCTCATGGCCCAAGATGGGCTTTCAAAGACCTGAGCGATAATTTCAGAAGCTATCTCTATAGCCAAGAAGCAACCCCTAGGAGGTACAAACATGAATGATCCAGCCCATGATATTATGCTTTCATTCAAAGGACTAAAGGTTGTTATTGCCGGATCACCAAGGTTCATGGCATATGAGACTGACTTCGGGTGGGGAAAGCCGCACTTACATGCCCGTGTTCTCACGAACTTTGATGGAGTATATTTGACTGCGGGGAGAGAAGAGGGCACAGTGCAACTCACAGTTGTACTTCAAGGAGGAATGGTGGAATTTGTTTGTGCCTTTGAGGAAGGCTTCCAACCTTGAAAGTTTTCAATGATCTGCACTTTGTTTCGTTTGAGCCCAAATAATTCGAACCATTGGCGGTGCCATTGTTCAAAAATAGTATTCGTCCCACATTACTTTGTTGTTATATGTCATGTTTGTAATGTAAAATTGAACTTGTTCATTGAATAAAATGTAAAACTGAAATTTAATTAATCGAATAAAATGTAAAACTGAATTTTAGTTAAGGAATATATGATGTGTACCAAGTTATATTTTTGTAATGTCATAATCAAATGTAACAAGTTAAAATTAGGAAAGGAAGCCAAAACTTCTCCAGTATGAGTAATAAGCAGGCATGAGTGTAAGAGTTCAATGATCTTACTGTATCAACATAACCCCATTGGCCTAATGACTTGAAAATTGTACTTATTTTTCAAGAAAGATTAAATCTACTTATTAGAAAAAGAATGGTATGATCACGACACATCAATATAAACTTCATGCTCCATTCCAACATTAGCACATGAGTTCCCAAAATCATATGTTTGCAAGGATCTATAAACATCTTGATGTTAGTTGCCTTACCAGAACGGGTGAGCAAATCGCTCGAACCCAACCAATTGTTTCACAGGATATCCAATCAGACCCACTTTAGGTCTTACAAACAATAAAATAGTGTGAGCCCCACCCATACTTCCATGATTATACACAGTAACATGAAAAGAAAACTTTAGAGCATCACATGATGATGATAATAAATCTCTTATATAAACACGGTCCAACCTTTGTCTCCAGAAAGAATCCGGCTTTTGCCTGATAAAATGTGCTCATAAACTGATCTTTTGTGGTGCTTTGGTAATTTTGTGAGATAAATTAGAGTAGCTCAATCCGTATCCAAATTCATACACTGCATCTCCTTTGTAGAATCGGTAATTCCGTCCTGGGTAGCCGGTAGCATGTTGAAGTATTCGGCCTCATATTCATATCAGTCATGGATACATTAGTGAGAGATTCAGGATACCATGGAACGGCTAATTTGCCTCCTGTTACCACAAAAAATTGAAATTATTCATCACTAATCTATAACTCAACGAAGCAATCTTTTAAAAAATTCTTCACAAACCTGGATTATAGTCTCTGAAAAGCATCTCAACAAGAGCTTGTCCACCTTTCTCACCAGGATATCCAACCAAAATAATCGCGCCAATATTCGAGTTATTTTTCGCAAATGATACATCAATGGGCCCACCACCAGTCAGGACAAGCACCAATAGGAATGAAGCTTAATAGGGATTGAAGGAGGCTATGGTCCCTCCAAGATTTTGACGGAGTAATATATATCAGTAGTGCTTTAGCGAATTTTTTTCTTTTTTTGAAATACATGTATTTTTATACATTTCGCCTCCCAAAGTTTTAATGAAGTGTTAGTAAGGAGGAATAATTTTTTTTGGCCCCCTGGTAAACCTAGTCAAGTTCCGTCCCTGAATACTAAAGACATTTTGGTCACATTTGCGATATTTTTCACAAGTTCCTCCTGCTTGACAGGTAGTAGGAGACTCGTCCTATGACCTATCAACCTCTTTAGTTTCCTCTGTTAAGTTCAATCCAGCTATCAACACCACCATATCTGCCTTACTAGCAATTCCAATGGCATGAGCGAACTCACTCGTGCTGCCTGAGTTACAAGAAACATTCTTGCAGCCAGGGAAAAATGTGACATATTTTTTATTCCTTCATAAAAGCTAGCTGGGCTTCATGTTATACCTACAAATTTGGCTATTACGCATCATATTTTAATTAACAAAGGTCATATTAATCAGCTAATTTAAAAAATATAAATTGAAAAAAAGTCCAAACTAACCTGAATAATCACCACCCAAAATATCTGTATTATTTCCAGCTGGCCCAATCACAGCAACCGAATGAATCGCACTTTTGTTAAGAGGCAAAAGACCATTTTCATTCTTTAAAAGGACAATACCCTGCCTCGAAGCTTCCAATAAGAGTTTATTGAATTATGGATCCTAATTGCTTTATTGGGCCATGTAGGTTCATATTATAATGTGTACTATATATATCTTGTACCTTAGGTTAATTATGTTAAGTTTTCATTTGCTAAAATTGACTCTCTCTTTCCTTTCTTTCTTTCTCTCTTCTACGCGACGGCTCACACAAACCCTCCTCTAGGGTTCTTCGTTTTCTCTGTCTTCTCTTCGATCTACTACAATTCTGTCGAATATTTCCAACAATCTGGTACCAGAGCAAGGTTCTACGTGAGGATATCCGGCGGAATTTCGTTTTTCTCCAACCGAAACCCTAAACCGGTTCGGTTTTTGCAACCCGTTTCAACCAAAACCCTAAAACAACGATTTTTGCAACGAAACCCCAAACCGGTTTTTGCAACCGGTTTTTAACCGAAGCCTAAACCCTAGCCGAAATCACAACCGGTTTTTGCAACCGGTTTTGTTGACGCTTCCTTGTGTTTTACTCGGTGCGCGCTCGTTTTTCGTTTTCGAAAGTACGGTTAATTTTTGTGGGGAATTTAATTTTTGGGTTGAATGAAGATGTCAAGTAGGTACGATATTGAGAAGTTCGACGGCAAGACGAGCTTTGCCTTATGGCAAGTACGTATGTTGGCTATTTTGTCTAGCCATGGGATAAAGGATGCCGTTTTTGGGAGAGAAAATTTGGTGGAGCCCATTACGGATACAAAGTGGAGAGAGATAGACGATAAAGCTCTCTCAATCATCCAACTATGCCTAAGCAACGGGACGTTGCAAGAGGTTTTGGAGGAGACTACCGCTCAAGGGTTGTGGGAAAAATTACAAAACATTTTTATGAAGAAGTCTCTCACAAATCGGTTGCGGTTAAAATTGCATCTTTATACGCTCTGCATGAATGAGGGTGGTTCGTTGTCCGAACATATTTCAGAGTTTGCGTCGGTCATTAATGAGTTAGCCAAAATCGACGCTAAGGTGGATGACGAGGATCAAGCACTTTTGCTATTATGCTCTTTACCCGCGTCATATAAGGGGTTTAGAGATATGATGATTTATGGAAGAGAGAAAATTACGCTTGAGGATGTAAAATCGAATTTGCAAGCCAAAACCCACATTGACGGTGAGATAACCCATGAGAAAGGACACACGGGATCCGGTTTATTTGTTGATCGCGGTCGGTCGTCGGATCGGTCGGATCGGTCATCGAAGAATTTCAAGCACCGGTCAAAATCGAGGGGTAAATATAATCCAAACATTATCTGTAATTATTGCAAGAAGAAAGGTCACATCAAGGCCGAGTGTTTTAAATTGAAAAATAAGCATTCGACGGATAATCGTGGTCAACCTTCCAAATCGGCTAATTCGGCGAATATAGATCAATACGATTCTCTTTCGATGGTTGATGAATTTTTAGCCGACGAAAATTGTTGGATTATGGATACGGGTGCGTCTCAACATATGACGCTGAATCGAAATTGGTTCGAGACGTACGAGCCCTCGGATGGACGAGTTATTATGGGGAATAATAATACATGCAAGGTGGCCGGTACCGGTACAATCTCGTTTAAATTTCATGACGGGAGAATTCGGAGATTAACGGGTGTGAGGCACATACCCGATTTGAAGAAAAATCTCATCTCGTTGGGTTCGCTTGAATAAAAGGGTTGCAAATTCCAAAGTGAAGGTGGAGTGTTACGTGTGTCAATCGGAGCTCTCATGGTCATGAAGGCGAAACGCGTAGGTACGCTCTATTTTTTACAAGCCTCAGTTGTTACTGATAAAGCCGGAACGGTAATTTCGGAGAAATCGGGTTCAAACCCGGATCTGAAAATTCAGCAAATTCAGCAAAAAAACTTCAGCAGAAAAATCAGTTTAACCCGGTTCAGTCCGGTTCAGCTCAGTTTAACCCGGTTCAGCCCGGTTATGTTCGGTTCAGCCCGGTTCAGTCCGGTTCAGCTCAGTTTAACCCGGTTCAGTCCGGTTCAGCCCGATTTAACCCGGTTCAAGGCCGGTTCAGCCCATATCTGTCCAAAATAAACCCGGTTCAGTAGAGACCAAATATGACCAGTTTTGGATCGCAAAAAATAAACCCGTTTCAACCGAATCCGCGACGATTGTACGCTCGATTACGGAGGAGGAAAATACGAAATTGTGGCACATGAGGTTGGGCCACATGAGTGAGCGTGGGATGACCATTTTAAGCAAGCGAGGCTTGTTATGCGGTCAATGTACGGGAAATTTGGAATTTTGCGAGCATTGTGTATTTGGGAAACATAAGCGGTTAAGTTTCTCAACCGCCGTACATACGACAAAAGAGAAGTTAGAGTAGATACACTCCGACCTTTGGGGTCCGTCTCGCGAACCATCTAAGGGAAAAGGCTCGAGGTATATGCTCACATTTATTGATGATTTTTCGCGAAAGGTTTGGGTATTTTTCTTACGGGAGAAAAATGAAGTGTTTAATTATTTTAAAATTTGGAAGACACTTTTGGAAAATCAAATGGGTAAATGGGTCAAGACGTTACAAACGGATAATGGTTTAGAATTTTGTAATCGTGAATTCGATAATTTTTGTGCGGCCGAAGGCATCTTGCGGCATAGAACCGTCGTGCATACCCCGCAGCAAAACGGCGTGGCGGAAAGAATGAATAGATCGCTTCTCGAGCGTGCGAGGAGTATGATTTCGAATGCGGGTTTGGGTAAAGAATTTTGGGCGGAAGCGATAAGCACCGCATGCTATTTGATAAACCGATCACCAACAACCTCGATTGAATTGAAGACGCCAGAAGAAGTTTGGTCGGGACGTCCGGCCGATTATTCGAAGTTGAGGATTTTCGGGTGCCCCGCATACATGCACGTGAATGACGGTAAATTGGAGCCAAGGTCGAAGAAATGTGTATTCGTTGGATATCCCAATAACGTTAAGGGATATAAATTATGGTGTCCAAAGACGGGGAAATTTATCATTTCGAGAGACGTTATTTTTAACGAGTCAAGAAATGATTCGAGCAAAAGATGCGTTTGACTCGGGTATGAATGATACGGTTCAATCTAAGGTGGAGTTTAATGAGTCGAAGAAGGCTGAGAATGGATTACCGTCGAGAGGTGGCGGTTATGAGGACGAAAGTCAATCCGAGACTCCAACCCGAGATGAAGCTCCAATTCGGGCCAATCCAACCCGAAATGAACCCGAACCCAATTCGGGTAATCCGACCCGATTAGAAGATGAAGAAGGCGAGTTCGATCCACAGAATTACGAGTTAACTCGTGATCGAGCCAGAAGGGTCATTCGACCACCTTCGAGGTACGGCTATTCTGATTTTGCCTATTGTTTAGCCATTGCAGAAGACGTGGAATATTGCGAACCGTATTCGTACAAAGAAGCGGTTAATTCGGGAGAGGCGAAACATTGGATTGCCGCTATGAAGGAGGAGTTGGATTCGTTGAATCGAAATGAGACGTGGTCTCTTGTAGAACCTCCGACAAATAAACGGGTTATCGGGTGTAAGTGGGTATTTTAGCGCAAAGCAGACGGGTCGAATGTGCGCTATAAAGGGAGACTTGTGGCGAAAGGGTATAGTCAAGTCCAAGGCGTGGACTTTAATGAGGAGTTTTCTCCGGTAGTAAAGCACACGTCTATTCGGATTTTGCTCGCGTTAGTTGCGTCTCAAAATTTGGAACTCGAGCAAATGGACGTGAAAACCGCATTTCTACACGGCGATTTAGAGGAGGAAATTTATATGATCCAACCGGAAGGACTTCCGGAGCTCACAAGCAAAACGGAACGCAAAACCAACCCGAACCCGAAATCGACACGCGTGTGTCGATTGAACAAATCACTGTACGGTCTCAAACAATCACCCCGACAATGGTACAAGAAGTTCGACGCATTTATGGTTAGTATTAATTTTTCTCGATCTAATTTTGATAGCTGCGTATACATTAAGAAATTAGATAGCGGGAAATTCGTGTATTTGTTACTGTACGTGGACGACATTCTAATTGCGTCGTCGAATGTGGGGGAGATTAAACGGTGAAAAGCAGAACTGAATTCCGTTTTCGAAATGAAGGATTTGTGACCAACTAAGAAAATTCTCGGCATGGAGATAACGAGGAATCGACCCGAGCGGAAGTTGTTTCTTTCGCAAGCGGGTTTTGCGGAAAAGGTGTTACGTCGTTTCGACATGCATAGATCCAAGGCGGTTGCTACCCCTCTTGCGGCTCATTTTAAATTATCGGCGGATTTGTCTCCGAAAACCGATGCAGAGCGAAAATATATGGAAAGAACCCCATATTCGAGTGCGGTCGGGAGCTTGATGTATTTAATGGTGTGTACCCGACCCGATTTGGCGCAAGCAGTCAGCGTCGTGAGCCGGTATTTATCGTGTCTCGGAAAGGGGCATTGGGAAGCGGTCAAGTGGATTTTCCGCTATTTGAAAGGTACGCTAAATGCGCGTCTGGAATTCGGATCCAATCCGGATAGTGTGCTAACGGGTTATGTAGACTCTGATTTTGCGGGCGATCTAGATAAAAGGCGTTCGCTAACGGGTTATGTGTTCACTATTGGGAAGTGTGCTATAAGTTGGAAATCGACACTTCAACCGACCGTTGCACTTTCGAGTACCGAGGCCGAATACATGGCGATAACCGAGGCGATCAAGGAGGCTATTTGGCTAAAGGCGTTTGTTGAAGAGTTGTTGTCCATCGAGAATCCGATTGTGGTGTATTGCGACAACCAGAGTGCCATCCATTTGACGAAGGATCGGATGTATCACGAGAAGACAAAGCACATCGACATTAGGTACCACTTCGTTCGGGATGTAATCTCGGAAGGAGAAATCGTTGTGAAGAAGATAGGTACCGAGTCGAATCCAGCGGACATGCTCACCAAACCTCTTCCAATCGCTAAGTTTAAATTATGTACCGATTTGATTTCTATTTGTAACTAGCGTGTCGCTAGATTTGTCTTTCGTATGTTTTTGCTTATTCTTGTTATTTTTGTCGCAATTCGGGTCCAAGGTGGAGATTATTGAATTATGGATCCTAATTGCTTTATTGGGCCATATAGGTTCATATTATAATGTGTACTATATAAATCTTGTATCTCAGGTTAATTATGTTAAGTTTTCATTTGTTAAAATTGACTCTCTCTTTCCTTTCTTTCTTTCTCTCTTCTACGCGACGGCTCACACAAACCCTCCTCTAGGGTTCTTCATTTTCTCTGTCTTCTCTTCGATCTACTACAATTCTGTCGAATATTTCCAACAAGAGTTATGTGTGTCGCACTTGAACAAACATTTTTGGGACTCAAGTTAGCCAAGGATTATTTTTGTTGTGCGTCGAAAAGTCCGAGACGCATTTGAACTGAGAAGAGGTTCTTAAGAGCGCGGTCTATATCGGACTCGTTCATCTTTACTTTTTCCAGTGCTGATTTTGTGTAGTTATCGAGGTAATACCCATAATTGTTATCCATTCCTTTAATTTGAAGGAGAATCAAGTTAAATTTTAGGGTAATTTTTTATGAAAGAAAAGAAAAAGTAAATATTCTTAAATCATTAATTTCCTTTACGTAGACATATTTTCAAAATGACTTCAATCTAGATGGTGCTTTTGATCGATGATTTCAATTGCCGATTGGCGTTTTAACTCGTTAAAATAAAAAATGTCACTATCGCATAAAACTTTTAGGTCATTTGTATGGTTAATTTCTAGATCTCTAGTATTATTGAATCCAAATATATATACCAGCTATAAGGACTTCTGCAACAGCATCCTCTGGCGAGGCTGCATACGTTTGGTTTTCATATATTACTCATTTACTCTTACGGCACCACAATCAGAAGTGATATATCTGAATTTCAAAATAACATTTAAACAATTAAAAGCTAAACAAACATGAGAAGAAAAAAAAGAGAAAGTGAACAAAAAGCAAAGACATACCCCTCAAATCCCCATTCATCTCTAGCCTATTGCAGTAGCTCCTTCTTAGAACATGCAGGACTCCCGGTGACTTGATTGTAAGCACACATCAAGCAACCCGCATGGCCTTCCTTCACGAAACTCTTGAATGGCGGCTGGTTATGTATCTTCCATATCTTGCTCTGTTACCTATCAGTATCACCAACCATCACACTTTTCTCAAATAATAAGGTTGAAAAGAGGTCCATCGGCAATACGAAAAATAGTATGTTATGTATGACTCTAAATCTCTCAATAATCTATTTCCTATTTGGTAATATTATTTAGGGAATGATTAGGCTATGGAAATAAATATTTAGGAAATATTTAGACAATGGAAGGAGGTGGATTATTTCCATCCTTGCATTGTATTTTAGGTAATTGTATCTTTAATTTAGGCAATGTATTTTGATAATTAGTGTGGCTCTCTCCTATATAAAGAGGTATATAGCTATTGTAATTGTATCCCAATTCTTACAATGTAGTCTCCAATTGAATAAGCGATTTCTCTCTTCTTCTCTAATTATTATTTCTCTCATGAGTTCTCTTTCTCTACATCAATATTCCCCACATTACTCTAACAAATTGGTATCAGAGCTATGTTACGACAATCTTTGTCCTTCCGTAAGTCAAGTATACTGTCTTGTTCTATCATGAATTCAAGTGCGGTTATGTCGACTAAATCTGATCCTGAGAAATATGATAGCATGACGAATATTGGGCGACCGAAGGAGATGAAGGTCTTTGTTGGGGAGATGATGGATGATAGAGCCCTTTCGACAATTCAGTTTTATTTAAGCAACTCGACTCTTGAAGAAATTTTCATGGAGGCTACATCAGTTGGCGCATGGAAGAAGTTAGAAGACATCTACATGGAGAAATTAGTTATCAACCGGTTATGTTTGAAGCAGCGATTCCACTCTTTGAAGATGGCAGAAGACCAGAGAATCACTTGTCATTAATGATATCAAGAGTAACTTATTAGTCAAGTCTGGCATCGACTATGACTTGCCCATGGCCGAAAGTAGTCATCAAGAGATCGGGTTGTTTGTGGAGAGGAGAAGACCTAAGGAGAGAGATGCAACATTAGAGAAGACTCATTCGCAATTCAAGTACAAAAACCTAATGAGCAACTATTGCAAGAAGACGGGACACCTTAAGGCCGACTATTACAAGCTCAAAGAGAAGCAGGAGGCAGATAACGGTGTTCTATCGGAAGAAGCTTACGAGACTAAATTCGGTAAGGTTGAGGTACTTTTTGTGGCGAATGAGAAGGAGAGATTTGAGAAGAATTGGGTGGGTTCGGGTAATTCAAATCAGATGATCCCGAATCGAGAGTGGTTCACCACATATGAGGTGTCTAGTGGAGATGTTCTTTTGGGAGACGATCATCTATGTTGCGTTGCCGATGTTGGCATGCTTGAGATCAAGATGCAGGACGGGGTTGTCCATTTGATCAAGATGCAGGACGAGGTTGTCCATTTGATCTTATTAGACGTTCTCGGAGATATCGGTTGTAAGTTCCGATGTGAAGGTGGAGTCCTCAAGGTATCTAGATGGGCTCTTACATCGATGAAGGCTAGAATGACTGATGTGTTATATATTCTGGAAGTCCAAAGTACCGGAAAGTTATTTCGGGAAGTTGGCGCAGTTTTAGGCTCATTCGTCGTCACCTTCTCTGCCTCAGTTAGAAGGTCAGAATTTATGATTGGATGCGGGGTGACAATTTTGAGTACGAGGGATCTACTGTGTGGTCAGAATATCGGTGTGTTATATTCTGGAAGTCCAGAGTACCGGAAAGTTATTTCGGGAAGTTGGCGCAGTTTTAGGCTCGTTCGTCGTCACCTTCTCTGCCTCAGTTAGAAGGTTAGGGTTTACGATTGGATGCGGGGTGACAGTTTTGAGCACGAGGGATCTACTGTGTGGCCAGAATACCATAAAGCATGAGTTTTGTGAAGATTTCATTTGTGGCAAACGGAGAAGACTCAGCTTTATTATAGCCATTCATCGCACGAAGGAAATTTTGGACGATATCTATTTGGATTTGTGGGGACAAATTTTGTGATTCTTTTATAAGGATTATTCAGCATTGCATGGTTGTTCGCTCTCAACAACAGAATGGCATGGCTGATCGGAAACTACTCGAGAAGGCTTGGTGCGTGTTTTATTTTTATTGGGACGGGCTCAGGCGAGGAGTTCTAGGCGGAAGCCACTAATACTACTTGGTGGTTGGTCAACCGTTCTACGAATACAACAATTTGGTGCAAGACAGCAACAAATGTTTGGTCGGTAAACAGATGAATTACTCGACATTGCGGTTATTTGGATATCCCGTTTATGCACAAGTTGTTAAATGGATACTCAAGTATGAGAAGAAGAAATATGTTCTTCTTGGATACGCTTCATGTGTGAAGGCGTGTTGTTTGCGGTGTCCAGTACTGGGACACCTTATTTTGAGAGACGCGACTTTTGAGTCGGTTATGTTACGGACAAGGGATCAAGTATCTGATCTGGCTATTAAGAAGATTGTGACGGTCAGGAAGGAGGTGGAGTTTGCAGTTCCCGATCAACAAGGTGAAGTTACTCGTTGTAACTTGGAGCATTACATGACTCTCTTTATGACAATGAATCCGTGTATGGCGAGTTCTCGATTTGCAAGAAGGCGGTAGCCTCATGTGGAGCGGCAAAGTGGATTGCTGCATTAAGGTGGAGCTCATTTTGGATATATTGTTATTGCGACTGTGCATCAAGGGTGAGATTTTGAGTCAAGGTGGAGATTGTTATGTATGACTCTAAATCTCTCAATAATCTATTTCCTATTTGGTAATATTATTTAGGGAATGATTAGGCTATGGAAATAAATATTTAGGAAATATTTAGACAATGGAAGGAGGTGGATTATTTCCATCCTTGCATTGTATTTTAGGTAATTGTATCTTTAATTTAGGCAATGTATTTTGATAATTAGTGTGGCTCTCTCCTATATAAAGAGGCATATAGCTATTGTAATTGTATCTCAATTCTTACAATATAGTCTCCAATTGAATAAACGATTTCTCTTCTCTAATCATTATTTCTCTCATGAGTTCTCTTTCTCTACATCAATATTCCCCACATTACCCTAACATAGTATTTAGGGCTATTAGTTAACCACCTTAGCATTGAAGGTAAACCTATTGAAACCATTCCAATCCTCCAAATCATATGCAGTGAAATGCTTACAACATGCAGAGAGTATCAACCCGCCATTATCGCCCTCATTTTGGAACCCCTTGACATACTAATCCGCATAAGTAGAAACGACCAATGGGTCCTCGCCAAGTGTCTCTTGGCCCCGGCCCCACCTGGGGTCTCTGATTATGTTTATGTTGGGTGCCCAGAATGTCAGCCCAGCCTGGCCTGAATTGTACATTGCACGTGCCTCCACAGCTATCGCTTGCACCACTCTTTTCCATAGTGTTTTATTGAATGAAGCAGCCATCATAATCACCTGTGAAAATTTGAAGAATTGGACATCTTGATTGTAAGTTCCAACTGTTTTCTGTGAAACAATGTAACTGGAGATTACTTTACTTGAGGGACACTGGTGGCAGCTGGAATAGTATCATTGAACACTATGCCTGGACCTAAGTTAGCTAAACCATGGAGAGACTCATCCCACCATTCGAAGTTCTGTAGACGAGTCTAGGCACAGCTGACGCATTGTCAGAGAGTTGCTTGATTTTCTCATCGAGAGTCTGGCGGAAATGGAGAGAGACGAGTTGCAGAAGGCCAAGGAGCTGTTGAGACATGGACGCGAGGAGAAGAGACTTGAGCTTGAGAGCGAGGCGAGAAGAATGAGAAGGAAGGGAAGAGATAGAAGGGACGGGATTGGTTGGAGCATTTTGTCCGTCGAACAGTTGAGTATGGATCAGGAGAAGAGTTTGCCATTTTATAATGGTGTAAAAAATGGCAGGAAGTCAACTAGTATCGTGAAATTCATGTTTCTAGCCATTTGCCATGTTTAAATAAACCAGCTCAATCTTTTTCCAATTTGATCCAGCTTGAGCTTTTTCTTTCTTTTTCAAATGAGAAACACGCGAGTTGAATCTTAAAAATCAGTTTTCGTGTTTAAATTTTCCATTCCTGGAACAAAATGCTGAAATAATGATGGGTTCAATTAACCACCGTAACATACTCGCATGATGCTGTTTGTTTGTTTATTATCTGAGCTTGTCTATGGTACTCCATTTTTTTTTTAACTTAATGATAGATTCAATCAAGACCGTTAAAATTAGGAGGGTATTTCCGTATATGTGGTATTAATTACATAGATTCAATCC
The DNA here is from genome assembly GCA_024447665.1 of Juncus inflexus. Lineage (NCBI taxonomy): Eukaryota > Viridiplantae > Streptophyta > Magnoliopsida > Poales > Juncaceae > Juncus > Juncus inflexus. Next base: position 6,027,914 of record JAJHPC010000010.1, read on the forward strand.
TAAATTTATTTTCATTTTATTATGCTCTCCATTTCAATCAATGAAAGTAGACCTCCATTATATTCTTTCTCTCCAATCCAAGTCAAAAAAAATAATCTGCCTTCATATTAGATAGCTTCTATATATTGTCCCCACAAAAATTTCAGTCAAGCTCCGCCAGTATATGATACATATTTGATATTATATACTATAATGTAATATGATGTAATATTATATAATATGATATAATTTAGTATAATGTAGTATAATAAAGTATAATGAAATATAATTTAGTATGATATAATAAAATAAAATATAATGTAATATAATATAGTATAATGTAATATAGTATAATATGATACAATATAGTATTATGTAATATAATATAGTATAATGTAATGTAATATTATAGAGTATAATGTAATGTAATGTAATGTAGTATAGTATGATATGATATAATATAGTAGAATGTAATGTAATATAGTATAATGTGATGTAATATTATATAATATATTGTAATATGGTATGATATAATATAGTATAATGTAATATATTGTAGTGTCATGTATAGTATAGTGCAATATAGTATAATATAATATAATATAAAATAGTATAAAATAATATAATATAGTATGATATAATATAATATAGTACAATATAATATAATATAATATAAATATAAATATAAATATAGTAAGAAAAGATATAGTATAATGTAATATAATATAGCATGATATAATATAGTATAATGTAAACTAGTATAGTATGATACCATGTAGTATAATGTAAATAATATAGTGTAATATACTAATATTGTAGAATGTAATATAATACATTATAATATAATATATTAAAATATAATATGATATAACATAGCATAATGTAATATAATATAGTATGATGCAGTATAATATAATGTAAAATAGTATAATGTAGTATAATATAATATAGTACAATGCAATATAATATAGTTTAATATAATAAAGTATGATTATAATATAGTATAGTATAATGTAATATAATATAATATATTATAATACAATATACTTGTAATATCTTATATCATATTATATTATAATATAATATATCAAAACATATTATAATATAATATATAATATATTAAAATGTATTATATTACATTATATTTGTTGTCTTGAGATATTCAAATTTTATTTTTTATTTTTTATGTTAAACCCATTGAGAGATTTTGTTAGATATGTGTTATATTACGTTTGCTACGAACTGAATCATTGACCTTTTGTTATGCATATAAATGTTTTAACCAATGGGAAATTGAAAATCATGCTGGGGGGTACTGTAGTGATCCTGTAACGACGGATTGAAATTATGTACTGTTTTCTCACATTTACGCTATATACAGTTTTCATTTTTTTTAAATATATATTGTTTACCGAACGAATTTTTATATACTGTTTGTTTTCAATTTATATGTTTGTAAATACTACTTTCATTTTTTTTAATATATATTGTTTTATAGAATGAATTTTTATATACTGTTTGTTTTCAGTTCATATGTTTGCATATACTGTTTTCAATTTTTATATATTGTCGCTACAGTAATATCGTGCAGTATCAGCTCTCTTAATCAATTAGGTTACAAGTCATTTGCAGAGAGAGATATTCAGATTCAGATCAAATTTAGATTTGTGAAGAAAAAAATCAGTGATTTTCATAAGAAAAAATATATCAATGTACAAAGTTTATCAAGTCAAAAGCTTATTGATTGTTGAAAGATCAAAATAAAGATATCTTGTATCAATTGATTAAAAAAGAGAAGAGTCAAATTTTGAGTCTCCAACTATTGAAATGCATCATTTTTTGTCCCTTAAATTTTTTTTCCCAAATTCAACGCTGACCATTCAATAAATTTATTTTGGGAAATTTTCAAAATCTCTTAACATTTTTTTTCAATATTTGAAAAATAAAACCTCCTTCATCTTTTAAATTTCAAAAAATCTCCTAAAAGTAAGTTTAATTTCCATATATTCCCTTTTGGTGTTAAAGGTTGACTATTTTTTTTTTTTTTTTTTTTTTTTTGAATGAATTGAGGACTATTATTGGGTTAAATATTTATTATTGACTTTGTTTATTTAAAATCTATCTTTTGAATAATTTATTGTGGGCTCTAAATCCCATTTGTAATAATATATTGAAGCCGAAAATATTTAAAGTGAAACAAAAGAGAAGAACGGTTGTACCGAGTTTATACCAGCCAAGAGAGAAAATTGCAAAAGAAGGGGAAAAATAAAGGAAATGATTTTGGGATAGACCAATAATTATGGGCATTAAAGAAGTTATGAAATTTATTTATAGGTAAAATTAGGTTGGGTTATTTTAGGCTAAATTTTTCAAGAAAATCAATCCATATTTACAGCTCTTATCGACTCTTTCGGCCGGTGGACTATTTAATTGGACTGAAATTATAAGAAGAAAATGAAGTTTGATCCAAATATAATGGCTAGAAGGAAACAATAATATGAAAAGACTGTTTTTTGTGACATTTTTGTAATAATTAAGCATAATTAGCATACTTTCTGATTCAAGCGTATTTATTTAGTAATTCACACTGAATTTTTCAAAGTTCAAAATTTATTAAAATTTATACTTAAGGGTGCATAGTTTCTCAAATATAACTAATTTCTAAATGATGATTTTAGCCAAATAAAAACATTTATTTATTTAATTTAATTTGTATTGCACGAGGAAAAAGCGCTTTCATAAATATTAACTATCCTTTAAAGTTTCTGCATGATATTAAATTAATTTGTTCAGTAACTCTTGAATCTTGATACTAAATGGGCTATTTCATTATTTTAAGTTTTTGTATGATATTAAACTTTGTTTAGTAACCTTTGATTTTTTTTCATGAAAATGAGTAAGCTCAAAATCCTACTTTTAACGTATTGAATTTTATAAAGTTTTTTTAGTAATGGAATTTTATAAAGTTAATATACAGAAGACATATTTTATCACCGGATATATTTATATTATATAATTGTTGGCCGAGATTGCCTCTATTTACCGGCGCCAAACAATTCCTACTAATTAATATTGTATGTTATTTTGAAAGAGGAGAGACAAATATATAGAAATATATGTATTTCAAAATTTTGTTCACTAAGTCATTACTAATATATACTGTTCTGTTAAAATCTTAGATGATCATGATCACCGAGTCCAAGCTTTTTTGACATTTATATTCATATGTAAGCGAATGTATTATATGTTTAGTAGTATAAAGACGTTGTTCATTATGTCTAGATATGATTTGATTATAATATTAAAAATATATAATAGTGAAAGTGATCAATATATTCACCACTCCTGAAAATACATGGAGTAACTTCTTTTGGAGTGCTTTTGTGTTTCGTGCTTATAAATACACCGGTTTATTTTAAGTGTTTTGGAGTAAAAATGAAGGAAAACTACAAGCGATCGTTTGTTTCTTTTTCTTTAGAATTGACTCATATATTCTTATCTAAATTTTTAAATCAATTCTGCTAGATGCGAAATTTGAATTCTTCACCTATGGAAATATGGGATTAATACTATGACCACTAGACTAATCTAGTGATGGTAACGAAAACAAAAAAAAATATTTTGCATTTCTTAAAAATGCCAAATGACCCCTTAATTGTTCAAAAAAAGTCTGCTAAAAAAATTATTCAAAAAAGTGCTTACAAGCATTAATAAATGTATTATCATGTTAATTGATTTTCTCGCACTGCTCTCGACTAATATATTGCCCATTGACACTCCCGCCAATCCCGTGGATCATCATTACTGCATAGATCTCCAGCTATGCATGGAAAACAACAACGTCCATCGCATCGCCTACCGAACATATGCTTCGGGTGAGGTCTCTCTTTGCAACCGAATGCTCCCCATGCGCATTTTGTTTCATATAATTCTCCTAGAAACTCGAGTCCGTTCACACTCTGTCGTCTCACCTCACCCCATGTGAATATAATCTCACATCCGCCATTTTTATAAAGACACCTCCTAGAACGAGATCCGCCGTTTAACACTACTCCTTGCTTCATTGCTTTATCAGAAGCTTGTTTGTATCTATAGTCGCACTGAATGCGCCAGCCTCGAAAGGCAAAAGGTTTAACGTAAAAGGCAAGCTTTGCCCTTGTTCCCATATATCCCAAGCTGAATAGTCCTATCTCGTATGTTATAGGTTTTTTAGTATAGTATATGATGATATAGCATCTCAATTGCAGCGGTGATTGCCAGCTGTATGTAAATGCCTTGGAGTACCAATCATGGACAAAAGTCAACAAATGATCGTTTGGCCCTGCAGGCACACCATCTGGTCGTAGTATGAAATCAGAACAATGTACGTGCATGGATTGCACTAGCACCAGCACCAGCGTCAGCATAAATATTCGGATTGCTGGCATCATTGTGATTTTTTTGTGTTTTCTCCAGCTTTTCTTTTGGAGATTTAAGGTGTGTAATGTTGTGTATATTTATAGAGGGAGAGTTATGCTTTGGTATGGGGGTAAAAACAAAGGCTTCGGTAACGGTTTCTTAGCATTTAAATGTTATTTTCTTTTTTTTTTGAATAATCGCATTTAAATGTTATGTTACTAATTTGTATTTAATGTGAAGCAACTTAGTTCATTAATCTTTCAGTTTAAGAAATTTAATATTAAAGTTAGGCAATTGCAAGTAACTGTTTAAATAGTTATATACGCATAGGGTGATTTTGATTACTTTCCTGCCTTGAGCGCAAATTAGAGAAATTTTTGATTATATCGATTATGCCCTTCATCATTAATGAGTGAATCAATGATATCTTTTCTCAAATCAAGTTTTCTCTTTCGAATATCTTCTCTCACCACGTGGAAGTACATATAATTATATAAACCAAACCACGTTTTTCTTTTTTTTACTAAAGCCTCCTTACAGCACTTGCACAAAAATTATTATCTATATTCTTATTAATATGATTAATCATGTGTAAGCATAAAAATTATTTATATTAGGTTAAAAAAATTAAACACGTAGAAAATATCAAATCAATGCTTATCCTTGAATCAATTCAGGAAAAAATGATGTTAGCTCCTTCTGAATTGAAACTTTGAAAGCCGGCAAATTAGTTTGTATGGTTTTTCAGAAAAATATGAGAGAAAAGATGTTTTGCTAAGAACCATAAATGGTAACATTATTAAAAGAGAGATATCAGGGCATTAATTAAGGGGTGAAATCGGTATAATCAAAATTTACTCAAATTTGCGTTCAACCAAGGAAAGTGGACGCTCAAAATATCATCAGTTCGCCACCCATAGGCATAATGTGAAAAGAATATATATTTGTATATGCATTCAACGGTCATTCTCTAGTAGTAAAATAAACAAATAGGCCCAAAAACTAGCACTTGTACTCGACGCAACGAGTCCCAACCAAACCAGCTGACAGAACTACAAGCCTAGCGGCGGTAAGAACCACAACTATTTCTGCTCAAGCTTAGAAAAAGCAGAATCAAAATAGGAATAGACTCCTCCGGATTATGAATCGGAATCAGCGGAATCAAAATAGGAATAGACTCCTCCGGATTATGAATCGGAATCGGATGAATCAAATAGAAAAAATGAAGCAATTTATATAAAAAATTAATTTTATATAATCATGAAAATCAGGCGAGAATCAGCTTGGTCATGGCTGATTTCAATTCGAGCCTGCCGAATGGATCAGCGGACAATTCTTTGAACCATGCTTCTGTTGAATCTTTTTTCACTGCAATATTTTCTTTGTTCTCCAATATTTTTCTCTCGTGTCATCACAGAAAAGTAATTTACACAATAAATCTAGAAAAAAAAAATACACAATAAATCAAACATTCATAAGCATCCTAAACATAATTTCAATTATGAATATTTTTTAGTTGTAATTTTTTTTGTTTGGTACATACAACAAAACAAAAAAAATTACAACTCAAAATTAGGTTTTCGGGAGAAAACCCTAATGTATATATTGTTAGGTTTTCGGGAGACTATTTTTATATATTGTTTCCCCATTTTATATATTGTTTTCCAACTTTATATGCTTTTCTCATTTTTTATGTATATACTGTTATTAGAAACTAAATTATATGTACTGCTATGTATATGTTGTTATTAGAAAATAAACTATATATACTGTTATTGGATCCGTCATGCTACAGTACCACCGTGCTTTGTCAGATCCTTATCCTAAATGCATGCGGCGTGACTCAAATTTGAATATCTCCCAATGTTGAATGGTATCTTATCGTTTGAGCTAATAAGTTTTGACTATTTTTACATTCAAATCTACCTCTATGACTTCATTGTTGTTTTTAACATTCTTGAGCCCTGTAATCTCAAGATATTCTTTGCGGAAATGCAAATTCTTCTATTTCCCAATTCAGGAATATGATGGGGTTAATTCCAATATTAATGTTGCCAATGTTCGAAGGCCAGTAATCAGTTGTCCTGTCACAAGGAGCATGCTGTACCTAACTGATCTTTCCTTACATCTAAATGTCGAAGTTTTCTCAGCTTGCCTAATATCTTTAGGCACTTAGAGGCTAAATATGATATTTGTATTTTTTAGAAGGCTAAATCTGATACTTTGAGTTTGTGGAAGGGCAAATATGAAATTCATCGATTTTTATTAAACTTCTTTGTGACACCGTAATAGTATACTAGAAGAAGGCATGCAGTGCGACTTTTTGAAATTTGTTGCTAATTAAAAATAAAATCATTTATTATAATGCTAGATGTAACTTTAGAAGGGTCTAGTTTCTTTGTCTAATTAACTTCTTAATTTTCTGTGGATCGACCTCTATTTTCATACTTCTTAATTCGATCTCCGGATCGACATCTATTTCCACTTTCTATTATTTATAGTTAAATTAATTATGATTTTTACAAATATTGTTTGGCAAGTAAATTCATGATAAAATATCATTATCAATTAACATATTAACAATACAATGGTCATCTCAGCATAATCATGAAGGAAGTTGATTTAAACAGTGAACAAAGTACAATACAAGCCCAACTTGTTTTTTTATAAAAAAAATAAGGAAAATCGTGAATTTATTACATATCATTTATAAAATCATGCATTAAAAATGAATTTCAAGGCTCAACGATCATGCTCTCGGCTTCTTTCTTTATATCCTGGAAGAGAACAGTGGAAAGATAACGCTCTCCAAAACTAGGGAACACAGCCTGCAACAGGATATAAACATAACAAAAAATTATAAATCTTATCCATATTTAAGAAAACGTATGTCATTTTTTAAAACAATCTTGTACTAGTTTAGTTCATCTCATTGGAAATTAAAATATGATAATTTTGAATTATTTTTATTTAATTGGAAACTTTTAAGATGAAGAATAATCACTCACAACGATAAGCTTTCCCTTGTTTTCAGACCTCTTGGCAATCTTAATTGCAGCGGCTGCAGCAGCACCAGAAGAAATTCCAACCTTCGTAAATTTATAATTATTAACAATTATGGTACAATCTAAAATATCAGACAATTAATAACCATAAAAATAAAATATATGTTTGATAAATGAAAGATAGGAAATACCAGTAATCCTTCTTTTAAAGCAAGCGATTTTGCAGTCTCTATAGCTTCTTCACTCGAGACCTGAAAACATTTTAAATTCTTTCCAATTAGAAATTTCAACCAGTTATAATAATTACTTGGACAATTAATAAACATAAAAAAAACCCTAAATATGTATAAACTAAATTAAGAATGAAAAGATTTCATACTTGAACAACTTCATCAATGAGATCAACAGCCAAAACAGCAGGAATAAAACCAGCTCCAATCCCTTGAATTTTGTGTGGACCTGATGTATCATATTTATATGCATCATAATTATTATATGCTTAAAATCATTCAATGTTCAAAATTAATAAATAAAAATCATGAAAAAAGAATTTACCGGCTTTGCCCCCAGAAAGAACGGCACTTTCTACTGGCTCAACGCCATAAAGCTTCAAATTAAAATTGAAGGAAGTATATATCAAGTCTCGGCTAAAAAATTAAACATTAGATATAAACTAATCAAAACTAACCTTAATATCAGGATTTTGTTCTTTAAGATATTTTCCAGCTCCAGTTATTGTACCGCCAGTACCAATTCCAGACACAAAACCATCAATTTTACCTCCAGTTCCCTTCCACAATTCTGGTCCAGTTGTCTCATAGTGCACCTAAATTTAAATCAAATACAGTGATGATTAAGATACATAGTTGGTACTCTAATAATGAAAAAAATATATTATTATTTACCTTAGGGTTGGCTGGATTTACAAATTGTTGAAGCATATAAGAATTGGGAGTTTTTGCAGCCAATTCTTCAGCTTTCTTGATTGCACCATTCATGCCCAAAATTGGTTCAGTCAGAACTAATTCAGCCCCAAATGCCATTAATATTGTTCTCCTTTCAAGACTCATGGAGGCTGGCATGGTTAATATGATATTATATCCCTTAGCAGCCGCCATGAATGCCAACCCAATTCCAGTGTTGCCGCTTGTAGCTTCAATCAGAACACTCTGAATAAAAAGTACAGAAATAAATAATTTTTTTTTTGGGGGAAGGAAATAAATAATTTGATTTTGATAAACGAAAGTCGTACAAATTAGAGAAAAAAAATGAGATTTTTAAAAATTTAAGTATACCACGCCAGGAGTAATAAGCCCTTTTTCTTCTGCATCAGTAATCATGCTGTAGGCAATTCGGTCTTTGACGCTGGAACAAGGCTCCATTATCTCAAGTTTGGCCGCGACTCGAGCCACACATCCTTCAGTCAGCTTGTTCAGATACATCAACGGTGTGTTACCAATCAACTACACATCAGTTTCAAAATGAAACGATTCAAGCATTATAACACATACAAGCATCACAGAAATTGAATTAAGAGAATAATGAATATAGTATACCTCAGTGACATCCTTGGCTATTTTGCTTGCTTCTGGTGCTTGCTGAATGACTGTAGAACGGACCGAACTCTGTGCAGCTTGGGTACTTGATCCTGCCGAACCCATTGAACACAACTAAAGAAGATCTGTGTAAAAATGAGCAAAACTCTATTTGTTCACTTTGTGAGGAATGAAGAACTTGCTATTTGTATGATGAAAGGTAAGAATGAAGAACTTTGTATTTATAGAAAGGATGGCCGTCCACTACAACTCGGTAGAAATTATGAATATTGCGTCCAAAGGCGTCCAAATACAAAAGCCATGCAAAGGAAAATACGTACATATCTTATCCTGAGTGGAGTGTGGACAATATGATAAGAAGGTACAATGTGCATATCAGGAAGTTAACTAAGGATTAATAATATGATTGGAAGGTATATCAATTAAAAGATAGAATATTCCTTAGAAAAGAAACTAAAAGATAGAGTAATTTAATCATGTACATGCCAGGAAGTTAGCTAAACAACTAGTAATATAATCAGGTCCTCTAGAGGACCCGAATGTTGCCTAAATTAAAAACTAAGAATATTATCATGTGTTCATGTGTCAAGAAGTTACGTTTAATTAAATAATTAGCAATATATTATGATCAGGTGTACCAGAAAGAATGTTACGTGAATTAAACAATAATAATATTCTCATATGTCGGGAAGTTATGTTAACTAAATGATTAGTACGTATAAATTCTATTAGATGAACCAGAAGCTCAAGTGAATCAGAAAATAAATAATATAATCATTTGTCGGCAAATTATGTTAATGATAGAAATACCATCAGATGCGCTAGAAAGTTACGTAAACTAAGAAATAAGTAATATACTCATGTGTCAGGAAATTACCTTAACTAAATGATTATATGATTAGATTAAGTGCACTAAAATTCTACGTAAACTGAAAGATTATTATTACAAAATAATCATGAGTCCGGAAGTTAACTAAATGATGTAAAATATGATAAGGTGCACCAGAAATCTACGAAGATCATGTGCATATGTGCAAGAAATTACTTCAATTTAATGATTCGTATTAATCAAGTTGATGACCAGCTGGAACTACGTGAACTAAAAGTTCATATAAAAAATTTGGGTGAAAAAGCGAACTAAATGATTCGTAATATAATTCAGGCGCAGTACCAGAAAGCTAAGTAAACTAAAAATTATTAATAGAATCATTTAGCAGGAACTTATGTCAACTAAATGATTTGTAAATTGTAATATGACAAGGTATACCGGTCACCAGAATTCCGCGTAAACTAAGAAATTGAGAATATGACTATATGAGCATGTGCCAGGAAGGTACATCAACTAAATGAGTAGTAATATAATCAAGTTGACTATAGATGATAATATCATGATGATTATATGATTATTATGAGTCCAGGGATGGATTTTGACTGTATTATTTGGGGAGCCAAAAATATTCTCTCTATTAATTAACACTTAATAAATAAAAATTTAGGGAAGAGGTTAAATACATAAAAATACATGTATTTATAAAAAACATTCAGTAAAACATTACTGATATATACTATTCTATCAAAATTTTAGATGCGTCATAGCCTCTTCTAGTTCCTATTAAGCTTCATCCATATATGAGTCTAAGCTTAAAGGCTAAAACAGAAATTTTACATTCTTCATGTGTTTTAATTACAAGAAGTTCCCCACTAGGCACTATGCTGTGTTTTTTTAATACATTGCTAAATAAAGATAAAACATTCACTACAATATAGTTTAAAATTTTAATTATGTATTATAATATACATCCTTTCTTATATTTTTCTTGAATTTCTATCATATTATTTTACATAATCCATCTTAGCGTATAGAGACATAATCAGAGGCGATATATGCCTCCCTTCTTCTATGCAGTGACGGATTTTAATAAAGACTAGGAAGCAGTCACCTCCTTAGATTTTGAGGAATCGCTATACATATATATATTATTGTATTCTGTGATAAAATTGAAGTTAGGAGTTTGACTTCTTGAACGACCTATATTTCATGAAGATTTCGGCCAACATCCGCCACCGCCCCTATATGAAATCGAAAGTTGCATAAGAGTCCATGAGGATTTATTTTTTTTATTCCAAAACCAAGGCAAATTATAAAAAAATTATTGCCTCCTCCTTGTTAAGGTGCATGTATGAAGCCGCTTTATCTTCGGAAGACACGAGTTCGAAACTCACGCTCTGCACGTTTTTCTCCAATATAAAAAGAGTAGCGGAACCTCGGGCCATATTTCACAAAAAAAAAAAAAAAAAAAAAACAGAGTAGCGAAAACTGGGTTATTCGTGTGGCCTCCTCTACACCTTTTAAATATGGAGTTCAAAACAATGAATTCAAACTAATTTATAGATGAAGGATATAGTAAAGCATAAATACAATCTTTAATTAAAAACCAATATTTTTTTAAGAACAGAAAATTATTTGTTTTGATATGTGAAAGTAATATTTGAATTTAATACCAATGATAAACATTGACCGAGCAAACACATGGAACAACAACCCAAATCAATAATATACGGTGACATGTCTTTCTAAAAATACTCAAATTGAGTGAAAATTAAGGATACAGAAATGTAAGTGAAAAATAAAAATCTTAAAAAAAATAAGGATTCAAAGTTTGCCATATATATTATTTGACAGCTAAAAAGCTATTGGAATGATGGCACTTTAAGAATACTTAAAGATGGGTGAAAAAAGCACATTTTTTTGTCAGTACTTCGATAAACATCATTCTGAAACAAAATTAAGCGCAGAGACATATTAATCATGTCTTAACTATTAAAATGGAAATTAAAATTACCTAAATAGAGATGGATCTACTAGCACTACAAGTCTACAACTTAGCTCGAAGTTAATGGTTGAAGGCAGGCTCGGCCTCAGACCTTGGGAAGCCTAAGGCCTAGAATAAGATTGGATAGATTTTTTAACTTCGAAGAAAAAAAAATAGTTACACAAAACACGTGTTCTCCCAGTGATAAGGACATTGTTTTGAGAGAGAGAGAGAGAGAGAACTATCGTATCACGTATCGTTTACACAAGGATGTATGTAATGGCTAAAGGGGCAAATTATAATTTACTTGGCTAAGTATACTGATGCCTAATGTGTCATTTAACCAATCAAGACAAGATATATAGCTTTTCAAATTCAAATTATTCTAAAACAAAGACAAATCTTCCATTGAAGAATGTCTAAACAATTGAGCATAATAGCACAAAACTCTCAGCATGATAGAAACTGTGGAAACAATTGAGAAAAATATCACAAAACTCTCGGCACGATAGATGAGAGCAATTATTTCAAAAGTAAATACAAGCCCAACTTATTTTTCGTAAAAACAGAAAAGTGAAATCATGCATTTATTACATGACACCATTTACAAAATCATGCATCAAGAAATGAATTTCATGGCTCGACGACCATGGTCTCAGCTTCTTTCTTAATAGACTGGAACAGAACAGAAGAAAGATAACGCTCTCCAAAACTCGGAAAAACAACCTACATCAAAATTTAAACATAATTAAAAAAATCATTTTCAAACATATAAAATATCTGGTGCCAATATAACTTAACCATATCAAAATAAAGTTGTTATATGCCTTGTGCCATATGATAATTATGAAAATAATAAAACACAAACATAATAAAAAATCCTTACAAACATACAAAAAATTTGGTGCCGATATAATGTATGTCCTATTGTATGTCATGTGGCACATTTTAGTTCATTTCATTGGAAATTAACATATGATAATTATGAAAATATAATTATTTTTTTAATTTGAAACTTTTAATTATAATAACTTACAACAATAAGTTTGTCTTTGTTTTCAGGCCTCTGAGCAATCCTGATTGCAGCAGCTGCAGCAGCACCAGATGAAATTCCAACCTTCATAAAATTCACATTTATTAAAATAATAAATACAATATAAAATATTGAACAATTAAAAACATAAAAATAAGATATGTTTGAGATAAACAAAAAAGGGAATACCAATAATCCTTCTTTTAAAGCAAGGGATTTTGCGGTCTCAATAGCTTCTTCACTTGATATCTGACATAGATAATTTGTTACATTTATAATATTAACATAAAAGTAATAATAAGATAATAAATCAAAATATCAAACCAACAGAAAAAAGAAAATATATTTATACTTGAATAAATTCATCAATGAGATCAACATCCAAAACACCAGGAACAAAACCAGCTCCAATCCCTTGAATTTTGTGTGGACCTGGTGCACCATAATTATATAAACCACAGCTATATAAACCATAATTATATATACTAAATTTATTATATGCTAAAAAACATTCAATTTTCAAAATTAACAAATATAAAACATAAAAAGATAACTTTAACTTACCAGCTTTGCCTCCAGACAAGATTGCACTTTCTACTGGTTCAACACCATAAAGCTTCAAAAATAAAAAAATAAAATTCAATTCTTCACTCGAATAAAATAAAATAAATTTTATTTAAAACTAACCTTAATATCAGGATTTTGCTCTTTGAGATATTTTCCAGCTCCAGTTATTGTACCGCCCGTACCGATTCCAGACACAAAAGCATCGATTTTGCCTCCTGTTCCTTTCCACAATTCAGGCCCAGTTGTCTCATAATGTACCTAACAAAATAAAATACCAAAAATAATTCCTCCAAATTCTTGGTACTAAAAAAATGAATAAGAAAATATTATTATTATTGTTGTTATTATTATTATTAATTTTTTTTATTTACTTTTGGGTTGGCTGGATTTTCGAACTGTTGAAGGATGTAAGAATTGGGAGTTTTGGCGGCCAATTCTTCGGCTTTTTGAACCGCGCCTTTCATGCCCAAAATCGGATCGGTCAAAACCAACTCAGATCCAAAAGCCTTCAAAATGATTCTTCTTTCCATACTCATTGAAGCTGGCATGGTCAATATCATTCTATATCCCTTTGCAGCCGCCATGAATGCAAGCCCGATTCCAGTGTTCCCACTTGTCGGTTCAATCAAAACACTCTGAATGTAAAAAAAATATCGATCGGATGAGAAATTGAAGAAAGAATGTGAATTTTTGGAAAAAGAAGGTGAATTTGTGAAATTAAATACCAGGCCTGGAGTGATGAATCCTTTTTCTTCTGCATCAGTGATCATACTATACCCAATTCGATCTTTGACGCTGGAGCAAGGCTCCATCATCTCCAGTTTGGCCGCAACTTGAGCCACGCATCCTTCCGTCACCTTGTTCAGATACACCAACGGTGTGTTTCCAATCAACTGCCCACAAATTTCAAAACAATTCAATCAGAAAAACATCACCAAATCGAAAAAGGAAACGAATTTGCACTAATTTACATACCTCAGTGACATCTTTGGCGATGTTGATGGATCCAGCCATTGATCAGAACTACAGAATGAAACAATTTTACACTAATTTTTAGCAAAGAGAAGAATGATTGATAGATTGATTGATTGATTGATTCAGTACGAATGAATGAGTTTGCTACTTATAGAAACAGATGATCCAGTAAACAAATGAATACTGCGTATAAAGCCGTCCAGATACAAGTGAATGAATATGATTAAGATACAAGGAAAATAAAAATACCTGGAGCTGGATTTATGATAATAATCTTCAGAGATTTTGAATCTGTGTTCTGCAAAACTAAGAATTAGTTGTAGAAAATATATTATGGTTTATTTATTATATAGACCTTCTGGAAAAATAGAAAAGGAAAAAAGAAGGAAAAAAAAATGTTTTCGTACAAACGTTGGAACTGTAGTAGGATAGATGATTTCATGAACTTGGTTTACATATTTAATATGAAGTATTACGTTTGTTCAATGGAATGGAGTACTGTGAACCGCGTACATAGTAAACTATTAGGAAATATAAGGAAAGTTTTGTTTTTCATGTGGAAATTCGTAGGCAGAGGATAAGGAAATTGTGAACCTACCAACACGAGGATAATATGTTGGATAGAGTCGGTGTATGATTTGTATTATCTAATAATAAGGTGAAGATTTTATGAAACAAAAAAAAATGCCACCAACATGACTAAAAATTCCAATGACAGAATTTATAGCATAAATATTACAACTGAATATGATCAATAGATGGATGGATGTATGCATTCTTTGAATGGAGCTGATACTTGGATGGATACTTTAGCGACCATATAACGACAGTATATAAAAACTGAAAAAAAAAACATATAAATTAAAAACAAACAAGTATATAAAAAATTCATTCGGTAAAATAATATATATTTAAAAAAATGAAAACAAGTATATAATAACATATAAACCGAAAACAAACAAGTATATTAAAAAAATCATTCAAGAAAAACAGTATATATTTAAAAAAATGAAAACATTATATAAAAAACATATAAATTGAAAACAAACAGTATATAAAAATTCATTCAGTAAACAGTATATATTTTAAAAAATGAAAATAATATATAATTTCAATATGTCGCTACAGTTGATTTCCCATTTCTCTTCTCTTAATACATCTTTTAGTACCATTTGACATCCTATTATCATAATCATCATTTAGCCTTTACATGACTAACTTTTTGTTGTCCTTAATATATCAACATATGTAATTAAATACGGCGTTCTCATAATAATTTATACAACTTATAAGACAAGAAAATAAATATGCAGGTCCGGCCTAATTATGAGGGAGTCCAACGCCCATAATAAGAAAATATATGGGCCTTGTTGTATAAATTAGTAGATGGGCCTTGTTGTCCTTGGGCTGGGGGACTTGGCCCATGAGATAGATTCAATCTATTTGGATTGGAATTTGAATTTCAAAAGCTTGTAACTAATTATCATATTTAACCCAATTAGACAATATAGTTTTTTCAAAATCAAATTATTTAAATACAAAGACTAATCTTGCATTGAAATATAAAATGTCTATACAATATTGAACACAATATCAACATCTCAGCATGATATATAGATGAAGGGGGACTGTTCTGAACAATACACAAAGTAAAATACAAGTCAAAATAATCTTTTATTAGAAAAAAAGATGGATATCAAGAGTGAATTACACACCATATCATATACAAAATCATGAATTCGGAAATCAATTTCATGGCTCAACAATCATGCTCTCGGCTTCTTTCTTTATATCCTGGAAGAGAACAGAGGAAAGATATGGCTCTCCGAAACTCGGGAGCACAGCCTGCAACAGAATGTTAACATAATATAAAATCCATTTATCCATGTTAAAATATAATGTATGCCACATTCTATGTCGCGTCATTTTGGATCACTTCATTGAAAATTAACATGATATGTAAATTGAAAATAAAACCTATTTCACTCATTTTTAAACTTTTAGGATGAAAAATAGTCACTTACAACAATAAGTTTTTCCTTATTTTCAGGCCTCTGAGTTTAAATGCAGCAGCTGCAGCAGCGCCAGATGAAATTCCAACCTTCATAAGATTGACATTAATTAACAACTGTAAATAAAATCTAAAATACTAAACAATTTAAAGCATAAAACTAAATGTGTTGAACAAAACAAATATGAGATACCAATAATCCTTCTTTTAAAGCAAGGGATTTTGCAGCCTTATAAAATTACAAATACCGACAAATAAAAAAATTTCATCCATTTAGTATTGATTTTGGAAATGATATAATGATAATAAAACCAATAAACAGAGTTTCATACTTGAACAACTTCATCAATTAGATCAACATCCAAAATACTAGGAATAAACCCAGCTCCAATCCCTTGAATTTTGTGTGGACCTGGTGTACATGATATTATTAACCAGCATTTTTTATATGCTCAAAAACATTCTAGTTTCAAAATTAATTTATAAAAAACATATAAAGAGACAATTTGCCAGGTTTGCCTCCAGACAAGACTGCACTTTCTACCGGTTCGACACCATAAAGCTTCAAGAGTCAAAATACAAAAAATAATTATCAGCCTCCAAATTAAAACTTTAACAAAACAGATTTTTTCAGGCACAACCAAGAAACTTATTTCAACTTCACCTTAATATCAGGATTTTACTCTTTAAGAAATTTCCCAGCTCCAGTTATTGTACCACCTGTACCAATTCCAGACACAAAACCATCAATTTTGCCTCCAGTTCCGTTCCAAACCTCGGGTCCAGTTGTCTCATAATGTATCTAATAAAATCACACCCAAAACATAAATAATCCATATCAATAACAAGACAACATTTTGTACTAAACTAATGAAAAAAAATGATTATCACCTTAGGGTTTGCTGGATTGTCAAATTGTTGAAGAACATAAGAATGAGGAGTTTTGGCAGCCAATTCTTCAGATTTTTCAACTGCCCCTTTCATGCCCAAAGCTGGATCAGTCAAAACCAATTCAGCGCCAAATGCCTTCAATATTGTTCTCCTTTCAAAACTCATGGAGGCTGGCATGGTTAATATGAGTCTATATCCCTTTGTAGCTGCCATGAATGCAGGCCCAATTCCAGTGTTACCACTTGTCGGTTCAATCAAAACACTCTGAAAATTGCAAAGTATTTAGATAAATAACGTTTTTATTGAAAGGAGAAAATTCGTTTGTCACACATTCATTTTTTGTGCTAATGATTTGAACTTTGAACCTTATCCTATTGGTTTATTGTATTTTGTTCTTAACCAATTAGGCTATAAGCTCATTGGTTTACTGAAATAAATAAATTTATTTGATTGAGTTAAGAATGTGATTTTGTATGACTGAGTACCATGCCTGGAGTAATAAGCCCTTTTTCTTCCGCATCGGTGATCATACTATATCCTATTCTGTCTTTGACGCTGGAGCAAGGCTCCATCATCTCTAATTTGGCCGCAACTCGACCCACACATCCATCAGTCACCTTGTTCAGATACACTAACGGCGTTTTTCCAATCAACTGCACAACATCAATTTTGAAACGAAATGATTTAATCAATACACACTAAAATATCACCTCAGTAATATCCTTGGCAATGTTGCTTGCTTTAGGAGCTTCCCGAATGATCGTACTACTTACAGCTCTGGTTGTTGATCCTGCTGAGCCCATTAAAACACAACAAAAGATCTGAACAAAAATGGGAAAAACTCAAATAATCCAATGCTTGGTAAAGAATGAAGAACTGGCTAATTGTAGAAAGTCAACTATAAATGGGATCAGGTGAATGCATAACTATGTATAAAACAAGAAATAAAGAATATGCACATGCTCAAGCAAGTATTCAAAAAAAAAAAAAAAAAAAAAAAAAAAATCTGCACATGGACGTGGAGAAAATAATGAATTATGAATTTGATTTGAATCGGGATCCGATTAACAAAAATTAATCTAGTGATAATAAACTATTAGGAATTTAACGTTATTTGTGGAGCACTTATGACTTTGAAATTACTTGTTAATACTCGGTCCATGATCAGGATTGTTTATACTAATTACTACGTGGCTAATTTACGCAAGTTTACTCATTATACTCATGGAGACATCAATCGACAGAAAGCTGAGTACGAAGGCAAAGTAGCGGCTGGATGCAACAAGTAGCGGCCAAGGATAAAGACGCCGGACGAACATGGAAGACAGAATGATTAAGTACGAGTTGGAGTATCTGGAAGATACGCAACCAATACATATTCCGTCAAAAAAAAACCCACAATAAGCGAGTATTCTAGTGGAGATTTCTCAACAGTCGGCTAACTGAAGAACATACTATTAGGGATAGAACACTGCTCTCTTCTTTCTTTTTCATTTGTTTTCTCTTTGTTGTTCTGTAAATTAACCCCAACTCCTTATTTTTCATCTACTTTTGAGCCTCTTCAAGAGACCACATAATCACTTTTATTTCGACCGTTCGATCAATTTTTTTGTTAAATCTTAACCTTTTATTTTCTCAAATTTTATGATATTTTATGGCAACATGCGTGTGGTTATTAAAACATAATCATATGATTGGTTGAATTGATATTTTGTGTTCCATCTCAGATTTAGTGAGAACCGCTGTAAATTTGTTTCGGACCATCATATCTTAATCAGATGGTTTCAGTGAATCATAGTTCAAATTTATGTTCAATTATTAATACTAATAATTAATGAAGAATTCACCCATTAAAACATAAATAATTTTTCTTTTCTTCTTTAAAAAAATATAATTCTTACTTGAAATATTTTATTTCTCATGTTAAAATCATCAAATATAAATTTGTTGGAATTTTCTCTTTATTTTGAGTTTCATATTGTTATGGTTATAATTTATTTATTTTCTTGCTAAAATATGTGAATAAAGACAATATAAAAGAGCACGTACAAAAATGATATGCTCATTACTTTATACCTTATTTTTCATCTCTTTTCGAGCATTGCCAAGAGACTTATCGTCAATTTCATCTCGGCCGTTGGATGAAAAAAATTTCAAAATTTAGCTTTTGATTTAAATTATTATCACAATATCACATGGTTAATTAGATTAATGTTTCATGTTATATCTCCAATTATGTGAAAACTATCATATCAAATAAAGTTCCAGAATATTAAAGGCTATATTATATTACTTAATGTATTACGGATATTTTGTATCATTTTAATAACTAACAAAATATAAATAAGAAAAATAGTCGCGATAATTTTTTTCCAAAAAATGAGTATGTTACATTTTCTTATGTATAGTAAACATACTTTTTTCATAAATATAATATCATATTTTCTTTTTACAAATCATGTTAAATATAATTATTATTTTTATATTTTTTAAAGTTAATCACCTATAATTAAGTCTTATGGGGTTTCATCTAAATTCTATGAAATAAATTATCATGTGCTTTTAGTCTTTATGATCTCCTTCATCGTCTAATTAATACTTGATTTTTTTTCTAATATAATATGTTAATAGATAACGGCACAAAAAAACTAAAGATGATATTTTAATCATAGAAATCCGAATGCAAAAATAAATTAAGATTGTAAATTAATAATCCAAATTATTTTTTGGATTATTTTTTTGTATGAATTTATTATTTATGCTATTTTATTTCTTATATATAAATTTATTTATATATAATTATACATCCTTATAAAATTAGATGTGATATAGAAAATATTTTGAATGATAAATTGATAGAATATCGATGTAATTCACTATGATTTTAAACATAACCAACTTACATAACATAATTATTATATATTATTTATGTTCTCGAAATTTATTTCAAACTTTTATTTAAATTTTTCATAATTGCAATTTATACATAAATTCAAATGAATAACAAATTTAAACATTCATATCGCAGCGAAGCACGATCATTATCTAAGTATTTTCTAATTTTCTATGTAAGAAATTTTTTTAACTTTATTTAATAGAAGTCATTCAGTCATATAATAACCAACAATCAGTGACGAATCTTGATTCATATCGACCCGTAATTATAAATATGTCAAAATTCTAAGGAGGCTACATATATATTATAGTTTCTAATTCTATACAAAATATAGTAGTATAATTATATCTATACTAACATATTAAAATCTAAAGAGGCAAAGGCAATTTTTCAAATTAAAATTAAAGCAAATGCAAATTTTCAATCAAAGTAAAACATGTCTCAACAATTATATAGAATACAGAAGCACCTCGCCATGGTATATTAAGGGAATTGTTGTAAACAATAAACAAAGTAAAGTACAAGCTCAACTTATTTTTTATAAAATAAGAGAGGGATCAAGAGTATATTACATATTATTTATAAACCCATATATTAAGAAATGAATTTCAAGGCTCCACAACCATGCTTTCGGCTTCTTTCTTTATAGATTGGAAGAGAACGGAGGAAAGATAACGCTCTCCAAAACTCGGAAACACGGCCTGCATCAAGATAAAAACATAAGAAAAAAAAAATCTTTTTATACGTATTAATACTCGACGC
Source organism: Juncus inflexus (assembly GCA_024447665.1). Lineage (NCBI taxonomy): Eukaryota > Viridiplantae > Streptophyta > Magnoliopsida > Poales > Juncaceae > Juncus > Juncus inflexus. The sequence goes on from JAJHPC010000010.1 coordinate 6,048,800, forward strand.
TAATTAATATCTTATCCACATTAAAACTTAGATCACTTTACTGGAAATTTACATACGATAATTTTGAAAATATTATTTTATTTTGAACTTTCATGATGAAGAATGATAACTTACAACAATTAGTTTTCCCTTGTTTTCAGGCCTTTGAGCAATCTTAATTGCAGCGGCTGCAGCAGCACCAGATGAAATTCCAACCTTCATAAAAATTTCTTTTATTAATATCATAATATACTCTACAAAATTAGATAGTTAAAAACATAAAACATGAAATACTTTAGATAAAGAAAAGATGAGAATACCAGTAATCCTTCTTTTAAAGCAAGGGCTTGTGCTTTCTCAATAGCTTCTTCGCTTGAGATCTTGAATATTATAAATATCAACCAATCATAATATTTCATACATTTATAATAATTAATTTGGAAATAATAAAATAAATCAAACCCAAAAAAAACAAAAATCAAACCAAGAGAAAAAAAGATTCATACTTGAACAACTTCATCAATGAGATCAACAGCCAAAACACCAGGAATAAATCCAGTTCCAATCCCTTGAATTTTGTGTGGACCTGATGTACCATAATTATATAAATCATAACGAATATATTTTTCTTATTCAAAAAATCATAACTATCAAACACTCAAAAGAATTCACTTTTTTTTAATAATTTTGATTATTTCGAAAAAAATAGGACGAGATCGCCCTTTTTTGCCTAGAAGGCAAGAGGACCGCCCAAGATAAGTTTCATCACTGCTCAGAATTCAAACATAATAAATAGAAAGCATAAAAAGAGAATTTACCCGGTTTGCCTCCAGACAATACTGCGCTTTCTACGGGCTCAACACCATAAAGCTTCAAGAATTAAAATACAAAGAAAAAATTTCAATTCTCGGCTCGAAAATAAACAAAGTGAAAATTTCTTTAAAACAACCTTGATATTAGGATTTTGCTCTTTAAGATATTTCCCGGCTCCGGTTATCGTACCGCCAGTACCAATTCCAGATACGAGGCCATCAATTTGGCCTCCAGTTCCATTCCACAATTCTGGTCCAGTTGTTTCGTAATGTATCTAAAAATAAAAGATAAAAATGATTAAGCTAAATACTTGGTACTGAAATAATGAAAAAATATTATTGTTACCTTCGGGTTGGCTGGATTTTCAAACTGTTGAAGGATATAAGAATTCTGAGTTTTTGCAGCCAGTTCTTTGGCTTTCTGAATTGAGCCATTGATACCTAAAAGTGGATCAGTTAATACCAATTCAGCACCAAATGCCTTCAATATAATTCTCCTTTCCATACTCATGGAAGCCGGCATTGTTAATATGAGTCTATATCCCTTTGTAGCTGCCATGAATGCTAGCCCAATTCCAGTGTTGCCACTTGTCGGTTCAATCAGAACACTCTGAATTATAAGAAAATAGTAAACATATTAATTTGATTGAATAAAAAGTGTAATTTTTTTGCAAGAAAAAAAAAGATTTTTCGAATGTATGTACCACGTCTGGAGTAATAAGACCTTTTTCTTCTGCATCAGTGATCATACTATATCCAATTCTATCTTTGACGCTAGAGCATGGCTCCATACCCTCCAATTTGGCTGCAACTCGAGCCACACATCCTTCAGTCACCTTGTTCAGATACACCAACGGTGTTTTACCGATCAACTGCACATCGATTTCAAGATGATTGAATCAAAAGAAAACAAATATCATGAAACTTGAAAAAGGAATAACATGGACTTTACCTCAGTGACATCTTTGGCGATGTTGCTCGCTTCAGGGGTTTCTTGAATGACCGTACCATGGAATTCATCCGTACTTTGTGCAGCTATTGTGGTTTTTGATCCTGTGCAGCCCATTATAATAACACAACCAAAAGAAAATTTGTGCAAAAATGAGAACCCAAATTATACACCTGGTAGAGAATGAACAACTTGCTAATTGTAGGATCGAAGGTCAACTATAAATAGGAAGAAATGAGTACAACAAAGATGTCAAAGAAACAATTGGATTGTTTACCATTTCTTAAGAAAATGGATTGTTTATCTACCCTGGATATATTACAATAATGTGCTAGGTACTCAATAATCAAACGTCAAGAAATAACTGAGAACTGAGAGCCTGAGAACACATAGGCTTTGTGGTTTTGTGTACTAAAGTAGAAAAGTTCCAGTGAGTATTACTCCAATACAAGAAGCACTAATTGTCCTTATATATTTTCCTAAGAACCGTTAAAAGGAGTAAATAAGAATTTAATTACTCTGAGGGGTGCAAATGAATTTGTCCATATATAATCAGTAGACTTTTTTGTATGTATAAATAATGAAAACATAATTTTCTCAAAAAAAATAAAAATAAATAAATAAATAAATAATAATAATAATAATAATAATAATAATAATAATAATAATAATAATAATAATAATAATAATAATAATAATAATAATAATGAAAACATAAAATTTTAGTTAAATGAGGGTCTTAAAATATTCGTAAACTTGAACTGCCAAAGAATGACAGAATAAACAAAGAATATGTGCCTGGACTTGGAGAAGACAATAATATATTATGAATTTGATTTGAATCTGTATTTTGGACAAAAAAAATCAATCCATTGGTAATACATTCTTAGGATTTAAACGTTATTTGCAGAGCACGACAGACTACAGAGGCTATGACTTTTTAAAAGCTTGTTAGTACTCGGTCCATAATCAAGATAGTTTATCCTATGTGATTAATTAACGTAAATATACCAAATAACTCATGAACTTGGACTTATATAGGCAATTATACATTGAAATTATTGAATCCATTGATCGATTGATAACTGAGCAAAAAAGTTATGGGTAGAGTTATTTCTAGAGCTAAGTTATTTTCGTCTAGAGCGGCATTTAAATTTTTTAACAAAAATCCCAAAATACCCTTTCTTTAGTTATGATAGATAATAATTACACAATTACTTATTGATTTGTGTATTGTTGCTTCCTTAATTAATTTTGATAAAAATAGTAACTCTAAATAATGCAAATAAAATCAAATATTTCATCTAAATTCAAACTTCAAATTTTATAACTCTTCGAACATACATATTGCATGTTGGAAATTTTATCGAATTGTCATCTTAATTATAGCATGTATGTGTTTACTATTAAGAAAAAATAACATATATGTGCGTAGTTGAACAAATTATGACTTAAAATAGTTAGTCGACATAAAAAATATTTCATTTCATTATATTTTATAATTCATCAATCTAATATAATGAGTTAATAACTTAATAGTAATAACATATATAAAAAGATGTTGAATTATTTCAATTCACATCAATCATTCATACATCAATAGTGAACTTAGGTTAACCAATGATAAACATCAACATTCTAAGTTAATCTCCAATGGTCCGGATTATTTCTTAGGAGAAAAAAATAATTTCACAAAAATTAGGCTAATCAATGATAACACATAGTAAAGGAAGGATACCATATTTGATTTATTTGTATCAATAGATATTGCTATTTTTGTTGACTTAATTAAGAAAAAAATAAATCAACGTTCTGCAATAATTATCTAGAATAATTATAGGAAGGATATGTTGGGAATTTTGATAAAAAAATTAAATGACGCTCTCCCAAAAGTTATTTTTGTACACTAAAGTAGAATGGTTCTGGTACTCTTATACAAGAATTAAGCAGTAATGGTCCTAACGTAGTGTTTTGATAACCGTTGAGACTACTTCGGAATATAATATCCTCTTCACTTTATGTAAAACTGAAGACGTCCATTCAAAGGCCGATAAATGTTTAGCGATGAATGCGTGTGGTCTGGCCCATGAGATTAAGTCTTGTATCATTATAATATTAAACCAATCAAACAAAACAGTTTTTAAAATTCAAATTAATACAAAGGCATATCAAAATCTTCAATTGAAATATAAACAATCAAATACAATATAGAAACATTTAGGCATGATAGGCATGGGAAATTGTTTTAAACAATAAACAAAGCAAAATACAAAAAGAGAGGGATCATGGGTTTATTACATATTATTTATAAAAGCACACATTAAGAAATGAATTTCAGGGCTCCACAGCTAGTCATATATTGGGTTTCTTTCTTTATAGATTGGAAGAGGGCTCCACAATCATATTTTCGGCTTCTTTCCTTAGAGATTGGAAGAGCACAGAGGAAAGATAACGCTCACCAAAACTCGGAAACACAGCCTGCATCAAGATATAAACATACTAAAAAATCTTTTTAGACTAATAAAGTACTCTTGATGCCTATATATCTTAGCAAACATAATGTATATTCGTTGTATGTCTCATGTCTTGTGCCATTTTAGTTCACTTCATTGGAACTTTTATGATGAAGAATAATAACTTACAACAATGAGCTTTCCCTTGTTTTCAGGTCTCTGAGCAATCTTAATTGCAGCAGCTGCTGCAGCACCAGATGAAATTCCAACCTTCACAAGATTACATTATTTAACAATTGTAAATACAATCGAAAATACAAAACAATTAAAAGCATAAAACTAAATATGTGTAATAAAATAAATATGGGAATACCAGTAATCCTTCTTTTAAAGCAAGGGATTGTGCAGTCTCAATAGCTTCTTCGCTTGACACCTGAGATATATATTACAAATACAACCAATCAGAATTTCATCCATTTATATTAATTAGTTTGAAAATAATAAAATTATACAATTAAAAAAAAAAAAAAATTATAAAATTATAAATAAAACCCCACATAAGCAAAAATACAAATCAAGAAAAAAGAGTTTGTACTTGAACAACTTCATCGATGATATCAACAGCCAAAACACCGGGAATAAATCCAGTTCCAATCCCTTGAATTTTGTGTGGACCTGATGTGAAATAATTAGACACCATAGCTATTATATTTTTTCTTATTAAAAATAATTCATTTTTTCGTTTTTTATTCTTTTTTTGCGGGGGAGGGAACATAGGATGGACTTACAAAGAATTGTGTTCCCCTATACCTTTATTTATAAGCCCACTTTATATAATCATACTATCTCTCTTCCTCTACTAAACCTATTCGGTAACGGAGTTTGACTGGGCATGTGGTGGGGCGGGGCATAAAATTTTTCATAATATTAATTAAATTTGTACATTATTTTTTTTGTGACGGAGGAGGAGGACAATACACATAGAAATGCATAGCTTCTGGATTTTTATTTAATAAAATCTTATAATATATACCACGTGGTTGATTGTTTCCTGATTAAATATGATATCACTTCTTTTGAGTCATATCCCCCAACGGACAGCTCCACCATCATGTCTTATTTACTTGTATGTTTAGTTTGTTATATGTAGCAGAATATGCATGTCATTATGGTCAGCCTTATCCTTTTAGTTAGATATATATATAGGTGGTTCAATTATTTATTGGGAGAATTTGACCAACCTAATAATTAGGGACCTTAATTTCAATACCCTTTTTTTGAGAAAATTTCCATACCCTTCACCAAGAGGATCACCATTTGTGCGAAAAAAATCTCCAAAATTATAAGTTTCCCGCACGGCTCAAAGACTTCAAAATTAATAAATAGAAATCATAAAAGAAAATTTACCAGGTTTGCCTCCGGACAAGACCGCTCTTTCTACTGGCTCAACACCATAAAGCTTCAAGAATTACGATAAAAATAATTCAATTCTCAGTTCAAAGTTAAACAAAACAAAAATTACTTTAATGAACCTTGATATTAGGATTCTGCTCTTTGAGATATTTCCCAGCTCCAGTTATCGTACCTCCAGTACCAATTCCAGATACAAAGCCATCAATTTTGCCTCTAGTTCCCTTCCACAATTCTGGCCCAGTTGTTTGTAATGTATCTAAAATAAAATATAAATGATTAAGCTAAATACTTGGTATTGAAATAATGAACAAAATAATTATTATTACCTTTGGGTTGGCTGGATTTTCAAACTGTTGAAGGATATAAGAATTAGGAGTTTTTGTAGCCAGTTCTTTAGCTTTTTGAATTGAGCCGTTGATGCCTAAAATCGGATCAGTTAATACCAATTCAGCACCAAATGCCTTCAATATAATCCTCCTTTCCATACTCATGGAAGCCGGCATTGTTAATATGAGTTTGTATCCCTTTGTAGCTGCCATAAATGCTAGTCCAATGCCAGTGTTGCCACTCGTAGGTTCAATCAGAACACTCTGAATAAGTACATAATAAATAATAATTTGATTGAATAAAGAGTATAATTTTTGTTTATAAAATAGGATTTTCCGAGTATATGTACCACGCCAGGAGTAATAAGACCTTTCTCTTCTGCATCAGTGATCATACTGTAACCAATTCTGTCTTTGACGCTGGAGCAAGGCTCCATGCCCTCAAGTTTGGCCGCAACTTGAGCCACACATCCTTTGGTCACCTTGTTCAGATACACCAATGGTGTCTTTCCAATCAACTGCACATCAATTTGAAAATGAAACAATTGAATCAGAAAAATAGAATATTGGAAAAGAAAAAAAGAAAAAAAGAGGACTTTGCCTCAGTGACATCCTTGGCAATGTTGATTCTTGCTTCAGCCATTTGTCAAAATAAGCAGCTTAAAATATCCACTAGCGAGTTAACGAAAGAAGAACCGTCTCAAAAAAAAAATGAAAGAAGAACTTGCTAATTATAGGACAAAGGTCAATTATAAATGGGATCAAATGAATAAAACAAGGAACAGCAGGATTGTCTATTCTACGTGGATATCTTACGAAAATACTCTCAGGCTGAGGCTAATCATGAAAGCACACAGGCTTTGTAGTTTTGTATACTAAAGTAGAGTACAAAAGTTCTGGTGAGCATCACTTGAATACGAGGAAGCACAAATGGCCCAATATTTTCTGAAGAGCCGTTAAAAGGAGCAAATAGGAATTTAATTACTCTGAGGGGTGCAAATGAAAAATAATGGGATTTTCTAAAGCTCAAAAAAAGATTTTTCCATATATCATCAGTAAACTTTTTTTTGCATGTATGATGTATAAATATTGAAAATATACAATATTTAGTTAACTAGGGTCTTGAAATATTCCTAAATTTCGAACTGCCAAAAATAAAAAAATAATTTTAGTGTGAGGCATACATTTCATTGCCTGAAACACACCCAATGTGCTATTTTTGGAATTTCTTTAAGAAGTCGTATTTTTTTTTATATTTAGAAATAAATTGTATATAGATGGAAAGTTCTCATGAAAATTTCTTAAGACTACTTGCAGTATCTTCTCCATTTTCTTATTAACATGATATATCTCCATTGTTTCGTCAAAATAATAACAATGGAAAAGAAAGATAAGCCCAAACTTCAGCCCAGTGTGATATTAGTTTCAGCCCATTATACCTTATCCTCTTCTTTTCTTCTCTTTCTCCTTTGCACCACAGAACCGACAATGGCTTCCTCTCTCTTTCTCAACCTCTCCGCTCCATCTCTTCTCTCTCCGAAACTCTCTTTCCGCCCCTCCCCACCTCTCCATTCCAGCCACGTCAGCCCTAGACTCAACCTCCGTCGCGGTCCACAACCACCTTCGTACAAAATCACAATGGAGCACGAAGGCTCTACGCACGAACTGGAAGTGGAACCAGATGAAACTATACTGGAAAAAGCTTTGGACGAAGGATTCTCAGTGCCCCATGACTGTAAGCTTGGTGTTTGTATGACGTGTCCAGCCAAGCTCGTCAAGGGTGACGTGGACCAGAGCGACGGCATGCTGAGTGATGACGTGGTGGAACAGGGATACACGCTGCTTTGCGTTTCATACCCGAAATCGGATTGTTATATTAAGGTTATTCCTGAAGAGGAATTGCTGTCTCTCCAGTTAGCTACTGCTAATGATTGATTCGTTGGTTGGTTTTGGTTTGATGGTTTGGAGTTTTGATGTTTTGTTTAGGTGATGAATTAGAGTGTCGTGATTACTGCTCAGGATTTTGTACGAGTGTTGAGTAATTAAGATTAATTTATACATAATTCATATCATATCGCTCCAGTATTAGTCGGCATGATCTAATTAATTCATTAAGGAGATGTTTATACTGTTAGTAATACAATGCAACTCATTTGAACATTTGAATATACTGAGGAAATACTGAAAGTCTGAAAACATTAACATGGATGAATGAAACAAGTATGAAGATAAACATGAAGAATGATATCAAGTGAAGAAACAAATGTGAAGTTTGTTACAGGATACGAAAATGGACAAAAATCCATACAACATTTCGTTACAGAGTCCAAAGTTTATTTTATTCTTGAATTAAAGAGCCGAAAGTTCACTGGAATGTATGATGTGATTGCAGCTTCTGCAATACAAAATCAAGGGAGATCCTTCTCTTGTATTCTTCTCAGCTTGTAAACTTTTTTCAGTTACTTTATATCATTTCAGAAGCCCTGTTAATACTAAAAAAAAATTTAATTAACAACCGTTACTTTAGAAGATGTATTACTCTTAGCGGGTTACATATTTGGCGAACCTGTTAGGGCTCCATTGGCGAATGAGATGAGAGATCTGGAAAGCAAACTGCCTGAACGGCTGAGGTCCAACAGAACAGCAAGCAAAAGAGCCACTCATTCGTCATGGTTGAAAGAATTTATAAAAACTTTAAAAAGAGATGATGATGAACTTGTTGAACACCCAGCCTTTCTAAGTTGTTGGTTATCTCTACTCGCTTCGTGTCTTTCTCACCCCCGCAACAACAATAAAACAATATGTGTTTCCTATCACGATAAAACTAATTCACGGAATATGGTTCTTTTCCCCTGACAAATTTACTGTGGTAAAAATATGTATTCTTTTATCGTTGTTGTAGGGTGAGAATTAAATATGAATTAAGATAACTAACAAAGGAAAGTAGGGTGTTCAAGATATAATTAAGTATTACTTAATTATATCTTGGATTTTGGTTACATTCAGAACTGGATCCATGACAGTTTGATCTCGTTTTCATCAGTTTCTTCATCCATGAGACCAGATACAAATTTTTGGAATTTTGAAATTAAGTGAAAATTAGTGTTTCTTTATGGTCGATGACTTTTTTGGATGGGGTGAGGGTGTAAGAAATTGTGAGTTTCTCTGAAAGTAGGTAAGGGTTTTGTGATGGGGAATGGAGGAAGAAAAGAATAGTATAATGGCAGCAGAGCGAGTGAGAATTAGGGTTCTTATGAGAACTTAAGACTTAAAGCATGCAATGCATGGCTAAGATTTTGTGTTTTTGATACACATGGTTGAGATTTTACATTTTATTTAGTATAATGGCCGCGGCGACTAAGAATTAGGGTTCTTGTGAGAACTTAATAGTTATAGCATTCAGTGAACGGCTAGGATTTTGTGTTTTTGATACATATGGTTTGAGATTTTACATATTATCACTAATAACACATAAGCACAATATATAGAATTTTTTTAATCCTAGCTGTTGATAACACTAAATCTTATACAGTCGAGATTACATATTATCCATAACTGACACTTCAACACAATTATAGCAAACAATTAATTTCAGCCGGCAACAACACTCTAAATCTTACCGTCAATACTCGTGACAGAAGAACCATCAATCTTATATAACCCTAATTTTTGCTGGCGAAAATCTAAACCATACAGTTGTACAACCAAACCCTAGAGGGCCATACGTTCATTTTGGTGTTTGGATTTCAGTCATGTATATAGTTACATTACTTCATACATGACCCTTAATTTTTTTCATTTCATGGCCAAACCATGGCCCCTTATTTTGTCCTTTTTTATTCATGTCTAATAAATTAACTGTTCTAAATGGAATTTTCATTAAAAAAGTGCATTCAAGAAGGATTATTCCTACTGATTTTTTAGGTTACTTTATTATCTTTAACTATTATACATGAAGTTGGTTTCTTTATACATTACTTCCAACGGGGCCCTTATTTTTCATTCTTTTAACATGGTCAAAACAAGAACCTTATTTTTTTCCTATTTATTTTTTGCTTTTGCATCAAAGTATATCTATCATCAATTCAGGTGTCCCTGTACTTCAATTCCATTGCCTGCACAAATTTTTTGACTCATAAGCACCAAATCCTTCAAAATCACCACATTATAATACTAAATTCATCAATCTTTTTACAATTCATGAATTTAATTAATTTACCGTCAGGATCAAAAAAGAACACTTGCTTTGTCTTCCCATCCGGCTGAGCCGTCTGATAATTCTCAATCCCTTTCTCCTAAAACAAATATCACAAAATCATAAATATAAAGAAAATCGAAAAAAAATGAATAAAAATGTCGAAAAAATACCAACACAGACCTTCAACTTTTCGACGAATGATTCAAAATTAGAAACGGAAAAGCAAACATGATGGCCTCTCCTAAGCAGTTTCGGATCTCTGACTGACGAGTGGGCCCCGTACGGACTAACGGGGAGCTTCGACTGTGGGTCCCGCTCGATGATGTGGATCGATAAGGTTGGGGAAGCGCGGACCCAAACTACCTTGAAATCACCGAAATCCGGCGATTCAATTCGCTCAAACCCTAAAATCTGGCAACAATTCAACCTCCAAACAGTCATAAAGAGTAATTTGAAACATGATTTTTCGTAGAATGATGAATAATCGTACATATAAATTGAAGGTTGGATTTGTCTAATAGAAAGATTTCTTGATCGTTTGAGTAAATTTGAGTAGGCGGAAATGATTTGAATCGAAAAGTACTTGTACCTCTTGGTAGAAGGAGGCGAGGCGGTTAACGTCGGAGGATTCGCGCGCGACGTGGTTGAGCTGGACGCCTTCCGCCGCCATCGCCGGAGAAGAAAGGTATACGCAACACAGCTCAGCTCAGTGCCTCAGTCAGAGTCAGTCGTGTGATTTGGGAATTTTGAATGATAATTTTCTGGCGAGGACAATTCAGCATTCAGCAGCCCATATAATAGTTGCGTTGCAGGCTTCTACTCCAGAATATTTTTTCCTTTTTTATGGATAAAATTCAGCCCATATGATAATAACGAGGCCCAAATATCCCATTTGTGCAATTACCAAAATGCCCCTTCATTCCAACATGCATTCCAGAACTTCAAAATCCTTCTTTCATCACTGTTCTGCAGCCTCTAAAACCCTAGCAAATCGCCTGATTTCACCTCTCAGTCCATGGATTCGAGCAGCGGAGGGGCGGCGGCGCCGCAAAGACTGTCGGCGGAGGCGATGGGGATGCTCGGCGAAGGCGTCTCGCTGGTGCTGGGGCGGTGGACGGGGCTCCAGATGGCCGTCGCGGAGCAGTGGGGCGGGCGGGAGTCTCGCCGGAAGGCCGATGAACTCGCGGCGGATATCCTGTCCTGGTTCACTCAGACCAAGCGTGAGTATTTTATTCTATTTGAATGGAATTGGTTGAACTTCAAAATGGAATTGTATTAATTTGTTTTTTTTTTTTTTTTTGGTTTTAGCTCCGCTTTATATTGATGATTTGGAGGAATTAATAGATCAGACCATGATTGGTTCATTCAACGCAGAAATTGAGGATGGTAGTATTGAAGAGGTACCCTTTTTTTCTTTGTGGAATTTCTCCCAAAATACACAAATCACTATATAATTCATTTTATTCATATTTATTTGATTAAATATAATAATTTTTTTAATAGATTGCAGAGGAATTAATGTTGATGCATGAAGACTGTCTGAAAGGCAATTACGAATCGATTCAAAAGCTTAAGCAATTGGGCCCTCAAACAAATTCAGTCTCTCAAAGCCAACTGGTAATCAATCTTATAATAAATAATTCCTCAATTTTTAACCAACCAACCCGTTATTTTTCTTCATTTTTTAATTAGGTGGTTAATGAAGGAGATGATGATGATGATGATGAGAGTTCTGACGAGTCAGAGTCAGATTCAATGGCGATTGATGAGTCAGCAAAACAATCGGATTCTATGAATTTGGATCCATCAAGATCCAATAACAAGCCCGTATCGGATCCGGATGGATGGACTGTTGTTGCGAATAAACGCAACAGAGGCAAAAGATCTAATTAATTATGTTGTTTAAATAGTAAGTTTAGTTTTGGTTTGTTTTGTTTCTATAAGAGTTTTGTTTACTTTTCTGAAATATTTTATTTTACGTTAGAATAATGAGATGTGTTATTGTATCTTTTGCTGGAAAATTATGTGCTTTTATCTGTTTTGAAAATTGTGATACTTACCTTTTTATTTGACTCCATTGTACAAAATGACCTGAAAGAAGTTTAGTTATAATATTATTAGTATCTGATACCAGTAATATTATAATATTTAACTATTATAATATTTCATCATTAAATCATACTTAACTAAATAATAATATTTGATAATAAAAATTTTCATATTAAGATACTATCGTAATGATTATGATATTAATTCTATTTTATCATGAGAGTTCTGTTTGTAGTTTATTATATAATAAATAAACAATATATATTCTCTATCACAGAAATGCTAGTTTTAATTTCTACTCCTGTTTTTAGATCCACAGGATATTAAGAGCTTAGCTGAACTAAGAGCAATTTAACCTTCCAAAAAACTAAGCAATTTTAAAAAAAAAATTCTTGTTGGATGATGAAAACTAGAAGTTAGACCTTGATGTTATGAATATTTTTCTCTTCATGTATTAGTACCATGTTTCATGCTTGAATTTTATGCAAGCAGTGGAGAAAAGAAATAATATAGCAGATACATCTATGTGAGGTTAATGACACAAATATAAATTTCTGAAAAATCTTGTACCAGCAATATACAGAAAGAACATGATCAGAGTGATAAAATCAATTATAAAAAAACCTTGTACAAGTAACAGAAGGCGCATTCATATTTTTCACAGTTCACTGGAGTCAGAGGCATGAAGTCTGATTTAACTTTCAATACTGTAAATTAAGGTTCGATCTTAAATCAAGGTGGTAGATTTTGTGTTTCTACATTTGAAAGATTTAATTGCACACAGTATTGGGAAATGAATATAGTAAATAAATAAAAACAATAAAAAAGAGAATATCATAATTGAGAGTATAATTTGTATGTTGTATATACAATTTGAAGTTGCCCTAGTTCTGCAACATGAGCTCTTGCAATAGCGCCTCAATAACATTTTTTTTTCTTTTAAATAAACAAGCTGAGTCTTCTATTCATTGCATAGTAAGTTTTTGACTACACAATTTATCCTAAACCTCCGTGAAAACTGGTTTGCTTGAACATTACAATTACGAATCGACTTCGTAACACACTCCACATAAATTTGGACATTACTCTCGTGCCGATTTACCTTTAGCAGCAATTTGATGTAACATATTCTTTGCATTTCACTGATGCTCTTACATTACGCAATTGACGCGCGAGTATACTATACATCTCAGAGTCATCCGCAAGCCTATTAGAGATGAACGTGCCTCTCCTTATGCGCCTCTCCTTTCCGACAGAATATAGAGATGAACGTGCAATACATCACAACATCAGGCTCAAACCCCTTCGACATAATTTCTTGTAATTGTTCTTGTGCTTCATTAACTCTCCCGTTCTTGCAAAGAAAACATTTAATCCACGCACGTTTCTGCCTTTTTCATTTCCTTTTGTTTGCAAAAGCCGCGCACGATCATGTTATAGGTCACAACATCCGGCTTTAAACCTCTATAAACCATTTCTTTCAACAACTCTTCCGCCTTCATATCATCTTTGCCCCAAAATCCATTCACAAGCGTGTTATATGTCATAACATTTGGTGAAATTTCCCTTAAAATCATTTCATCCACTAACTTTTCCGCCTTTTTCAACTCCCCTTGTTTGCAAAAGCCATCCACGGTTGTGCTATAGTTCACTACATCCGGCTTTAGGCCTCTAGATATAATTTCAAAGTTTGTAGAAAAAGAAATATTGCATATTTTTCTCTTGCTGTCGTTACAGAATGTTTACCCCTTCAAACTCTCAATGAAATAGAAACTAAAATCCTGTTTTTGTCTTTTTTACCAGAAGAAATTGAAATGCCGTGTATAATCTTAAAAGGTCTCAAATTATCATATATATCATACAAAATATATTTTTTTGGTTGCATCGTTAACAGAAGTGTCAAATTGAAATGTATTTATGAAAAATCCCATAATATCATCATCTTGTATACTCTTATGAAATAGGAAATAGCATGAAATATCGCTAAGGGGCAATTCGATTATTTTAAGTTATAACTAGAGTCCACACAATTTAAAAAAGATATCAGTGGAGGATTCATTAAATTGTGAAACGTTACCCTGCCATAATGTGATGTGTTTCCAATGCCAATAAAAAGTAACCCATCCAATGGTATTTAACATCCAAAAAACTGCCAAATAAAATGCGTCCCAAGCAGAAATATCACAAGTACCGCCGCGTCCTGGTCCGTCGCAAGGAAAACTATAACCAAAATCCTTTTTATCTGGCATTAATTTGGAACCACGTGCATCTAAAGCACCCTTTACTAAAATTAATGTAGTTGTATGCAAACCCAGAGCAATAGCATGATGAACCAAGAAATCTCCAGGACCTATTGTTAAGAAAAGGGAATTCCTATTCTCATTAACAGCATTCAACCATCCGGATAACCATATGTTTCGACCTGCATTGAAGGCTGGTCCGCTCGTTGAAGATAAGAGTATATCGAATCCATATGAAGTCTTACCACGAGCAGATTGTATCCATTGAGCAAATATAGGTTCGATTAAGATTTGTTTTTCCAGAGTACCAAAAGCAAGCATGACATCGTTATGAACATAAAGGCCCAAGGTATGGAACCCGAGAAACAGGCTGGCCCAACTTAAATGCGATATGATCGCTTCTTTATGATCTAACATTCTTGCCAATACATTATCCTCATTCTGCGCCGGATTATAATCTCTAATGAAAAAACCTAATTTTAAAAAGATACAATCAATCCACCTTTTATATTTCAAAAAGATATAATCAATCCAACTTTTATCCTATAATAAAATTTAGTGTAATGCCCTCATCACAAATTAATTGACAAATATTAGAAGTCATGGAGAAAAAACTTTGACACTATTATTTCGGATGAAGCTCTGCTGCCCCTGAATGTACATTTTTTTCATAGAATAGCAATATAACGATATATTATGTTGGTCACATGTGGCAAATTGACTATGGCCAAGCTCATTGGCGATTCTGGCCTTTTTTTTCAGTATGGCGGTTGAAAAAATTTCTGTTTTTAAAGGAGAGAACAGTAATTAAGTCATTGTAAATGAAATGAGTTTTCATTGATTAGCTTAATTAATTACAGAAGAGTGATTATCTATTTATACAGTTACAAATGGATCTTATTTATATCTTATCGGATCCTAAACCTAACGGCTAGTTTTCTAATAAGCTAATATACAAAAGATGAAGGGTTGAGATTGCTCTGTTTTGCTATTGTTTACACTCCCTCTCATTAGTTCTTAAGCAAAATCTGTTTCTCTCCAAAGAGCAGTGAAATAAAAAGGTGCGATTAATCCAAACTACTACATTTGTCTTCCTCCGGCCATCGCAAGAGGGTTCTTCCCTGATTAGTTGAGTCTTCTTCTTATTTGTCAAGTAATTGTGGTCAGTTTATTTAGTGTTTTTATCTCAATTATCTAATTTAGCAAAAACGGGTACAGAAATATAGTAATTAAGAGCGTTTTCTAATTGTTTTGATTGTTTTGTTTATTATATATGTATTTTTAATAGTTCAACGCACTAGAAAAAATGCTTTATTTTCATATATTATGGGATTTTTCATAAATACATTTGAATTTGACACTTTTGTTAATGTTACAACCGAAAAAAAAATTTATATTTTATATGGTATATATAATATTTTGAGACCTTTTAAGGTTATACTTGACATTTCATTTTCTTCTGATAAAAAAGACAAAAAGAAAAGATTTTATTCTATTTCATTGAGAGTTTGAAGAGGTAAACATTTGTAACCAAAGGCAGCCAAAAAAATGCAATATTTATTTTTCTACAGACTTCGAAATTCCGTATCAGCTATAAATCCGGAGTTGAAGTGAAAAGATACTTATTTTTAGTATTACCAAAACAAGGAGGGTTATATCCGCAATTATCCCAGCGCAGTTCGAACTCTCCACCGATCTCTTTCTTCAGGTTAGAAATTAATATTCAAGTGCTTTTTGCTGTTTTTGATCTTGTTTAGGATTTAAAAGGGGGAAAGAACGCCATCAGATCTTGTGTAGGTCTTCGATTGAGTCGTAATTACAAGATAAATGTCTGTTTGTTTGGGGAAATAATACTAAATCGAGGCTTAATTGCAAAATTGAGGCCTAATTATTGCTAATCTTGTATAGTTACACAGCTTCTTTACGAATTTAATTTATCTTTAAATTCACGGATTTTATCAAATAATCACCTGCGTTCTTCCCAAATTGCAGAAGAGCCCCTGCCTTTCTGAAAATTCCAAATTAACCCCTACATTCTTAAGACGGGTTAAATTTCAATTTTCAATAAGACAGGGGCTTTCATGCAGGTTAGGAAGAATATATGGGCTTTTTTTTGCAAATATGCTAAATTAGAAGATAAAAGAAAGCTGTTATGTTCTCTAAAATTTGGATATCTCACTAGTGCAGGTTTTTTCTTCCAATTTATAGGATTAAAGCAGGGTCTTTTGCGAATTTCCCTTTAATTAATTCTTTTTATTTTCTTTCATTAATAATAATTCATGAAATTATGGCATTTGCAGTTCAAGAAAGCTATGGAACCTGCACAAGCCGCCCTCTACAAGGTCAGTTCTTTAACTGTACACTCAGTTCATCCATACATTAAATCAATCAATTAAATTTATCAATCAGTTAAACAAACATATAAGTACTAAATGATTTACTAAATCAATTAATTTTATTTATCACAGAAAGTGGAAAAGGAGCACAACACTATGATGACAAGGGCGATTTTCTCAGGTCTCGCCGTAGAATTGATCAACACGGTTGATAAAGCAACACAACATGAGTTTTTTTATTCCGTGCCCTTGGCTATGATTGGATGGATTCTCATCGGCCTTGTTGTGGTCGGTTTTATCATGTCTGAAAAGGGTTCGGTGGAGCGGAATAAGAGGGCAATGAAGTTACTGCACACGTTCAAAGTTTGCTTGGTGTTTGCGCTTTTGGTGAGGTTTGGTGGTGAGGTGATTCGTGTGGCGGGTTGGTTTTTCACTCCGAAAGTCTGAAAGGTGATGACTTGTCTCGTGTGAAATGTTGGTTATGTTTCTTTCTTGTTTTTTGTTTTGAATACTGGAACTGGAATAAAGTGGTGGAACTTGGAGGTAGTGTTTTTGGATTTGAGAGTGTTTTTGTTTGGTTTTGTAAAGTTGATGGTTTCAGATGTATATATATTGGGTATAGTAGTCGTGAGTGTTGGTGGCTGAATGATTTTGTGTTGCTTTGATTAAATGCAATTATCTGATTTTGAAATAATGAATTTGTGAATGTGTTTTTTTTTTCACATAATATCTATATAAAGTAAAGTCTCAAAATATATGTGTAATCTAATAAATTGGAAGTTGTCAAAAGGCAACTTTCATGTACAACCCACAAAATTTAAGATTTTTTTTTGTCAGTCATGAATACCTTATAAATCATATTTGCTGAGAATTTAAGAAGCAATTTCTCTTATTTAATTTTAAACATGGAAACAGTTTCTCGGATTTAAGTTTCATAAAGGAAAGGAAACAATTTCTCGTATTTACTGAGAACCAAGAAAGTCCCTACTCAAAACGGAATATTCAAATCCAATAACAACTATAAAGATCCAAATTCACCAGAAAATTAATATTCATATAAAATTCTAAATCTATTAAGCAGGTTTCGAATCTGATTTTGCATTTTGATATGAATTTTTTTAAGAGGACTTGAGCATGAATAAATAAATTACACTACAATATAAACTGCAAAATTAACATCAAAATCATGTAAAATTGTTTTATGATAGCGCAAAAAATTTCTCAAATAAATCATTTTCTATAGTATTTTTTGAATTAGAAATCATTTTCTATAGTAAAATTATACACTACTAAAAAGTATATTTTAAAAATAGAAAATATTTTAACCGCCATACTAAAAAAACGCGTCAATCGCCGATGAACTTGGTCATCAAAGTTGACAGTCAGATTGCCACAGAAACTAATGCAATATATTCTTATGTAAAGAGTTTTTTTTATCATATTTTGATACATCTCAGGGGCATGAATAAAAAGTAGAAATAGACCATGTTTAAGACTTTAAAAGTCCGGATAAGATTTAAATCTGGAATTGAAGTGAAAATAGACGTATTTTCAGTATTACCGAAACTAAGAGGGTTATATACGCAACTTTCCCGTATCGAAGCCTATATATATAGAATCTTGATTTCTCTCACTCGTCCGACTAGAGCTCTCTCTTTCTCTCTCGATTTCTCTCCCTGATCGGATCCGATCTCCCTCTCCAGGTTAGAAATTAGGATTCAGATGGTTTTTTACTGTGTACAATTGTAAAATGAGGGGTTACCTAATTAGTGATAATTTCATACAAATGCAATGCAAGATCTGGTAAAGACAAGAATAAAAAAGCATCCCCTATCTAGATTGCAAAAAAGAAAACCATATCTTATATGAAAATTGCAGATTAGCTCAGACATTCTTAAGATCTTCAAATTTTAGTGATTAAATTGATTCAAGAAAGTTACTTTGATTTAATTAACTTTGGTTTTTTATCCATTATTTTTGGCTTTGTAACCTTTCTTATTCTGTTATTCACTGAATCACTCCCCAGACATGCTTGAATGGTGACTAATAGAACAAGTTTAATCAAAGTAAAGTACAATGATATAATTAATGGTGTTAAATGCAGTCTTGAATTTCTTGTGAATGTATGGTTTATTTTGCAATATTTTCTGTAAGGTCAGGGCTTTCATGCAATTTAGGAAGGATATAGGGGCATTTTTGCAAATATGCTAATTGAGAGACAAATTAAATACGAAGAAATAAGATGTTCTGTTCTCTAAACTTTGAATTATTTAAGAATGCAGCTTTTTTTTAATCCAATTTTCCCTTTAATTTATTCTCTTTGATTTCTTGATATTTACTAATCATGAAATGAAAGTATTGCAATTCAGGAAAAATATAGGGGCTTTTTTTCGCAAGTATGCTAAATTAGAAGCTAAAAGAAAGTTGTTATTTTCTTTAAAATTTGGATGACTTACCAATACAGTTTTTTTTCATCCAATTGAGGGTAAAACAGGGTCTTTTGTGAATTTCCCTTTAATATTCAGTGATTTACTTTCATTAAATATATTAATCACGAAATGAAATCGTGCCATTTGCAGTTCAAGAAAGCTATGGAATCTGCACAAGCCCTCTTCATGGTCAGTTCTTTATTTCTGCAATCACTTAATCTATCTTAAATGATTTAAATCTATACATTAATCTATGCTAACTCATATAAGTACTAACTTATCTAATAAATCCATTAATTTTATTTATCACAGAAAGTGCAAGAGGAGTACAACGCTATGGTGAGAACGACGATTTTCTCGATGTTCGCGATGGAAATAAGCAACGCGTTTGATAAAGCGGCACATTCTAAGTTTTATTGTCGCATGCCTTTGGTTATGATATATTGGATTCTGATGGGTATTATGTGTGGCATCTGGATCGCACATGAGTGTTCTGTTGTGAGAAATAGGTGGGCACTTAGACTCGTGCGCACGCTGAAAGTTTGCTTGATGGTTGCGCTTTCAATCAGGATTGTTGGTGTGGCGATTCGTGTTGCGCATTGGGGGTTTCCTCTTCTTTTGGGGGGGAAATTGGGCGTTTCCTCAGGTTGAATTATGATTTCATTTGTAGTATCTGTGGATTAAATGCAACTGTTTGAGTGAATGTTAAATTGAGTGAATGTTTGATTTTGAAATCTTGAATTGAGTGAATGTTTTTTGTTTCACATAATAGCGTATAAAGTCTGAAAATATTATGAGAAATTCAATACAATGGAAATTGCCATGAATGTTTTATGTTTCACATAATAGCCATAAATCAATATTTTGCATATATAGGCTTCTAATCTGGGAATTTCCAATGTAACCCTTTTAATTTTTGTATTGCTAAAGCAAGTCCCTTTTCACATTAATTCCAAGTTTAAATCTGATCTGGACTTTTAATGCCTGTGACAGAATCAAAACATTATTTTGGTAACAATTGTGTATTAAATCTGTATGCTAATTAGTAATATTTTTCTGTCACAAGAATTAGACACAGGGCATACAGCGATCTCTTGATGACTACTGTCTTTTCATATCTGGTAATTGAGATCAACACGTATCCCCAATACCTAGCGAAAGATGTGCATAAATTAATCTAGATGCTCTTCAAAACTACCACGTTTGGAGATGCGATAAGTCACGACCCGCCTGCTTCTTTCGCAATCTTGGCTTCTATGGTAATTGGAATTGTTATGGTGATTGTTTGGGTTAAAACAGTGTGTAGTGAAAAGACAGTTGTGAGAAATAGGCTATACCTTAATAATGGGTGATGATTTATTTAAATCCAACAATTCTGGCAAAAACGAATCGTCTTTGGAGTTACCATTGTAAGTTTTACATTATTCTCAAAAAAGATTACATTATTCTCTCTTTTAATTTGTTTCCCTTTTTCATGAATGCATAACTTTATTTTTGTCTATTACATTTCAGGATTGACCCTGCTTATTCTTCTAAAACTCCTCTTGCCAAAGCACATGATTTTTCTTCAGTGGACATGCGTACTTTTATTCTCTCAACATTAGTAATGATGTAGTAATGATGTTTAATCCTATTTTCACTGAAACCGTATATAATTCGTTTGATAAACCATTGACATTGGCAGCAGTAGTTATATCTTATGCCGCTTTGATTTTGGCTCAATGGATTTCTATGACTACATTTTTACGACCATATCAATATGGTCGTACTATTTCACGCGTTGTATTGGGGGCCTTCATTTTTTGGGAGGGCTGGATGAGTCTATTATTCTTCATTACTGCTACTGAAGAATTTGATTTTCTAAAAAAAAGTATGATACCAATAGGCATCATGTTTATATGTTCGCATGCAATACCCAAAAGAAACGAGTCATCATGTGAGTGGAATGATCAAGTAGGGCAACCGTTGGAGGAATTAGCACATAAAGAGGACCAACAAGAGTTGCCCAAAGAGATAAAGAAATGGTTGGAGGAACATCATGAGCGGATTATGGAGAAAATAATGAAAGAACAATCGGATGAACATCATGAGCAGATTATGGAGAAAATAATGGAAAAGTTGGAGGAGCATCACGAGCGGATTATGGAGAAAATAATGATGCCAATGATACAAAAGCAGATGTCACAGTATGATGATGCGTAACTTTTGTACAGGATAATACTTGGCTCAGTTGGTTAATTATAATTTGAAGCTCACTAGGATAACATTGCAACATCGCTACGTTTTTTTTTTACTTTTTTTTTGTTCATCATATGTATTCTAATAGTTCAACTTGCTAAAAAAATGGTCAATATGCCTCTGATCTAGTGGTTTAATTATCATAGTTGTGATATAATAGGTTAGTGGTTCATTTGCATAAATTAATACATCCAGTAAATCATCTTTGTTTTCTTTCTTATAAAAATATTTCTCACATGAGGAACTCCAAAATAAACTTGATGAAAAAAGTACTTCGTTGTTTCGTAGAAATCACAACTTCATGAGAAATTGAATATCCAAGTGTTTAAAACCAAGGGATAACTGATGTAAAATAGGATCTAATTTAGTATTTATTACACAATTGAGATGATTATTGATGTAAAATTGTTATAAAATCACTTTCGGGAATTTTTAGAAGTAACAAAATTGAATATTTTTCAACTTTGAGGTTAAATATTTTGTTCATTTGTGGAATTCAAGTATTTTTGCTATGATTTGCATTAAACTTTTCATGATATTTCCTATTTCACAAGAGTATATATGATGAAAACATTTGAAATTGACACTTCGGTTAATGATATTGCGGAAAAAAGTATATTTCCTGTATATATGATGTTTTGAGATTTCTAAAAGATATATACACGGAGTTTCATTTCTTCCTTGTAAACAGAAGACATTCATATAAGATTTTAATTTCTATTTCATTGAGAGTTTGAAGGGGGTAAACATCAGAGAAAAAGAAATGCAGTGTTTCATTTCTGTTAGGGTGTACGCCATATTTTGATATTCTGTAGGGGCGTACACCAAAAGTTTATATAACGTACCAAAACAACATTCTCAAAGATATTTTTAATTAATAACAAATTTCAAAACTCGCAATATAACGCGAGATTGCTCCTAGTAAAAATAATAACCAACCTTGTTTCTAGCATTCTAATATTAGTAAGAAGTTGTTTAAGACAATAAAAAATCGGTTGGTTGCTAGCTGGATCAGTTGGTGAAATACTTCAATATTAGAGCTACAAATCTCAATTTATGCAATTGTGATAATTTTATTTTGAAACATCTTCAACTTCTCCTAGCTAATAATTGGTGGTGAAATTTTTACAAGATTCAAAGATTCCAGCAGAAATCATCTTGTGAATTAGAATTATTACCATTGTAAGATAATATTATTCCCTCTTTCAGTTTACTTTTGTTTTTTCATGAATGTATAACATCATTTTTTTTGTCCATTACTTTTCAGGATTGGCCCTTCTAATTCTTCTAAAACCCGTGCCAAAGCACCTGATATGTTTTCAGTGGACATGCGCGCTTTCATTCTCTCAGCATTAGTAATGATGTTTCTTTCTATTTTCACTGAAAGTGTATATAATTCATTTGATAAACCGCTAACATTGGTCGCGGTAATTGTACCTTATGCTGCTTTGATTTTGGCTCAATGGATTTTTATGACTATGTTTTTACGACCATATCAATATGGTCGTAATATTTCACGCGTTGTATTGGGTGTCTTCATTTTTCTTGTAGGCTGGATGAGTCTAGCATTCTCCAATGGTTCTACTGAAGGCTTTCATTTTCTAGAAAAATTTGTGATATAAATAGGCATCGGATATATATGTTTGTATGCATTACTCAAAAGAATAGTGTCATCATGTGAATCGAGGGATCAACAAGTAGGGCAACAGGTGGAGGAATTAGCACGTCAGGAGCAGCAATAATCATACACGTATCCAGCTCTGGTTTGAGTTTCAGAGCCCACCTGTTTAACCTCACTGAGCCCTCATGACACAACATGTTGACAATAAACAAAGCTAAGAAAATACCGATCATGAACGACATCGGTATTGAAACAGCAAAGCCTGGCTGAATTACTCTGTTTAGAGATTTCATTGGAATATAATCATATGCCCTCAGTTCCACAAATATGTAAGCACGGATGGATACAGTCATGAGTCTGTCGTATTCTTTTCTTAACTCCTGTAACAAAAAGTTAATAAAATTAATTAATTATATAGGTATAATATAAAAATATATATTAATTAATTAATATAAAAATATTAATTAATTTAATATAGAAATATATATAAATTAATATATCGGTTTAATATATATTAATTAATAAAAAATTATATTAATTAATATATAATTAATATATAGGTTTAATATAAATTAAAAAATTATAAAAATAAGTAACTACCTTGTACAGCTCTTGAGCAGATGCCATATCTTTTCTTGTCACCTGCAAATGCAATATTTTCATTTCATGATCAGTAAATTTCCAAAAATTCAAGAGAATGAATTAGGGAAATTTGCGAAAAGCCCCTGCATTATTGCTATATTGCTTATATTCTTAGATATATAATTAATTATATTAAAATAATAATAAAATAATATGTATATATAACGTGTCGTGTCCGATACTTTTTTTAAAATTGTTATGTCGCTATGTCCGTATTGTATCGGACATGACATCCGTGTCCGTGTCCATACAACATAGATCGTGTATCTAACTGGTAATACTATCAATTGTAGATCTAGTTTGTTAGGAATTTGTTATGAGCGGTATCAAGATCCATTAGAATCCGATAAGGATATTAGGCTATAACTAGAACTCATGTAAACATCAGTCGCGAATCAATGAAAAACACAGAATAATTACCCCTGTTATCCCATTTCTCAGCATTACTCACAAAAGATGCCGTCTATTTTTTGTATTCAAAACAAAAACAATAAAAAAGTTTTTCTTTAAACATAAAAAAGGTTTTTGAACCCGTAACAGTGAAGAATCATCCTATATTTTACAACATCAACTCTGT
This sequence comes from Juncus inflexus, assembly GCA_024447665.1. Taxonomy (NCBI): domain Eukaryota; kingdom Viridiplantae; phylum Streptophyta; class Magnoliopsida; order Poales; family Juncaceae; genus Juncus; species Juncus inflexus. The sequence continues at coordinate 6,073,062 of JAJHPC010000010.1, forward strand.
TCTGTTAATTACGAATCTTTTTTAACTATGAAGTTACTTTATAAACACAAGTCTGCTAATTAAACTTGTGAACCAAGGACCAAGTACTCAGACTTGGCAAACTTGTGCGTCACAAAATGGCCGTCAGTCCTAGTCATAATATAATACTCGTACAACATCTCATTAGTCTCTATAGTTTATACATCTATATATGTTGGTAAAAAAGTGGAAGATTTTATAAACTCAAAATTGTTTATGCATCACTTCACTGTTCTGTTCTTGCAACTCTGCTTAGCTGCCTAATAGAACGAAACATTTGCTTGCTCTTTAACAAACATTTAGGGCCCTAATATCTCAGTAGCTTTTGTTTGTCCTTTGTAATTTTCTTTATCCATGCATTTACGTTTTTATTATTATATTCTGACATAAGTAAGATGGTACATATGACATGATTTTTTTTCACAAGAAGCTCAGTTATGGTTGTTTTTGTATATGCAAATTTCATTACACAGTAAGAACAGTTGAGAAGCACAGAGATCAGCATTGTTTATTTATATTATATGCAATTTCAAAACATGGGGGAGGTATATAATGTCTCTTCAACTTCTATTTTTGCGCTAGCTGTGGACTTATATTTCGCAAGACATGAGACATGAAAGCATAAGACAATTATATTTTTTGTTTCTTTTATGGAAGAGGGTTCTAATTTTTGTGCGTATATGAGATAGTTAGATCTGGTCTGTTTATGAGATTCCACCCACTTGCAAATTCGGTTTCTGATCTAACGAACTTGAGTTGTTTGAACTAGAAGGACTTCGGTTATAAATAAAGAACCATTTCTGAGTATTACTCGCACAGATTCATTCTTTCATCCAAAATCGAAATCTTCTCCTCTTTTTCCTCACTACCAACCTCAACAATGGAGAATGAGGAGCAGCTGGCTAAAGAAGCCATTAATGAGAGGTTGTTTGAGGTATGAATATCTGATATCTTTTCCTTCAACTGCACTCCTTTTTCCACTTAATTTCTATAATAAAAGAAGCAATGAGAGAGAAAGATAAGAAAGGGGAATTGAATCTGATATCTTTTCCTTCAAGCTCTTCAATGCACCCCTCTTTCCACTTTATTTATAAAATAAAATAAAAAAAAGCAATGAGAGAGAAAGATAACAAAGGGGAATGAAAATCATGTGCGCTGCATCTTGAATTTATTTTTCATCAAAATTTCTTATTCATTTCTTCTTCAATTTTGCGCAGGATGTTAAGATGTCGCTGAACAACTTGCTCGCCATCACAATTGGATCATATTTGACCATAGAAATGGCCAAGGATGGATCACCCCCAACTGCAAATACAGTCCACTCAGCACTTGCTGAGATGGAGCATTTGCTAACCCTGACCTGCATCTTTCTCATTTTGGCTTTTGCGGTAGTTGTGAGGACCTGTTCAAGTGTTGGAACGCCCGCGTTTAACAAGAAGACATTGATTCTGATCAAAGTGGCTGAGAAGACGTTAATGGTGACTTTGTTGGTCAAGATTGTGTTACTAACTGATTTTGGGTATGGATCTGCGGCGATGGTTGGGTCAATTGGGATCGCGCTCGTTTTTTACTGGCTAAATTGGTTCATTTCCACATTTCGCGAGGTTTTTAGAGGGGCGGTGGCCAGAATGAGACAGGACTGAGAGAAGGGAAAAAGAAGTGTGAAGGCTGTTTCTGTTTCTGTTTCTTTATCTCTGATTAAGTTTCTGTGTTTTTGTTTGGAAAATAAAGGTGCTGAGGAAAACAAAAAAAGTGGGAAAAGAGGAGTGAGAGAAGCAGGGGGAAAGTGTTTTTTAGGGGAGGGAGATGGGCGGGTTGGGCCGGGTTCGGGTCAAGTTATTTCGGGTTCCGGGTCGTTCGGGTCACGGGTCATTCGGGTCACGGGTCGTTCGGGTCTCGGGTCGCTCGGGTATCGGGTCGCTCGGGTACCGGATTGTTCGGGTCTCGGGTCGTTCGGGTTATGGGTCAGGCGGGTTCGGGTTACAGGTCAATCGAGTTATGGGTCATTCGGGTTTGTATTTCGGGTAATTCAGATATGTGTTTCGAAAAAGTTTAGTTTGTGTTTTGAGCAATTCAAGTTTATATATAGATAGACGAAATATCGAAAATTTGACTTAATTTTCATAGTTCCTAAAATTGGAATCAGGATCTAACTAGTTCACTGTCTGTGTAGTGAGAATCATCCGACTCTGATTGGAATCGGCCGAGTCGAATCGGAGAATCTGATTTTTCTAAAGTATTATCTTTAAATTAAAAAAATGGAATAAAATGAAAAAAAAAATTTTAAGTTATAAAAATATGGAAAGATTCAAATAAAATATAATCATATACATTTAGATATATCTATTATATATGATATTTTTGACTATATTTTTTATTTAAGAGGGGCAATGAAAAAAATCGAAAAAAATAAAAAATCAGAAAAAATAAAAAAAATCAAACTTGGTTTAATTTTGTTGTTGACCTGTTTATTGCACGATATTATATAATATTAATTTTGTATGTTGTTATTAGTCATGTGTTATTTATACAAAATAAGTTCACTATAACAAACCAAGTTTTCTATTAAAAAATATTAATTCATTAATGTATTAATAATTTAATATCATAAGATGTGAGAATTAAAAAATCATCATTATACACATAACACATGTAGATATACAATTTTCAATGTAAAATTACAGAAAGTCCAATAATTATGGCAAAATCAGCACACAAATATTTAGATTCATGTTATTCATCTTGCATTACATGTTATTTAGGTTTTGAAAATTGGACGGGTCATTCGGGTTCGGATTCGGGTTCGGGTAATTCGGGTTACGGGTCGTTCGGGTTTCGGGCCGTTCGGGTTTCAGGCCGCTCGGGTTTCGGGTCATTCGGGTTTCGAGTCAGGTTGGGTTTCGGGCTGTTGACTTGTCTACATCTTCGGATCGGGTCAGGTTCAGATTCGGATTGGGCCGGCGGGTTTTTCAGGTCGGGTCAGATTTTGTCAACCTCTAGAGGCGGGAATAGATATGTTCTTGTTGTTGTTTTTTTTCTTTTTTTCTGATTGATTGTAAAAGGAATAAAAGGTATAGTTGTTTTGTTGAATAATAAATATGTGCTTGTTGTGCTTTGGTTTGAAGTACAATTGTGTGTGTGCTTGCTTGACTCGTGTCGTGTCAGACTTTATACTCGCGGCGCGTCTTCACACTCACACTCACACTCACATGCGTCTCACACAATCAACACACTACGCTCACCCACCCCCTCTCTTCTCTACTCTTCTCTCTTCTAATGGCCAAGCGCAATTTCCATGTGATACAGTTTTGGTGCGAGCGCCAGGTCAGCACCAGATATTTTCTCACCATTAATAAACGGACCCTTCAAATTCCTCAAATATTATTTCAAGTAATATTTTTTGATAGATATATAATATAATAAGAATTTTTTCCAGACTAACTCACATTATCCTTGAGATAATCATCGAAGGATTTTAGTTCATTGAGCAACGCTTGCTCTGTTCCATCGCTCGAATCCTTGCTTTTTAAGAACCCAATGAAAGTTGAAAATATTTTTGAACCTCTGTACAAAAATAAGAAAAAAATAATAGGTAAATTTACGAAAAGTCCCCGACATTATCCCGATATTGCAAAAAAGCCCCTGCATCATTGGAAATTGCAAAAAAACGCCTAAATTATTGGAAATTCAAATTGCAAAAATGCCCCTACCTTATTGCTAAAATTGGAAAAACAAGGCAGTTTTTTTTTTGCAATTTCCAATAACAGGGGCTTTCTTGCAATTTCCAACAATGCAGGGTTTTTTTTTATAATTTTCCAACAATGCAGAGGCCAATTTGCAATTTCGGCATAATTCAATGGCTTTTTGGCGAATTTCCCAAACTAATGATATAATGTGACTTACACCGAAGCTTTTTCGGGCGGAGTATATAAAGGCGGTTCAGGATATTTCTCTTCTAAAGCTTGAGTTATCACATCTGAATCAGCAATCCATTTCTCTTCAAGCTTAATTATTGGCACTTTTCCTTCTGGACTAATTTTCAAAAACCTGAATTCACAACAAAAATCACAAAAATTACAACAATTATACAATTATAAATACAATTCACTTATTATTAGAGAGTGGAGTACCAATCAGGCTTGTTGGAGAGATCCACCAGCTTCATATCATAATCCAGTTTCTTCTCTTCCAGCGTCAATAAAACCCTCTGTGTAAACGGACCTGCAATAATAAAATAACCAATTTCCTAAACCAATCACCTCTATCTTCCAACCAAACTCAACAAAGAGGAAGAACAAAAGAATTAGCTTACAATCGCCAAGTCTGCCGGGGACGGTACTCGAGGCCTTGACGAAGACCTCCAACGCGGAAGCCCGCACGGCGGCGGCGCGGCATCGCCGGAGGAGATGCCCGGTCCGGCATGGGCGGACTAGCACCGCCGGAACCTTAACGCCTGCGGCAGCGATTGAAGCTGACATCTGTTAGTGTTAGAGAGAAAGAGAGAAGGAGAGAATGGAAATGAGATTGTGTATGTATATATAAGCAGCTAATTATGGCCACTTGATTGTGGTAATAGTGAAGAGTTTAGTTCCGGATTTTTATCTAACCGGGTTTGAAATTCCTGCCATGAAACCGGAATTTGAACACCCCTTAAATGACATTATTACAAGTTCATTTTGGAATCCTGTCAAAAATCAAACCACTGTTATATATTACTATATATAGTTGCGGAACTTAAAAGAGACTTGGGAGCTGGGGCGTGTCTTTCTTCTCAAAATTTTGGACCGAGTAGTATATGTTATAAGAATTCAGTGAATAAAATTACGAAAACTATATATTTCTATTGTATTCCTCGAAATTTTGTACAAAATTAGTAAGTATTTTTTTTTTTTTGAAAAAAAAACTCGATAAGATGAGAATTAGTAATTTGAAAATATTTAGTGGTGAAGCGGTCCGCAGTAGCGGTTTTGCGTGTGTGTGTTGCGGTGTAGCGGTCTGAATAACGTTTTTGATGGATTTTTTTTAATTGATTTTTTTAATAGATAGATATATTGTATTTTAATATTTTAATATTAATCATATTTTGATTTTGGATATGTAATTTTTGACAACATTTCAAATTTTTATTGTTAATATTTTAATATTAATCATATTTTAGTGTTACATGTTTCTTCTTTTAGATTTTGTAGTGCATATATTACGTAGTGGTATATAGGGAAAAAATATTTACACATATTATCCGCTATAAAAATATATCTCCACTATATTCTCGCGTTATACGTCATTCGCTACATAAAAATTCTAGACGTAACACACCGCTAAACGCTATTTGTAACCTTGGGCAATATTCATGAATGGAACTGAGGGGGTCGAAATGATTTTTAATTTACTTAGTTTTCTCTCTTGACTCGAACTAGCCTTTGAGTCTTGACTCAAACTTGGAGCTGGTTTGATTTAACCGTGGCTTGACTCAAGCTTGGAGCGGGTTTGAGGTTAACCATATTAACATATAAAATTTTTATACGGTTATTAAAAAAACTGTGTAAATGAGCGTATCGTATACTCACGGCGTGTAAATCAACGTCAAAAATTTGTTACGTTATGGCGGTTTTATGTTTCATGTACAGTAAACGGTGACTCGGGACTATAAGTAGTTTTTGTTGTATGTAGTGAACGGAAGTGTCAATTTCAAATGTATTCATCATGTATACGCTTGTGAAACTGGAAATATCATGAAATATTTAATGCAAAGTTGCGAATCATAACAAAAATACGTAAACTCCACAAATTATGAACAAAATATTTAAGATCAATGTCGAAAATGTTCAATTTGTTACTTCTGAACATTGTCCCTGAATGATTTTGTAACAATTTTACATCAATCATCTCCCAATTGTGTAATATATTCTAAATTACATCCTATTTTACACATGAGTTATCCCTTGGTTTCAAGGATATGCCAGAGTTGAATTCAAATTCTCATCAAGTTGTCATTTCTATGAGATGATAAATGATGTAATTTTTCTAGAACTATAAAAATACATATATGACTAAACAAAAAAAGTTAAACAAACGCAGCTAAGTCGTGGGTATTTTGCTAGTAATTAAGTTTAGATTATAATTAACCAACTTAGCCAAGCATTTAGAAAAATTATACATGACAATAATGTTGTTGTATCACTGGCTTCACTATTTTCTCCGTAGTCTTCTCATGATGCTCCTCCAACCATTTCTTCATTATCTTCTCCATAATCCACTCCTGATGTGCTAATTCCTCCAACTGTTGCCCTACTTGATCACTCGACTCACTTGATGATTTTCTTTTGGCTGGAAATATCACGTTCAATATATACAAACATATATAAATGATGCCTAATGGTATCATACTTTTTTCAAAAAAAAAAAAAAACACATAACATTTCATACGTAGCAAAGCATTAAAAAAAGTTACGAACTACGCTCCGATCTACCGTATCAAACTCAAAACTAAATCCAGAATAAAAAGCACCGTTTCCACAAAAACAAAACGTTCCAAAACTTCAAGCAAATAAAAATGAGAAAATTTGTTCAATAAAGAAAATGGAAAAACAAAAAGAAAGTGGCGTGTTGATGTTCAAAATGAGGTCATTCTCATTCATCCATGTCCAAGAACTGAATGTCACATCGTACCTCTATATGTGATACTTTTCTAAAATCTTAATATATTAGTGTAAGAAAGGAGACATTAGAATACTAATTTATTAGACGTTACACGCATTGAACTGGACGGAGGTAGTGGATGGAAGGTCGACAAGAGTGAAGATGATGTCAGAGGAGATGAAGTGGCTGGAGAGAAGGTAACGATCTTTTGAGTAAAGTAGCGGGAGCAACCAGCGGGAGGCCTTCCGATCCTTATCGTTTCATTTCATCCCTCACCCCAAATCAGAATCCAAACAATCACGCGAATGAGATGCTCTCTCTCTCTCTCTGTCCCTATAATCAAACCCTTAAAAACCACAAATCCCTTCTTTCTCTCTTCTTATTCCTCATGAATTCGACTCAAGGCCGAGAAACCCAGCCACAAGCAGAGACCGACGTATCCTCACCCAATCGTGCAGATGGCGAATGGATGAAGGGGCTCAAAGTCGACGACATGGTGTGGGGCAAGGCTAAGTCACATCCATGGTGGCCTGGTCGGATCTTCCACGAATCCCTTGCCGGTCCTTCAGTCCGTAAGACCCGCCATGTTGAAGGCCGAAAACCTGACGCCGTACTGGTCGCTTTCTTTGGTGACAGCAGTTACGGCTGGTTCGATCCGTCGGAGCTGATCCCCTTCTCCCCCAACTTTCGCGAAATGTCGACACATGCTAATTACAAGTCATTTTTGAACTCTGTTTCTGAGGCTTCTGATGAGGCATCAAGACGAGGATCTCTATCTGTGGTCTGTAAATGCCGTAACGAATCAAAAATTTGAACCAGCTGGTGTTGAAAATTACATTCTTGTTGACCTGCCTGGATTTGGGGAGAGAGCGATATATTCTATCCAGCAGATCGAGCAGGCTCGCCAGCTGTTCGACCCTCTAAAGGCCTTGCAGTTTGTTAAGGACATGTCAGTTGGTCCGTTAAACGTGTCCAAATCTTATGGGGATGATTTGGTGTTGTTTATGAAAATGAGGGCCATGATGGCAGGCTATAGATCAAAGGTTTTTGAAGAGTTTGACAAGACATATATTCTCAAGCATTTTGTGTGGATGTGGGGCCCGAAAAGCAGAAAAGGCAAGAGAGGACCGTGCGTAGAGGTACAACGCAACGAGGTATTTATGTTAATACTTATATTATGTTTGTGTTGTATTAATTTTTCAAAGGGGTATGGACGGTCATGTTGTGTTGTTACTGAACTTGATGACCTTAAGCCGTGGCTCGAGTTTTTACAGTGTTAAAGTTGCAGTAGTTAATTACAATTCATCTGTGCGTGTTGTATGTTATATTAGTATGTTATAAGTAGAAAAAAAGAGAAGGTTCTAGAGCTTCTTGGTTAAAAGAGCAGGATATTTAGCTGTTAGGTGTCAGTCTTTTTCTTTCCTTGTTAGATAAAAGGTAATGAAGTCTATAGAACAATGAAATTAAGGGCCATTTGGACCTTATTTTCCTAAAAAAAAAAAAAATAAATAAATAAAATATTACAATTCATCTGAAATTTTGTTGATTTTGAGGCAAACTTGTGCGTCACAAAATGACCGTCAGTCCTAGTCATAATATAATACTCGTACAACATCCCGTAAGTCTTTATAGTTTATACATCTATATATGTTGGTAAAAAAGTGGAAGATTTTATAAACTCAAAATTGTTTATGCATCACTTCACTGTTCTGTTCTTGCAACTCTGCTTAGATGCCTAATAGAAGGAAACATTTGATTGCTCTTTAACAAACATTTAGGGCCCTAATATCTCAGTAGCTCTTGTTTGTCCTTTGTAATTTTCTTTGTCCATGCATTTACGTTTTTATTATTATATTCTGACATAAGTAAGATGGTACATATGACAGGATTTCTTTTTTACAAGAAGCTCAGTTATGGTTGTTTTTGTATATGCAAATTTCATTACATAGTAAGAACAGTTGAGAAGCACAGAGATCAGCATTGTTTATTTATATTATATGCAATTTCAAAACATGGGGGAGGTATATAATGTCTCTTCAACTTATATTTTTGCGCTAGCTGTAGACTTATATTTCGTAAGACATGAGACATGAAAGCATGAAAGCATAAGACAATTTTATTTTTTGTTTCTTTTATGGAAGAGGGTTCTAATTTTTGTCTGTTTGTGAGATAGTTAGATCTGGTCTGTTTATGAGATTCCAGCCACTTGCAAATTCGGTTTCTGATCTAACGAACTTGAGTTGTTTGAACTAAAAGGACTTCGGTTATAAATAAAGAACCATTTCTGAGTATTACTCGCACAGATTCATTCTTTAATCCAAAATCGAAATCTTCTCCTCTTTTTCCTCACTACCAACCGCAACAATGGAGAATGAGGACCAGCTGGCTGAAGAAGCCATTAATGAGAGGTTGTTTGAGGTATGAATCTCTGATATCTTTTCCTTCAAATGCACTCCTTTTTCCACTTAATTTCTATAATAAAAGAAGCAATGAGAGAGAAAGATAAGAAAGGGGAATTGAATCTGATATCTTTTCCTTCAAGCTCTTCAATGCACTCCTCTTTCCACTTTATTTATAAAATAAAATAAAAAAAAGCAATGAGAGAGAAAGATAACAAAGGGGAATGAAAATCATGTGCGCTGCATCTTGAATTTATTTTTCATCAAAATTTCTTATTCATTTCTTGTTCAATTTTGCGCAGGATGTTAAGATGTCGCTGAACAACTTGCTCGCAATCACAATTGGAGAATATTTGACCATAGAAATGGCCAAGGATGGACCAGATCGATTTCTGGTCGCCGAAAGCGATAATTCCCCACCCCCAACTGCAAATGCAGTCCACTCAGCACTTGCTGAGATCGGGCATTTACTACCCCTGACCTGCGTCTTTCTCATTTTGGCTTTTTCGGTAGTTGTGAGGACCTGCTCAAGTGTTGGAACGCCCGCGTTTAACAAGAAGGCGTTGATTCTGATCAAAGTGGCTGAGCAGACGTTAATGGTGACTTTGTTGGAGGGGTGGTGGCCAGAGTGAGACGGGACTGAGAGAAGGGAAAAAGAAGTGGGAAGGCTGTTTCTGTTTCTGGTTGAGTTTGTTTCTGTTTGGAAAATAAAGGTGTAGTGTTGAGGGAAAAAAAAGTGTGAAAAGAGGAGTGAGAGAAACAGGGGGAAAGTCTTTTTTAGGGAGGGAGGCGGGAATAGATATGTTCTTGTTGTTGTTTTTTTTCTTTTTTTCTGATTGATTGTAAAAGGAAAAAGTATAGTTGTTTTGTTGAATAATAAATATGTGCTTGTTGTGCTTTGGTTTGAAGTACAATTGTGTGTGTGCTTGCTTGACTCGTGTCGTGTCAGACTTTATACTCGCGGCGCGTCTTCACACTCACACTCACACTCACATGCGTCTCACACAATCAACACACTACGCTCACCCACCCCCTTTCTTCTCTCTTCTCTCTTCTCTCTTCTCGCTTTATCACTCCTCCTACATCCCTGACGCGGATCCCCATCCGAATGGATCGACCAGATCCGACAGCTCCAAGCTCACCAAACGCTTATGTCAAGTCCTAACCCTAATTTCTCAATCCGAAAGTGCTGAAACCTCGCTCTTTGGAGCTCCGCCTTTCACTGCTATGAAGATCCCCACAAGCTCCGTCTGGGTCTTTGTGCCCTAATTTCCAGGTTTTCTCTTTTTCTATTTTGTTTGGAAGCCTACAAAAGGGGAAAGAATGCCGCCAAGAGTTCTAAATATTTGGGGATAGACCAATTTTTGGACAATTTGATCTCATTTAAGTTATTTGGGGATAGTTTTGACTGACAGTCGATACTTATCATTAATTATGGGTCATCTTTTAAATTATGTGTTTTTTTCAAATCCTCACATCCATCTTTTTTATGTCAATTCAAACAGCCCTCAACCTGTATCTCTCAGTTTATTCTTATTAAATTCCAACATTCAAACTTTATTGAAAAAAATAATGATAATAAATAAATTGGGGATGAAAATGACAAATGGACATGTCAAACTTAAACTCCTTATTGTTTTCTTAAAAATAAAAAAAAAATCATTAAATTTTAATCTTTTAATTATTTTTTGTGTTTACAGAAATAATTAATATCGGGGGATCAGAACGGAAACATACGAGTCTGGGACTTAGCTGCAAACTCATGCAGCTGTGAACTGGTAAGTATACCACCTCGAACAACACATAATTTAAATGATAAATTAACATTATTCATTTCCTAATAATTATATTTATTTTGTATAAAATAAGGTGCCAGAGGTGAATACGTCTCTGACGGTGATGTGGGACGGTACGATGCTAGTGGCGGCCAATAACAGGTGATTGACTTTAATAATAATAATAATAATAATAATATTATTATTATTATTATTATTATTATTATTATTATTATTATTATTAGGAGAATTTACAAAAAAACCCATTAGGTATCTTGCAAGTTGCAACAGCATCAGCCGATCACACCGTCAAGATTTGGAACGTTGACGACTTTAAATTGGAACGCACATTAGTCGGTAATATAATTAATAATATTATTTATTAATTTTTCTTAATTTAAAAATTGGTGCTTAAAATTAAATTTAATTATATCAGGACATTAAAGGTGGGTCTGGGATTGCGTTTTTGCAGTGGATCAAATTTCCAAAATTCATAACTAATTCAGCGCCCTTTTCGTATATTCCAACAATCGCAGCTGTTCTTTATAATTTAACCATAACAAAGGGTCTTTTATGCAATTTTCTCATGATTAATTAATTTAATGTTTTGTGAAACTTCATCTGACACGACAGCAAGGCTTTGATCAATGAGCAACAATAGAGGCGATAAGAAATTACCAAGGCCGTCACAAAGCCACAGTTTGTTGTGCATGACGGTACTGACAATGCTCCCTCGTCATAAATTAAGTAATTAATTAATTAATTAATTCGCGGAGTTTAAGTTATTTTGTATGATTTTATTCGTTGTGTATTATTATGGAAGTTATTTTTTTTGTTTGTTTTGGTCTATTTGCGCTAGTTAGATTTGTGTTTGATGTGATGATAATTTAAACTCCTGTAGTTTGTATTTGATTTTCATCACACTAATGATTGATGCATGTTTGATTGTAGAATTTCCTAATTAGGATCTGGTCAAGATTGAATGTTAATTTCCCCAAATTATAGTTGTAGTTTCTCCTGTTTTGCAATACTGATGCAATATATTGCTGCACGAATACACACTGGGCAGGAATCCCAACTCGGGCATTTTATCGAACATTTTATCGAACATCTTTTCTATACAAGAAGACCTCTCACAAGACACTTCAGTATGAAAGTATAGGTGCAAAGCCCGTTCTTAACTAACCGGCCTAAAAAAGCGAAAGCAAGATCGACCCTGTTTATCACGGCAACAAGAATCGATCAAAATCCTGTAAGTATACTCATTCGGAAAAACCCTACCTTCTTGAGTCATCCAATCAAAGAGCTCTATCAATGCGAAGTATTGGTTGTGGTGATTTGTTCGGCAAATGCTTTTGAAGAGGCTTATTGAATGAATCGAGAGACGGCTCCGATTCACCTTTCTAAGCTTCCCGCAGCATTCTGTCGAACAGGTTTACTGCTTCTCCCATCGAGAGAGTAAAATTCTCTCCTCACATATCTATTAATATATATAATTCTAAACCCATTTTTCTACAGTATTTGCATTTAGATGAGTCACGTCATCTTCTTTTTCTAAACCATTTGATGATAATCATATGGTCAAAATTGAAGTAGATATTTTCTTATCTAAGTGTATTTAATTGCTTGGTTTAAACTAAATAATTTTGTGGACATACATTAATATATTCACAAAGAAAGCCCCCTCAAACAAGCATATGATTCGTTTTAGTTTAAAAACTCGGATTCTTCACCATATTCATGGCAAAACTTTCAACTTCTAATTTTGAATTTTTTATAACTTGCTATGTTTCTCTTTCATTATATTACAAAAATTCTCTCTAAAAAATAATTTGCTTCGTTTTGACTATTAAAATCTTAATATTGACAATTACTAAAGTTCTACAAAACAAAATAAAAAATACTCAACTTACAAATATCAGAAAACACTTTAATGTTGCCCAATGCGTGAATGATTGTCGAGTAAGATGGATTAGTTTTTGACATGTTATTAAGGATATAAACGAAAAAAATATAGTCGAATAAAACTATCTATATATGTATCTGTATCCGGTCAAATCAATTATCTATATTATATTTCGTGGATATGAGTGGGTCAGTCAGATATTGTACAATCATACCTTTTACAAAGCTTACGTAAAACATCATATAGATAATAAAATATCAATTCTCACGAAGTTATATTGGAAGCACGAGATAGCTGAAATAGGTTTTTCATAGGGCATGTTTTCTCTATGTCTAATTTTATCATCTAATAATATGATTAAGAAAATCGTGCATCGCACAAGTTATCCCTAGTATCTTATGAAAATAGATAGTGGAGGCCATCGATTTGGCTGTTTTTTGGGGAAATTTTTCAAAAAACCCTAACATTTCTGCATATATATCTTCTACAATATAAATATCATATTTCCTGTGGTTATAATATTGCTAAAAAATTGGGCCATATAGGAATGAAGAACTCAGAGTTATCATAAACCGGGAACTCAGGTCCCGATTCTCGTTCCATCCAAAATCCCGACAAACAGAGAAAAACAGAGCATGACAACAAAGCTCACAGTAGAAGAAGAAAACTCTTAGAAAGTGGCCTCCCACTCTCCTCCCCCATCAGATCTCCCTCCGTTTCCTCAGCCTTCTTCCTCTTCTTCTTCCACAAATCCAAATGGCGACAACAATGACACGGCCGCCGCGACCACCATCCAACTCCGCCATCGATCCAATCTCAGAGGGCGAAAACGAAAACGAAACCGACGAAATCCCTTCCCCGCAATCCTCCTCAACTTCTTCCACTTCCTCGGCTCCCTCCTGCATGATTCTCTCCGAGATCGCCTCTGTTCTCTCGGTGATGCGGCGTTCTCTCCGGCAGCATCCGAGTCACCGGGACTCGGACCCCAACCAAGACCCATCACTCATTCTGTCGCTGAAAGCCCTCCGCCGTGTACTGTTTTCTTCTCGCCCAATTGACCCATCACTCTACCTCCGCCCGTTTTTAGATGTGGTTCGGTCCGACGAGACCGGGGCTCCGGTCACCGCTGCCGCTTTATCCTCCATCTACAAAATACTCACGATGGATTCGCTCGGCGCGGGTTCCGCTCTGCCGGAAGTGGTGGATGCGGTAACGAACTGCAGGTTGAAATCTTTTTAATGAATTGAACGGGTTTGTTTAATCAATGGGACTTGCATGAACAAGTTCATCATTTGAATTAGCGATAGAAAAAGATTGGTCTTTGCCAAAAACCCTAATTTGAGCGCCACTTTCATCCCTCATTCTTTCTACTATTTTTCCGCCTTTTCCTAATAGGCATCCTACCTAGTTTAAACTCATTATTAATTAAAATGCGTCAATAATAAAACCATAAATATCGATCTAGTAACTTATTTCTTTCTATCTAATCAAGACTAAATCGAGCCTAAAACGGGCGCAATTCAACCCCGAAACAAATCCCAAATCGAGACAAAATCATACATTCTAGGCTAAAATCCCACAAAATCAAACAAAATCATCTCAAACAACCATTTCACTCTGCAGGTTTGAAGTGCTCGACCAGGCCTCAGAAGAGTCCGTGTTAATGAAGCTTCTTCAGGTTCTGCTCGCGTGTGTGAAGGGCGGAAAGGAAGCGATCGGGCTCGACGATCAGCATGTTTGCACGGCTGTCAATACTTGCTTCAGAGTGGTTCATCAGGCCGGCGGAAAGGGCGAGCTTTTGCAGCGGTTTTCGAGGCACGCCATGCATGAGATTGTCAGAAGGGTTTTTGCGAGACTGCCGTTTGTCGTTACGAATCCTGATGGTTCAGTCAATCAAGAGGTTATAGTATAGTTCAACTGCGTTAGTTTTATTTTATATTTAGGATATTAAAACCTGAATATCGTCGGAAGGGTTTTTGCGAGACTGCTGTTTGTCGTTACGAATCCTGATGGTTCCGTCAATCAAGAGGTTATAGTATAGTTCAATTGCGTTAGTTTTATTTTATATTTAGGATATTAAAACCTGAATTTCATATTTCTGTTGTTATATTAACATTTGACCTCTTTTACAACAGGTTAGTGTAGTTCAATTGCATCAGTTATTTTATGTTTAGAATATTAAAACCTGAATTTCATATTTATCTTGCTATTTTATTATTAACGTTTGATTTTTTTTACAACAGGTCAGTGGGGTTGATAAAGACCAGCCTTTTGGGATAAAACAGCAAACGGAAAACGGAAACGGGACTTTGAATTCCGTACCGGACGAAACGGTACCGGTTTCAAACGCCCAAAATGGAAATAATATCATTCAAACCCTCACAATCGAGCCGTTTGGGGTTCCGTGCATGGTCGAAATATTCCATTTCCTTTGCTCGCTATTAAATGTGGTGGACCAAGTGGGCTTAAACCCTAATAATTCCACCACAATCGCATTTGATGAAGATGTGCCTTTATTCGCGCTCCGATTAATCAACTCGGCCATTGAATTAGGCGGCCCGTCGATTAAAGACCACCCAAAACTCTTAAACCTAATTCAAGACGAACTATTCCGCAATTTGATGCAATTCGGTCTCTCAACTAGCCCTTTGATCCTCTCGATGGTTTGTTCCATCGTGCTTAACCTGTACCAGCACCTCAGAACCGAGCTCAAAATGCAACTCGAAGCGTTTTTCTCTTGCGTCATTTTACGACTCGCGCAAAGCAAGTTTGGAGCCTCGTTTCAACAACAAGAAGCGGCAATGGAAGCTTTAGTCGACTTTTGTCGCCAAAAATCATTCATGGTCGAAATGTACGCGAACTTAGACTGCGACATAACTTGCAAGAACATCTTTGAGGAATTGTCAAACTTGCTCTCTAGAAGCGCGTTTCCGGTCAACTCTCCTCTCTCCTCCATGCACATTCTCTCTCTAGAAGGTCTAATCGCCGTCGTTCAAAACATGGCCGATCGGCTCGGAAACTCGCCTCAATCCGAGCAATCCCCAGTTGAATTGACCTCATACACGCCCTTTTGGACCCTAAATTGCGATGACTTTTCCGATCCGGACCAATGGGTGAAATTCGTGCGGAAACGAAAGCTAGTCAAACGCCGATTAATGATCGGAGCCGATCATTTCAACCGAGACCCTAAAAAAGGGTTGGAATTTCTCCAAGGCACGCATTTACTCCCCGAAAAGCTCGATCCGCAAAGTGTGGCTTGCTTTTTCCGTTACACGGCCGGCTTGGACAAAAACCTAGTTGGAGACTTTTTGGGAAACCATGATGAGTTTTGCGTGCAAGTTTTGCGTGAATTCGCTTTTACATTCGATTTTGAGGGGATGAATCTAGACACGGCCTTACGTCTCTTCTTAGAAACCTTCAGACTCCCAGGCGAGTCGCAAAAGATCCAAAGAGTTCTAGAAGCTTTTTCCGAACGATATTTCGAACAATCGCCTCACATTTTGGCCAACAAAGACGCGGCTTTATTACTCTCTTATTCACTAATCATGCTCAACACGGACCAACACAACGTGCAAGTCAAAAAGAAAATGACCGAAGAAGATTTCGTGCGAAACAACCGACACATAAACGGCGGCAACGATTTACCTCGCGAGTATCTCCTCGAATTATACCATTCAATCCTCCGAAACGAAATTCGAACGATCCCCGAACAAGGCCTCGGATTCTTCGAAATGTCTCCGAGCCGATGGATCGACCTAATGCGAAAATCCCGCACAAACCCTAATTACATCCTCTCGAACTCCGAACCGCACTTGGACCGCGACATGTTCGCGATCATGTCCGGCCCCGCGATAGCAGCAATCTCAGTTGTTTTCGACCACGCAGAGTCCCCAGATACCCTGTCTTTCTGCGCAGACGGATTTTTAGCTATAGCCAAAATCTCCGCGTTTCACCACTTAGAAGACGTATTAGACGATTTAATCGTCTCCTTATGCAAGTTCACAACCTTATTAACCGCTTCGTCCATGTCTGACGAGCCTGTGACGGCTTTCGGAGACGATCTGAAGGCCAGGCTGGCGACTGAGGCCTTGTTTTTGATTGCCACGAGATATGGGGATTTTGTGAGGACGGGTTGGAGAAATGTGTTGGATTGTATATTGAGATTGCATAAGTTGGGGCTTTTGCCAGCGAAAGTGGCGAGCGATGTGGCGGATGATGCTGAGCTGGCGCCAGAAGTTGTTCAGGGGAAGCCGGTTATGAGTTCTGTGAATACTAATCATATTCAGGTAGAAATATTGTATGTTTTACTTTATTGGGAAATTTGCGTAAAAGCCCGTGTGTTATGTTGAAATTGGAAAAAAGCTCCTAAATTGGAAATTGGAAATTGGAAAATGGAAAAAAGCCCCTGTATATTGCCCAAATTGCAAAAAAGTGTAAGGTTAATTAAAGAAACTTTTAGATTTTTTAAGCATGCTATACGTCACAGTGTCCATCATTAGGTTTGTGAATGACATACGAATCTCTGTTAAAATGGTATTTTTGTCAGTAAATTCAAAGGGTAGATATGATATTTTTTAAATTTCAGAAGAGCAAACTCAATATTTGTATTTTTAGACAGCTAAGTACAATATAATATTGAATTTCAGAACGGTAAATTACTATTTATATTCTCAGAAAGCTAAATACGACATTTTCATCTTAATCTATTCATTTCCATACCGTTCACACATATTTAATGAATCAATCAATTCATTCATTCATTTTTTCTCAACCAGGCATTGGGCACCGCGCGTCGCTCCTCCGGCTTAATGGGCCGGTTCTCGCAACTGCTGTCCCTGGAGACGGACGAGCCGCGGTCGCACCCGACGGAGCACCAGCTGCAGGCGCACCAACGCACCCTGCAGACCATCCAGAAGTGCCGTATCGACTCCATCTTCACCGAGTCCAAATTTCTGCATTCAGACTCCTTATTGCAATTGGCGCGGGCTTTGATCTGGGCCGCTGGAAGGCCGCAGAAGGTCGGCGGATCGTCGGACGATGAGGATACGGCCGTGTTTTGTCTTGAGCTTTTGATCGCCATTACGCTGAGTAACAGAGATAGGATTGTGTTACTATGGCAGGGGGTTTATGAGCACATCGCGGGGATAATTCAGAATACGGTAATTTATTTTAACTAAACATTATTTTTCTTCCATCCTTACCGTATTTTGTATAATACCTGCTATATGCTCATACACCCCTTTCCACAAAAGCACAATCCTATCAAACGTAATCGCGCGCTTTAATTTGGGCCGCCGGCCGGCCCCAGAAGGTTGTCGGTGGGTCGTCGGATGATGAGGACACGGCGGTGTTTTGTCTTGAGCTTTTGATTGCGATTACGCTGAGTAATCGGGTTAGGATTGTTTTTTTATGGCAAGGGGTTTATGAGCACATCGCGGGCATAATTCAGAATATGTTTATATTTAATTTTTCAAAAACGGACTGACTTTTTTAAAATTTATCAAAAACTTCCTGACTTTTTAGATTCCTTCAAAAAACCCGTCAAAAGTGAAATAATTATTTTTAAAGTGAGGGGTTTTTTGATAAATTTCAGAAAAGTTAGGGGGTTTTTGAAAACTTTCCCTTTTTTAACTAAACATTATTTTTCTCCTACCCATACCGTGTTCTGTATAATACCCGCTATATGCTCATAAACCCCTTGCCACAAAAGCACAATCCTATCAAACGTAATCACGATCAACAGTTCCAAACAAGGGGTTTATGAGCATATTGCAGGAATTATACAGAACACGGTAAGGGTAGGAGAGAAATAATATTTTATTTTTTAAAAACACCCTAACTTTTTTGAATTATGCCTGTCCACTTTTCCGTCTATTGTGTGGTTCAATTTTTTAAAAAGACTATTTTGTTTGCCCTTGTGAAGAAATCTAAAAAGTGAAGGGGGGGTTTAAAAGATCTGTCTTGATTTACTAGGTAATGATAGAAGAAAAATAATATTTAATTGTAAAACTCTCTTAATTTACTTGGTATTGATAGAAGAAAAATAATATTTCATAAAAAAATCTCTCTTAATTTACTTATAATATTCCAACAGGTAATGCCTTGCGCGTTGGTCGAAAAAGCAGTATTTGGCTTATTACGTATTTGTCAAAGATTATTGCCTTATAAAGAGAATTTAGCCGACGAATTATTAAGATCTCTCCAATTGGTCGCAAAATTGGACGCTCGTGTGGCCGATGCATATTGTGAAGGAATCGCGCACGAAATTTCTCGATTAGTTAGGTCAAACGCGAGCCACATAAGATCTCAGCCAGGCTGGCGAGCCGTCATGGTTTTATTATCAATTACTGCGAGACATCAAGAAGCATCAGAGCCGGGTTTTGAAGCGTTGAGTTTTATCATGAAAGACGGAGCTCATATCGCGCCGTCGAATTACGTGGTGTGTGTGGAAGCTTCTAGATTGTTTGTGGAATCTCGAGTCGGGCCGGTTGACCGGTCAACCAAGGCGGTTGACTTGTTGACCGGCTCGGTTGTGTGTTTGACCAAATGGTCAAAGGAAGCTAAGGAGGCGAGCGGTGAGGAAGGAGAGAAGATGGGCGAAGCGGTTAGAGAGATGTGGTTGAGATTAACCCAAGCGCTTCGAAAAGCGTGCTTGGATCCGAGAGAGGAGGTGAGAAATCACGCGATTGGTTGCTTGTGCAAAACCCTAATCGGATCGGACGGAGTTTGTTTACAATCGGCGAGTTGGTTGCAGGCTTTTGACTTGGTGGTTTTCGCGACTCTCGACGATTTGTTGGAGATCGCGCAAAGCTCGAATCATGGACAGCAAAAGGATTATAGAAACATCGAGGGCTCTTTGGTATTTGGGGCGAGGTTGTTAGCTAGGGTTTACTTGCATTTATTGCCGGATTTGTACGGTTTGAGTAGCTTTTGCAAGTTGTGGCTTGGCGTGCTAAGTAGGATGGAGAAATGTGTGAAGGTGAAGGTGAGAGGAAAGAGGAGTGAGAAAGTGCAAGAGATTGTTGTGGATTTGTTGAGGAACGTTTTGGGGGTTATGAAAGGGAAAGGGATTCTTGCAAAACGGAGCACGATTGGTGGAGATTCGCTTTGGGAGTTGACTTGGCTTCATGTGAATAATATTTCAGGGGGGTTGCAAGGCGAGGTTTTTCCCGACGGGGAGGGGGAGGAGAATTAGGGTTAGGGTTACACAATTAGGGTTTGGTGGATTGTTGAGATTTGAGTTGTGAGGTCGATTTTTGAATGGTCTGGGCTATTGGTTTTGTAATTGTTGTTGCTTTTATGTTGTGTGAGTGATTGAGTAGGTTTAGGGTTTGAGGTGGTGTTGAGTGATTTAGTGTGATTGCTTGTTGTAAAGTATTATTATTATTTGTTTAAGGTTATGCTAATTTTATTTACTTATTGTCGTTTTTAATTGTGTAGAGTCGAAGCACATGAGTTGTGGGACTACGGGCATCAGTTGGGAAAAAAAAGCAGATGAGTTGTGATTTTGTTTGCCTTTTTGAGTTGATAAGACATGTTTATTATCATATGAAAAGAAGTGTTTGAAATAGTAAAGAGAAGACCATAAGATGTTTTGAGCTGAAGACTGTAAGATGTTTTAAATAGTTCAAAAGATAAAACACTATATAAGATGGTATTATGGTATTAAATAGTTCAAAATCTCCACACTTATTTTACAAATCTCTAAAATCAAATCTGAAAAATGAGCAAAACAATGCAAGGCTCAATGTAAGTAATTTAATTTTATTAAAGGCCTACAAACAAAATCCAACCTGGGACCATAAGGAATTACAAAAAAAAAAGACACAAAAAATGGGAAAAAATAACTAAGACCTAATATTTCTTAATTTCTCAAGAAAACTGGACTTCAATTCTCCAATTTCCTCAAATTCAGATGAATTTGAGACGGATCCAACAATCTCAACTGCACCAGCCTTCTCCAAAAATCCAGCGGCTTCATCTGCAAATTTAAAAAAAATCCAAATTATTTCACCATATTTTC
The DNA here is from genome assembly GCA_024447665.1 of Juncus inflexus. Taxonomy (NCBI): domain Eukaryota; kingdom Viridiplantae; phylum Streptophyta; class Magnoliopsida; order Poales; family Juncaceae; genus Juncus; species Juncus inflexus. Next base: position 6,093,822 of record JAJHPC010000010.1, read on the forward strand.
TCACATTTAAAATATGCAAACCATATAGTTTTAAACTAAGAAATCTATTTTTAAGTTCCCTGTTTTGTAAAATTTGTATCTATTTAATTCTTTTAACGATTTACAGGACTCTAAACCTACTACATTTCCTCATAAAATGAAATAAAATAAAATAAAATAAAAGATAAATAACTCACTAGAGTGAGAAAGAGCAAGAAGAGCATTGAGGGCTTCTATTCGAGTTTTGTCATCTTGTGCAAATTCAAGCACATTCAAAAGCTCTTTCGCTCCTCCTAATTCCACCACCTTCATTCTCTTTTCATCTAATCATTCATTATTATTCAAACATTACTCAACATATTTACACGAAAATAATGCAAAATTGATCTTATATTATGAAATAATATTAAAAAATGTACCATCAACTGCGTATTTAGCCAGTCTGGACGCGCCAGTTCGTTTAAAAAACGGATCTTTCACATACAAAAGCGAAATAGATTGCTGCAACAAAGTTTCCCCTGAAAAGAAACGAAAGAATAAGTTTTTGCATTTAGACCCTCAAAACTTTCATATTTACATAGTCATTTGAAAAAGGCTTAATTGAGTTGAGTACCCATATAAGGGAAGAACTCGTAACCAACATAGCCAGCTGTTAGAACGAAAATAATCTTCAAAATCCAACCGATTTTCTTATCCGCTTCTTCTTCCAGTGCTGCAATTTCATCTGTTTAAAATTTAAAATTTTAATATTAATGCTTCATTTTTACGTTAGACATTTCATTTTAAGAAAATGTACCATTTTCAAATATTTCTATACCATTTTAGTGTATAATTTGTCAATATATCATTCTTATCAGTAAAATTAAACGATGCTTGGGAGAAAATAAGAATAAATTGAACTCATTACCACTCTCATTAATCGATGAGAATCTACGCACAAATCCCTTACTAACAAAGCGTCTTTCACCAAATACCTGTAATTCAAACAAAACCCAATTAATCAATCAGACAAAATTATAACATAATAACCTTCTGCCCCAAAAAAAACAACACAATAAGATCGTACATTTCCATTCAACTGCCGTGGGAAAATCTGAGCAATTGAGGGAGCATCAAGCGGCGGCGGAGAAATCTCGGAAGTCTGTCCGACGGCGGCGCCGGAGATCCGCCGGAGAAGATGGCGGACGGAGTTCAACGGAGCTTTGGACATGATGGTTTAGTGAGCGGTTTTGGATTCTGTAACTGTTTCTGTGGATCCATTTGAAGGAGAATGAATATATACTTGGGATTTTGGCCCATTTTAGAGAATGAATTTTTTGATCCATATTCGCCTGTTTATGTAAAGATTATATTTTTTATGAAAATTCGGCCCATAATATATTATTGAAGTAGTTTGCATGTTTGAGCAAAGGCTAAGGTAATGATTTTTTTAGTATGGGTTAGTGAGCTCATAATTTGATTATAATGTGTATATAATAAGGGAAATATAGGTTTTCATTTCACCCACCTGTAATTAGAGTTCTTTTAACAAAAAAAAGTTTTTAGTGTACAAAAACTGATTTTTTTTTTTTTTCAATTTGGAAAAACTCATTTGGGTCCATCTCAGATGGCACAATGAAAAATCATTATTTCAGATGCCACAAATGATTTTCAGTATTCAGAATGACATTTTATTAGAACTAGTTTAAAAGCAAGAAAAAAATTAATCAAAATGGCGCAACCCCATTGCACCATTTAAAAAAGGTGAATACTATATTAATTTAGGTCCACAAATAGGTTTGTTGGCCTGATCTTGTCCTTTTTTCATGAATAATTGACAAGGACAAACAAGCTGGCTCTATACTATTGGCCCAACCCCTAGAAATAGAAACCCCAAACTGTCATGTATAGTATGTCCAAAGTTATTTTTTGAAATAAATAAAAAGAATTTGGAAAATTAATGCTTGAATTTGTATAATGGGACGTGATGTTGTACGACGAGTTCTCCCTCATAGTCATATATCATGACACGAAAAAATAGTATATAAAAGAAATATATAATATATAAAATTATAATATATAAAATTTATTTTTTTAAACAGTATGTAGAAGCAATAAACAATATATACGTAAAACAGTGAAAAACAGTATATGTAAAATAAAGTGTATATTGAAAAGTGAAAAAAAAAAAGTTTGTCGTCTTGTTTTGGGCGCGATCAAGCCCGTCGTGTTTTTAGATTTCTATTTGTATAATAGTTTTAACACTTTTAACTCTAAAAAGTCAAAATAATTTTGTTTTTCTATTTTGAACTCTAAAAGTTCAAAATCAACTTTACTGTTTTTCTTCTTGTAATTAATTTAGCATAAAAAAGGTTTAAACTCCTAGAGTTCGAAAGAATAAAATAACTGTATTCATATCAACCTAAATGGAATAATTTTTTTCCGAAATTTTAAATGGAATAAGTTTTTTAAATCATGTTCTACATAGATAGATTATCCTTTGGATTATAATGTGCAATTCTCCTACAAATTGAGAAATTGCTTCATAGTCATAGATAAAAGAATCTAATTATACCAATCTAATTTATAAAATATCCTCATATATTTGAACCAAATTAGAGCCATAGATGTCTCTTTACAATGCAATGCACAAAATCAGAAAAAACCAAAAAAGAAAAAAATCCTAACCCTAAAACTTTGAAACAACCATTTATTCCTCGATTCAATACAATGACACGGACGACTCGTCTCCGACTTGTGAGGCACTGCTCGACCGTCCGAACCTCTTTGAACTCCCTGCCTGCGCTCCTGGGCTCGACAGATCGGATCGCCTTCTGAGCATCTGACGCATGCCATCTGCCACACGGACGGCCGGATTTGCTCTTATTTTCCTACAAAATGACATGTGGGCCCCCATCGCCTCTTCCACGTCTCGTTTCTTCTTTCCTTTGTTCATTTCATCTCGCACTGCCTCAGAGCATAGGCCGCAGAGCCAGACTCCTTCGAAATTGGATTTCACACTTGCTATGTAATCTTGTGTGCAATCTTCTCGTAGCCCACAACACTCACACTTAACTTGTTCTATCTCCATTGATGATTGAAAGATGGATGTGTTTTTGGTTTGGTTGTGTGAAGATGGTTACAATGAGGGGCTTATTTATTTAGGGGTCAAGGAGAGGAGGTGGTTTTAGTTGATTTCTTCTGTTGTACCCCTGAATCGTAATGTCTGAAATATATTGCTGGTTAGTACTAGGCTAAGGTCTAGTAGAGATTTCATTAGAGCAAAATAAAAGATAAATTGCAAATTATATAGTTTAAGAAAGCCACACTTAATTTATAAAAAAATACCATGATAAATTATAACACAACAATAGATATTAAAAAAGTACTTAAAAAAGACATGAAAACACAATACGAAATTGAAAATAGAATCAAAGGGGCAAGATATTGGTTAAAAGTATTTATCCAAATATGCCATGCAATATGTTGGACAATTCAAGATTGTAAAATTATAATATGATTATTTGTGTATTGAAGAATGGCAAAAATTTCACAAATTTTAATTTTTTTTGTTCTTTTTTCATTCTAAATAAGTTAACTTTAAATTCATTAGCAACCTTTGTGCCAACATTTTCGTGGGTAGATTAATTGTATGGTGTTGGAATTTGTAAAATAATAGAGGAGATAAACTAAGGTTTAGGCATGTTATGAGGAGGAGGAGGTTGGATATGGGACAAAGGTTAGTTGAGGGATCTCATGCTTGGCCTTTTCAGGGCATTAAAATCAGGATTAGTTTAATGATTTTTTTTTGTTTCTAGCATTAAAATGGGGAAATTAAGGAGTCTTAAATCTTTTTCTTCTCTAACCCTAATTGAACCAACAATACATATAACCAGTCTTTTTTTAGGGAAACAAACACAATACATATATCCAGCCAATAACTTGTGAGTTTTACATTGATAAATTGTTATAACATTTTTTTTTTTGACTTTTTGTATAAATAATAATGATAACAATTTAATTTCAAGTCGTGAAACATATTTGATAAGCGAGTCTACACAGAGAATTGGCATTCATAATAAGGATACACTTGGAGGGTTGGAAGGCCTTGGAATTGGATTCTTCATACCTAAATACCAGTTGTCTTGTTGTGTGTCTCTTGTTAGTTAATTTTCTGATCATTGGCAGTTGGATATTTTTTATTATTTATATAATATATTTAATCTGTTGTCATTTATGAAATATAATTCTTTACTGTGAGTCATGAATGAGATATTGTTTAGTAAAGCACCAAAAAGTAGTAATTAGTATTATGTGGACACCTAAATTGACAGAATATAAGAGTTTCATGGACAGAGAGAGAAACAATCAGTATTATGCTCCACATTATATAAAACTTTCAATTGAGCTATGAAAGCGTCTTTAGTTGAAGTTTTCCGCCAAAGCAAGTGATTAAAGAATGTCTTTTTAGAAAGTTAATGGCAGTCTTAATTTAATTATGAGTACTAAAACTTCTAAGCCACTAAGCCTACCTTATTACTTCATCAAAAATGAAAAATTATGACTCAAATAATGGGTGGACATTGTCATTATTACCAAGTGAAGGTCTTGGAGACAAAGCCACTTTCAAAATTGTTGAAGATTTTCATTCTCGCATGTGAAATAATATAGAAATTTATATGCATTTAATTTACCTCTAAATTTATAAACTTAGAAATAATGAGGTTAGAAAGAATTATTGACCTATATGACTGGCTATATTTTCCTAATCACATAAATTAACAAAAAATAAAATAACAGTCAGTAGTTGAAGTCACAGTCCAACCATGGTACTAAAATAATTTTAATTTATCTGCATAATCATACTACTAAATGCTTTGGATTTTATAATTTCTTTGGATGAAATGATCACCGGTAATCATGCATGAATATACAGCCAACTCTTATCTATCATTGGAATTGGATTTGAATCCGGCTACCTAATTAAGATACTGATTTTATTTATTTTTCAATCATTTATGGAAAAATTATGAATTAAAAAAGCATATATATTATAGCAGCCAATGCAATGACTGCTGTCACCAATCACCATTTTACATCGTTACATATAATCTTTGACAGTAGGACAAATACAACAATATAATATAGTAGAGCTAATTAGTTCATGATTAATGAAATGGTAATCTATAGTCGTCCCCTTGCCACATAGCATGATGAGGTCGTACGTGCGAAACTCTACTGATCTGACAGCCTTTGTTTCATTTCTCTCTCATTTCTTAAATAATGAGCAACAAAAAAAAAATGAAAGGCCTTGCATCAAATAATCAATGCATCTCTGATTTTACTCCATGTGTGTGATCTGATCCCTACACAGAAATCTCTCTCTCTCTCTCTCTCTCTCTCTCCTGATTTCTCAATCGGCAGTTGATGATTGGTCACATGGGGAGATGCGAATGGCTTCACATACAACGGTATGTGATTGGACTATGCTAGATATCATTGTTTTTTAAGAAATTATTTATTAGAGAAAATTTTCAAAAATTCCATATACTTTTTGAATATTTTAAAGAGCACCCTTTTTTTTTTAGGAAAATGAGAAAAGCAACTTATGTTTTAAGAAACTATTTTTTTTTTCAAACCTTTCAGGCTTTCGGCATTAGTCATTTAATCCAAATAAAAAGCACAAAGTCACGAAATTAGTAGGTCTGTAAATTGACCCCGAAACTAAAAGAAAACATGACCTAATAAAATGTTGGATTTTATATAAAAAAAACATGTTAGAAAGATATTTGAAGTTAAAATAAAAAAAAAAGATATTTGAAGTTGGGCTCTTAGTGAAACAGATCAAACAAGACCTAATAAAATGTTGGATTTTGTCTACGAAAGTATGTTAGAAAGATAATTGGAACTAAGTTTTTATAGGCTAATATATATTCTGAAACATCAAATATTATTGTCTCCCACACAGATGGTTCAACTGAATTATGATACATCATTAACCGAGAAAAGATACAACCTCCAAGAAATCACACACAAACAAACCGATTAAATAGGATGCACAAATGTTGTTCCCTTAAAGTCTAGTTCTTTATAGTGTTAATTTAAATTTGTTATAGTGTTAATTTAAATTTGAATTGTTGAATATCTAAAAGAAGGAAGGTTATATGAGTAAAAGTAAAAAGTAAAAGCTAAAAGTTTCTGCCAAATTATCATTCCAGTACAAAATCAAGTATAGTTTGGATTTAGTGTGGTCTCAATATAAATAAGTAATTAATTGATCCAGTATATATGACCCTATGTATATAGTCATTGGATTTATATTACTTCTTAACTGTTTTAGAGTTACATCAAATTTTTTGTCCAATTTATCACATGTCACATGTATTCTATAATTTTATATATAATCTAAAATATTTTCTAAAATTAATATTCTGCAAGTTTTCATATGAATTTGGACAACAATGTCTAATATTAATTTCAATTTTTCTATAATATCAAGTAATTGCAACAGTCTCACTTCTTAATTTTGTAAATATATTATTTTATCCAAAAATTAAAATTAAAATTAAGCACCCATAATGCCATATAATATATGTATTTTAAAATATTAGTTTAAAAATGTCAATAATAAACTTTATTAAAAAAGTTATTTTTCTTTCTCTCGCAATGTTTATCTAGAGAGAAGCCACATCAACATTATAATCCATTTTTTGAAACTTCCGATCGAACTATTTTGGATACTTTTTTTATACAACATAAATTATTGTAAAAATATTAGAAGAGTATCCTGCTCCCATAGAAAAATATTAAAAAGAGTATCATTGAGGGCTAACAAAACATATAGGATTTTTTATAAGATAATGCAAAAAAGTAAGTTTTGAAAAATTTCCCTATTTATTATAAATAAAAGCCACCACATGTGCCCCCACATGCTCTTGTTCTCCTGCTAATTTAAATCAGCCGCTTCAATCATTTCTGACAACTCATGCTATATTTTTATGGATCCATTCCTCTAGTTTTTGCCACAAAGTTAATATGCTGATAGAAGGTAAGGAAAGTATGAGTTACTGGTAAAACAATTATGGCCAAATTTCACGTGTACCCCTACAAACCATCATAATTTCACGTATACTCTTACAAAAAATGAAATATCATCAATATACCCCTACAAAATCACTCAAATATTATATATATTCTTATGATATATTTAGTGTTAAGAATAATTTTATTTTTTATTTTTCCTTTTGTTCCTCTATGTAAATATGGTAATGGTTTATATTGATTCATGTTATGTTATTTTTAGTTTATATATTTATATAAGATAAGTTCGTGATGAATATGTTTGAGAGAAAACTTATAATTCTCTAAAAAAAATTAGCATATAATACCCATTTTATATTTTTAATAAAATAATTAATAATAATTCAATCATTATAGATGTTATTTGACTGACAAATTTTGACAGAATATTAACGACAAAGATATTCATGATATTTTAATAATTTTGTAGGGGTATTCATGACATATATATATATATATATATATATATATATATATATATATATATATATATATATATATATATATATATATATATATATATATATATATATATATATATATGGGTTTGTAGGGGTATCCATGATATTTGAGTGATTTTGTAGAGGTATTGATGATATTTCACTTTTTACAGGATATACACGAAATTTTGAGGTTTTGTAGCGGTACATATGAAATTTGACCAATAATTATGATTTACTAGTAAGAAAAACTTCTTATTTAATGTAACAACAGAGTTACCTCTACAAACTTTATTACTCCTTTTCTTAATTAAAGTTGATTGAGCCGCACACAGATATAAATAAATACATGGCCCTATGTCAATATCATAAATAGTAGAATTTTATATGCTTTGGAAATTTGTTTGTATCTTTGGACCCAAATTTCAGATTTTAGGTCTCATCAAACAAACAAATTTGTTTTGTATCTTTACAAGGTTTAGAAATTTGTTTTTTTCTTCATGGGATCCAGAGGACCAGAAAATTAAAGTTGAGCAAAATAGTGGAAGTAAAATTTAGCTTTCTCATGAATAAATCATATGTTGCTTAGTGCCTCACATTCACAGTAGGAATTAGAGGGATGTGTATAGTTTTCATGTTTTATTACTTCATTTCTTTACATTTTTATTTACCTTTCCTTCAAATTCCAAGAGTTGTATGTTTACTTCAAAAAAATGTTACAACGGCGATAATTGAAATATACAAGATAAAATTATGTCAAAAAATTGGCTGAACACTGAAACATTGCCATTTTGTTTACTTCTCCCAAAATTGGAACTTTGATGGGTTTAATGGGCTTCAGTCCAGCTTTAGATTAACTCGACCCATTTATGATTTTATGAAATAAGTTTTCCATTTGACAGCCCATTGGTCATATAATTTTTCAGTCTATTCGGCAATAGAAAAATTTTATCAATTTCTTAAAAATGGTTCTCTTATTATAAACCTTCGAAACATTTTATATAATCCTCAGTTTTATAATTACTATTAGTATTAGCCAATTATTTTCTTGCTGCACTGGTGACTTGGCATGGAACCTCCCTCCCTCATTGGGCAGGTACATTATTCTTTGGCTTAGGTCTATATCCCAAATAAAATGGCATGAATATTAAAATGAAAAGTATATGAGATCCATCATTTGCATTTCTTTTCCACACATGAGTTGGCCTTTTCAATATAAATGAAGATGTATAAATTCCAACCGTACAACTTTATAATATTTTGTTTTACAAAACTTAATTATATTTTAAATTTTAAAACAAAGTTGGACCTTCTTTTCACTTTTCTTTTCATTTTTTTCTTTTGCTTTCTTGTTTTTTTTTTTTTTTTTTTGCAACAGTACAACTTCATACTATTTTGTTTTAACAAGTTTAAATATATTTCGTTTTAAAACAAAGTGGCACCCTTTTTTTCTCCTCTTATAATTTTTTCCTCTTCTTTTTCATTTTTTCTTTTCTTTTGCTTTCTTGTGAGTCTCCATGATTAAAGATTGCTTCACGCTTTAGGTGAACCCTCTTTTAGTTCTTCTACAAAACCAATCATTGGTGTTTAGACATTTCATTATTTTCCCTTTTTTCCCTCTTAATTACATTGATTAAAACCTGATTTTGACCCTGACAAAGTCTTAAATCTCCATTAGCACATTTCCTTTTCTCTCTTTCTTTTTGGTAAGTCTCAAACTCTTCTCTTTTTACTTTTCTATTCTTCTTCTTCTTCTTCTCTCTTTTTCTTTTAGCCTTTTGTTTTAAGCTTCAAAACAACTCTGTTTTTCCTCTGTTTTTTTAGAGTTATCATGCTGAGAAACAGATCAAGAGCAGTTGGTACAAAACAGAGCCTCATGTCTGATCCTCCATCTCTTCCTTCGCAAAACAAAATGATACCCTACTCTCTCGCTCCCTCTCCAAGATCATTAATGGCTTTCTCTCCCAAAAAGTTTTCCGAAAGCGATTCCATCATGAGCCCAACTTCAATTCTGGATTCCAAGAGCCTTCATTCTGTTTCCAGCCACCCTTTCTTGCCCAGTCTAAATCAAAAGAAAGAGAAACCCGTTCGTCTCGGCCTTGTTGAAGCTTTAGATGATTCCGAACAAAACCACAAGTTCTCTCCAAAATTCAGGATCCAAATTCCGAGTTTTGAAACGAATTTTCCTATCGAATTTGGAGTGAGAAACAAAGAGACCAAGCTTGCTTTGCTCTCGCCGGGAGGGAGATATAAATTGAAGCAAAATGTGGATATTTATGAAAATGATCGGTCGGAAGAATATACTTGTGTTATTTCGCACGGACCGAATCGAAAAACGACACATATTTTTGAAGATCGAGTCATAAATGGCGATCTTTGCAATTTTGAGTTGAACAAAATTTTGAGTTCTTGCCATGCATGCGAGAAGAAGAAAGAAGCAAGCATGGATTCAAGGTTTGTATCCATTTTCTTTTTGTTTATTTATTTTCTTAGCAAATTTGTTTGGAAAATTAGGGTATAAATCTTGTTTTATTAGTTCAATCATTGATGGGCTGATCAATTTTTCACCCTAAAGGAAAAAAAATCAATTTCATTTATTTTTAGCTTACTAGGATAGTGATGTTTTGATTCCATGTAGCTATCAAAGAGATAAATTGCACTTCACTACTAATTGTTTAGTTGTTTTTGTGCAAATGGGTTGTACAAATTATTCCTGTTTAGCCACTCTGATGACATAAAATATTTGAAAAGGTATATAAAATGGTCCACATGACTCCAAATCGATAATGTTTGGGCCCCAATAGAGTTTTGGTCAGGTTATGAGGTCATAATCAACTAAAAGTTTTCTCAATTGTAATAATTAAGAGAGACAGATAGGTTTTTTTGAATTGAATTCGGAATTAAAAGTTATCCCCTCTGTCTCTTAGTGCTTGTCTTAATTTGGACTAATTAATTTTCAATATGGTGAAAAATCAAAGCGATTTTATTTCAGAACAAATCAAGCGAGAATACATTTGTAATAAATTCTAATTTGTTGTTTGTTTTTTTATCAGAAACGAGAAAGAATCGTGCGAATGCGATAATCAGAAAGTGATTTTAGACGGAGGAATGGAAAAAACAGGCGATTTGTAGTTAATTTCTTGTTTATTGTTTGTTTTGCAGTTTTTGATTTTTGAGAGAGAGAGAGATTAATTGCTATGATTTTTTACTCATTTTGGATCAAAGAGACATAAGGACAATGTAAATTTGTGTGTTCTTATCTAATTTACGTTTTTGTGCAAGAATTTCTCATTCCATTTTCATCTTCTTTCTCCTCACAAACCCTCATGCCAAAGTGACTTATTTCATGAAATATAAGCAAATTATTCCATATTTCATCAAGCAATAAAATTAGATTTATACATAACAAAAGCAAATAGTCCCCCAATTAACTAATCATCACTATCCAAAAAACTATACATGATCATGTCTCTACTCTCCCCCTTAAGTCTCACATACTTTCTCAAAACTCCTTCCTTCTTAAACCCCGCCTTCTCAAGCACTCTTTGACTCGCCGGATTGTCCACATCAGCGATCGCCTCTAGCCTCTCCAAATCCTCCAATTCATCAAAAACAATTTTCAAACTCAATTTTAGAGCTTGGGTTGCAATTCCTTTCCCCCAAAAGTCGTACGCGAGTCGGTACCCTATTGACGCTCTATGTTTGTCTTCTCCTAAATAAGGATTTACCTAATTCAATAGAAAACTATCAGCTAATTCATCAAGTAATGGAAGTGGATAAAAAAATCGATATTCTCCATATGATGAAAAATAATAATATTACGGAGATGGATCCGACTGGCTGGTTTTCCACGCAGATGGCACGATACCAAGGATGTGGCATAATATGATTGGTTATGTAAGCCAGGGCTTGAGATGGGTCGGTATATGGATCGCGACGCTGGAAACGGGTCACTCGGGGGTCGGAAGCCCATGACATGAAATCGTCCACGTCGGACGGTTTAAATTTGCGCAGAGTGATGGGAAGAGTTTTGAGTTTCGTTTGATCCATCTTTGATTTATTTTTTTTCGATTTTTAACTTTTTTTCAAATTTTCCGAATTCAAATCACTTTTGGGACACGAAGGAGAGAGAAATGGGGAAATGAGAAATGGTGACAGCGATATGGGAGGAAAAGAACTAGCACAAGGTTTTTTTTAAGATAAGGGTTTCTATATTTTAAAAAAAGGGAGCAAGAAAACAAAATTGCATTTAGAGAAAAAAAGGAATTTGAATAAGAAATTGATTAAAATTTCATTGATTATATTATCACCATGAGGATTCAATTTTACTTGAAAAAACATAAAAGGTCCATCTAGTGTTTAGTAATCGCAGATGAATCTCTCAAAGCATTAATTCTCATCTTATTGGCCGAACTAGGAACTAACTAATACTCTCACAATACGTAGGATTATACATGATAATTTCAAATTTAAAGATGTATAGATAATGTTAGATATACATACAATAACAGAGTTTGACTGAGTAAGTTGAGGAGTCAGAAATATTTTCAAATTATTAATTCTCATCTTATCGAGTTTATTTTTTTCGCCTTACTAATTTTGTATAAAATTTTGAGGAATACAATAGAAATATATTACTAGGTCGAAAATTTTGAGGAGAACGCATGCCCCCGCCCCAGCTCCCAAGTCTGTATTAAGTTCCACAACTGAATGTATATATAACAGTGGTTTGATTTTTCAAAAGGAACTTGTAATAATATCATTTAAGGGTGTTCAAATTCCGGTCTTTGCAACTTACACTGAAGCCTCTATATACTCCGCGTGAAAAAGCTTCGGTGTAAGTTGCAGTATATCATTATTTTTGTAAAATTTGCAAGAACATCCCTGCATTATGTTGAAATTGCAGAAAGGTCTCTGTATTGTTGAAATTTTTAAATGAGCCCCTGTATTGTTGGAACTTGCAAAAAAAACCTGTTATTATAAATTGTGAAAAAGCACCTGCATTGTTTTTACAATTTTAGCATTAAGGTAGGGACTTTTTTGCAATTTCCAATAAGTAGGGGCCTTTTTGTAATTTCGTACTATGTAGGGGTTTTTTTGCAATATTGGGAATATGTGGGGTTTTTTTCGCAAATTTCCCTACTTTTTCCTTAATTTTTGTAACATATTTTATTTGTACTCTTTTTTTGTTTTGTTTTATTTGTTTTACTTTTTTCTTAATTTTTGTAACATATTTTATTTGTACTGGTTTTCTTATTTTTGTACAGAGGTTCAAAAATATTTTCTACTTTCATTGGGTTCTTAAAAAGCAAGGATCCAAGCGACAGAACGGAGCAAGCATTTGCTCAATGAACTGAAATAATTTGACGATTATCTCAAAAATGTGAGTTAGTTAGAAAAATATCATTATTATAATCTATATCTATCAAATATTACTTGATAGATATAATATTTTGAGCAGGGTCCGTTTATTAATGGTAAAAATATTGGGTGCTGACCTAGCGCTCGCACCGAAATTATTTCACGCGGAAATCGCACTTGGCCATTACAAGAGTTGATATGTGCCTGAAAGTCTAATTTATGTAAAGAATTACATGACGGTATGTGAAATTATTATTTGGATATTGTTGCGTATTGATTTGTAAGTTTTTGTTAATTTTGTTTCTGTAGAGGATTTTCTCAATGCAATCGTTTGTGAAAACAAGAGCTCTGAAAGAGGATGTGATAGCTGGGTGGCGGCCCAAAGTTATGGCTTAGTTAATTAATTACTTACTTTGGACATTTGTATAAATTATATATTACATAGTTTTCTTTTCAGTTTTGATATTTGATCAATATTTTCAATATCAAATCAGGTTGCAATCAAATACTCATTAACGTATTAGTATCATATTGTGCCGATCATTGGGCCCAGTTAAATGGCATGAAGAGCCCAATTCGTTTTGTAAAATCCAATTATTTCCCGCTTTTTGTTTCATTTTAGCTGTCTATATAATCCTCATAACATACAGAATATAAGTTCAGTTTTGATAATATTATTTATGAGAAGTAGCGCATACCTACTCTGCTTCAAATTGTACAACATAATTTATCATTGTAGTGCTGTGATGCAAAATGGAAATCTTATTAAGAAAAAACTGTAGTCAACCTTTTTATTTGTATATACTTATTGTAAGATATTGGTATTCTTTATTTTTCTCAATTTGTATGAATATATAGATATTATTTAGTTTTTAAGGCCCAACAATCAAATATGGATCTTAACTTTTTTTCTAGATTTGTTGCAATATTTCCTTCTATATGGTGGTTTGAAAAACGATATAATAATTTATCTATTTCATATTAGATTGTACGAAAAATGGTTATAATTTGTATAATGAGTTGATAATTTGTATATAATTTCAACAATACAGAGACCTTTTTGCAATTTCAACATATAATATATATATAATTTTGAAGCCACTTTTCCACAGTACTCTCACTAGAATTATGTTGAAATTGCAAAAAGGTCTCTCATAATAATAATTATAATATATAATTTTGAAGTCACTTTTCCATAGTACTCTCACTAGAATTTGCCACATCATCCTCTTTTTTGTTGATGGATCTCTTATTTCTTGCCCAAAGCAGATAAAAAAGAAGCTTAACTTTTAAGTTTTATTTAAGATATAA